>CM034155.1:503097816-503683203 GCA_019776745.2 Taxus chinensis | reverse complement strand
ATGTAATTATTAACCTTTTACTTAGGCTTAACTGAAAGATTTGACCAAAGGAAAACTTACTTTCAAATAGGCTAAAAGATTATTTGTGTGGGTTTCTAACTTCCTCCTCTTACTTGTTAAATCTTTTAGAAACTAGTATTGTTTTCATTTAGCTTGGTTTAGTGTTCACAGTTTAGCTAGGGAATCAATTATAAAAATTACTTTACAAGGATAGTTTCCACCTTTGAGTACTTAAGAATCTCGTGTTCTCAAGGAATTCAATCTCTATATTAATTTATCTGAATACACATATTTTGGGAACTTTAATAAGGTGAAACCATTCCATTTAATTTTACTTATATCACATCATTACAGGTGTCAGAGAGTTGGACTTAACACTTTAATTCTCAAAAACAAGTTTTCAAACTTATGCCAATGTAAGGATTGAAATCATTCCCACCCAAGATAAGTTACTATTCTAACAACCAAAAGGAAAAGAACACTCCACGACGGAGTTTTCTGAACATACCAAAGGGGGCAAGGGTGGGGAAGGATCTTTAAACTACTGCAAGCAACGCTACAAAAATTTACAACGGCATTGAACTTTCACAAAGAACTTCATAATTTGAAACTGATGAAACTTTTACACTCTTTTCCTTTATCTACTCGCATAATCCTCTCACAAATATTTACTAGAGGCAGTTCGCTATTAGATAGACACTGAGCATGATAAGATATAAACCTCACCTATAATTTTATGCCTCTAGTATTTAAAAAATGAAAGGTTGCAAAATACTCCTTATCACATACAAAAAATTCTAACATTTTTTTTAGACTTACTTGACACATACATTGGACGCAACATGTCGTCACAAGATGCCCAACTAACAACTGTGAACAATTTATACAAGGATGGCCGAAAGTAGCACGGAAAACGTCACACCTATCAAGGAGTAATTTACTCTCTTTTGACAAAAACACATGGAAGTCCAACCACATGAACACACTTACAGCTAGGAGAAAACCACAGTAAGAAATGATTGGAGGTTATTTATTTGAACAAGGACACCCTTTTAGCTCGACTTAAGTTTTTCAGAAGGATTCAATAAATGATTCGCACAAATTCATATCTTACCAACTGATGCTAATTTCTTATTACCACTTTTAGAGAAGTTCAACTTATAATCTTCAACTTTACGACATAGGAATTGTTTTATTTCCATTATTTAATTAAAGGAAAATAATTAATCCACAAGACTATCTGTCCATACTTTACGCTACTAGAAACTTGGTTCATTACTTGCTACAAACAAGAATTCGTGTCAAAAAATCAAGAGGAACTTACAAAGATCCTGGAAAGAAGAGAAGGGAGATTAGGTCGAGTTAAATTCCTCGTTTAAGATGTCATTAGTTATTACCAAGGTTTAACTGGAGCTGGGGTTTTATATGTAATTATTAACGCTTTTACTTAGGCTTAACTTGAAAGTTTTATCCCAAAGAAACTACTTACTTTCAAAATATGGCTAAAAGTAATTTGTGTGGTTTCAAATTTCCTCCTCTTACTTGTTAAATCTTATTAGAAACTAACTATGTTTCCTTTAGCTTGTTTTAGGTGTTCACTAGTTTAGCTAGGGATATCAATTTATAAAAATTTACTACAAGGATAGTTTCACCTTTTGAGTACTTCAAAGAATCTCTTGTTCTCAAGTAATTCATCTCTATTATTAATTTATTGGAATACACATATTTTTGGTTAACTTCTATAAGGGTTAACCATCCATTTAATTTACTTATATCAATCATTACAAGGTGTCAGAGAGTTTTGACTTAACACTTTAATTCTCAAAAAACCAAGGTTTTACCAAGTACTTATGCCAATGTAAGGATTGAATATCATTTCCTCACCCAGATAAGTTACTATTCTAACAACCAAAAGGAAAGAAACAAACCTTTTTTCCACTACGTATTTTTTCTGAACATACCAAGGCAAGAGATCTTTTAAACTCCGTTGCAAGCAAAGTTACAAAAATTACAACGCATTGAACTTTCTACAAAGAAACTTCATAATGTTTGAACTATGAAACTTTTACACTCTTTTCCTTTAAATCTACTCGCATGAATCCATCTGCCAAATATTTGACAGAGTCAGTTCGCTTAGAACGAGCATGGATAAGATATTAAACTCTTCACCCTAATAATTTATGCCATCTAGTATTTTAAATAAATGAAAAGTTTGTGCAATACTCCTTATCAAATAAATTCTAACATACATTTTAAAACTTAACTGCACATCTCATGATAATACATTTCTGACTCATTAATGTTCACTTCCTTAAAGATCTGCTACCTAAGACACACTTCGCAAGGGACTAGATATACAAATCTTAACCATGCAATCATCATACTCAAATTACAGTAAAATTAATGGACGCTCACCTAAATACCCTCGACCTACTTCGCATATTTAATACCCCAACAATATCTATCTTTCAATTAAATAAAATCACCAATGGACATTTAAGTCTTATATAATAAATGACCAAGTACCAATTTATATTATTTCATTCGATATTACCAAGATCAAACCTTCATAGAAGACTCAGTGATATGAAGTTTATAATTTGATATTATTTTCACAATTTTAAGGATATACTTATGTTAACAAAGATTCCACCATATCCAAGTTTCATATAATATTTAGGTATCCTTTTGGTTGGCTTATTCCATGTCTCTATATATTCTTTTAGTTACAAGTGTCTAACTCATTGGAATGAGCTACGATCAACAAAATTGTCATGTTTTGCTAATATGTCAAAGTACATTGACTAACTAAAATGAAGGCCAATCCCAAGCCACTTTATAAATACAATACCAAATTATCTCAACTCCCAGTTGAGATGCAAGTATCAATTTAGCTAAAAATAATCATCGTAAATATCCAGAAAATATTCCACTCGTTAACCAAGTAATGAAAATTAACCCAAATTTATCCCTCTCACTGGTACCTGATAACATAATAATCCTGTTATATTAAATTCAACCTCCACTTGCATCACACCAATATGGGTATTATTATTTGTAATATACAAAAAAATGAAGTTAAATAATTTTAGGTGGACTTATTATCCTACTGGCATACAGGTTATGCACAGTCCCATTATGGTAGCTGTTTACCTTACTTAAGGCTATGCATGAATCCATTTTAGGCGGGTTAGTTATCTTAACTTCCCTATCATCTGTTTTTCTACCAACGTCTTTTCGACAAAGCTTCAAGGTTCAAATTATAAGATAAATTTAAGAATTTTATTTTTCAAGCCGTGCCTTGAATTTGTATGCATGAGGACATCACAAATCAAATCAAACGTTGAAGAACTTTGATGCATCCATATTACTTTTAACCGATCCAAAGGTCCAAGTTAGTGCCTCAAAAAGTTTAAGCCAAAGTATTATCTCCAGGGATTATGACTTGCGTGCGCCATAACATGTAACATAAAGGCATAGAAACCATTAACACATGCTTCAGTGGGGTTCCAATCTAACTATAAGCTCATTAGAATAATTTAAAAACACTTAAATAATACTAAGAGGGTTCTGGGTTGAAGGGGTTTCCCATAATCCCCAAGGTTAAATGCATAATCGAATGAAACTCAGATGAGCTATCTAGAAAGACCACTATTAACTAATTATGACTCCTCCCAAAATAGAAGCCCCCAATCCAAGGAGTTTGATATTCATTTATAAATCTACAGTTAAAACCCAAATACAGTCATTATCGGAAATTTCCCTTTTTTTAAAAGCCAATGTTCTACATAATATAAACAATACAAGCAAAATTATAAACCTCATTCACGCTTCTGTAATATTTCCTACAGAAAACCATCATCAAAGGGAGAATCAAGGAAAAAGATAAGCCCAACATTATAAGATCAGCAGGCAAGAATTGATGTAGAGATTTCTTCTTACTCAAATGTAATAAGATACGATTGTAAAGGAGGAGAGATCAGTTCATGCCAATTATAATAAAAGTCATTTGGAAAACTCAGTCTCTTTTTAGCATCTCTTGAAGAAGGATTCAATATGTGTAAATACATGTTATATGATATCCAGAGTCCAACGCTATCTATTTAGTTTAAAACAAAAACACATCCACATTCCAAAAGAAACCCACATCTACAGCATTCGAAACAAAGTTGCCAAGATATTGATTTATCTAAATGCTAAAAGAAATAAATCATTAACAGAGAGGGTTAGAGCTTAATCATGGCTTGTTTTAAACGCTATATCCTCTATGGCCGATGCCCGTTTTTGCAGACCCCTTCTCCTAGCAAGTTCCCATAAATTATTTCTCACCAAACTGCACGCTTCTCACCCACACGGTGCTCCCAAATTACCACCAAAAGAAACAATTAACCATTCCGGGTAAAAACATAGACAATCAGGAAAAGGTTTTTGAGTTTGGCATCACTGCCAATCCATTTCTCAAAATATTCATTCCGGCCTCCCTCCCAAGTGCCATTCTCGTGAATCCCCAATCCATGCATTCATTGAAACAGTGAGATAAAAATCATGCGCCATTACCACACAGCAATACGGTCGATCAGCACCGACTAACCTTATCATGCCTTGTTTTAAACCGCTATATCTCATGGCCGATGCCCGTGCAGACCCTCTACCTAGCAGTCCCAAATTATTTCTCACCAAACTCACAGCTTCTCAACCCACACGGTGTCCCACTACCACCGCAAAAGAAACACATAACTCCGGTAAACTACATAGACACAGGAAAAGGTTTTGAAGTTTGGCATCACTCCTGCCAATTCCATTTCTCAAAAAAAAATATCATCGCTCCTCAAAGTGCCCATTCTGTGTGAATCCCGCAATCATTGCATTCCATGAAATCCAAGTTTGGTCGAGGCATTTCCTGGAAGGGTTTACGAGCTGTTCAGTCAACAAACCATTTGAGCAAAATTCCGCAAGCATGAGCAGTTCCATGAAAAACCCCTCTCTTTTGAGGCATTTCCTAAAAAGCTTGAGGGCTTATCAACAAACCCCCTTTTATACGAAACCTGTTATCATCGCATTCCAAGATACGACTAGACGTTCATTTACCTTGAGGCGGATTGTCTCCCTTATTAAAACAGTTCTGCAAAATCGTCTATCAACCTCGATAGATAATCTCTATATCTAGTCGTACCTTTAATCCACCTGTATGATCAGCACGTTTCTCATAGACAGACTCATCTACGTTTTCAGACCTGAATCATTCTCGCGCGTCCCAAACTAACGTGTATCACATGCATTGCTACACTCAGTCTGCTTCCGACATCTGAAGATACTACTTGTTATAACATAGATATTTTACGCAAAGCCTGTCCATTTTCTCTTTATATTGTAACCCTGTTGAGATCATTGCTTGGCGTGTAAGAAGGTTCATTGCCATTGAAACTAAGATTCCTAGCCATTGAAAACTACGTTTTATACACTTAACAATTTAAACTTGTTGAGCGCATCCAGACTAGATATCGGCAAAAATAAATTCGCGCAAATTACTTGAATGAACGTGCCAATGTAAAGACTATAGCACATTTAGCTTTTCACGACCAAGAGATACACACGTGCTGTAAGATCATAGGATGATGGAAAAAAATAAATTGTAATCAGACAAATGAGAGATAGTGCTAATGGATTTACGTGTTTATTGAGTCGTAAAGCTCCACCTATTAGATAAATGGTGTATATGCCATTTATCTAATTAGACAGTAAATGTCACAGACATATTGAAAATTCATAGGCACTATCTATGTTGGACAATAGCTGCGTAGAGTCAATGTTTAGAATTTTGTTGACGTAAATTGTCCTACACTCTCGATGCACCAAATCATACTTGCCCCTTTGCTAATATGTCACAAGTGTTCGAAAATTCCAGAAGGTAGGCAGGAATTAGTACGTGGTGGAATCTTTGAATCTAGCGTGTTTCCTTACCAAAGGAAAATCTTATAGAATTACGGAATATTTTCAACTAGTTTCCTTAAGTTGTTGTGATCGGACCAATTCCACTTAAAAGGAGAAGTTGAGGGCTGCCTATAGCTTCTCCCTGCTGAACATAAATATACCCTCACTTGAGGCATGTGGCATGATTTGAACTCTTAATTAATGACTTGGTTAAGGCGAGGCTATGCAAAACACACCTATGATGAACTCACACCTTTATGCCTTACGCATTCTAACCACACAAAAATAGTTTAATATCCAAATATATTAGGTAATTCTCTTTTTGTATAATTTCGGGCTCACACATCTCATTTTTTTATTTTTCTGATTTATCATCACGAGATGCGTCATCACACAGAATTATCCCAAGGAATAAAAGAAGTTGAGAAAGGTAAATTAGAGATTCCGTTCGAAAAACAATTTCAAGCCATCAACATGTAAATACTCAAAATATATGAACAAATATCTCTAAAACCACAAGTGTCGGCAGGATCCAATTACGTCAATGCGTAGAGCTAAGTCATGTGGATAAAAGAAAGTTATTTAAAAGATGATGTGTACTATCAAAAAACATATAATATTCTTTCGGAATTAATTTATTATTTTATAGCCCACAACCAAGAAAAAGGCCAACTTAGATATATGGAAGAACATGTTATTTGACCTATGATATGCCATTTGCGAAGAGTATCTGTGACCTAGTAGCATTGAGAAGAACTACAATGTTATTCTGCGATTTGCATATTGGAGAAGGTCTGCTTGCTGAATGTCTCTTTCCAGTTGTTGTCAAAAAATCGAAGGCACGTGATCTCTGGTGACCCTACCAGATTGGATCCAAGATATGATATACACCTTGTAATGCAAGCACTCCGGCATTCCCAAACAAGACTCCATTCCTTGGCTAAGCACGTAAATATCCAGAGACGAAATGTTGTCTGTTTGAAGGGCAGTTCAACTCTGCTCTACCTCATTCATACGACTCATTATACTAAGTTTCTCACGCCCCATTCCCATATTCTCGAAGTACATTCCGTCTGGCTCGACCTGACTGATAGACAGCCCCCGCTGTAGAGATTGACTGTTCCCCGACCAAGCAACTCCTGGGCCCTTACCAGAACTTGAAACTCCATCTTCTAAAGACCAAATTCTGATCCCATCGACGGGAAATGTATCGGCTCATCCACCTCATATCTAAAATAACCACTCTATCCCTCAAACCGTCTCTACCCATAAGGAGAGAATCTCACCTTCTCGACATTACCCAACGAGATGTAATAGCTGTTGACGAGAGTCTCTGCGAGAGGACACCTGCAGTACCTCATCTAAAAATAAATACCATCTCTCTTATCATCATTATCTTCTGTATAATGATCGAATATGGGGTATACTCTGCAAAAACCAGTTAATGCATCTATCGATCCAATCGACTACACAATAAAACAAATTCGGTCTTACTCCTATGTGATCTCTATATATCTCCACAGTACTAGGACACGATCCAGTAAATCTAAATGATAGTATCTGACTTAACATAACATGTATGTTAGCATGCTTGCAAACCGATCTAAGCTTACTACATCTTGGCCAACAATATTCTTTTTAAGCAATACATACATATTAAATGTACTACTGACCCAGACTAGATGTTCTGCTTCTCTCCGTGTATAAGATATGAAGCTTAAATACACACTATAATATATTGCAAGTAAAAAATCTCCATCCTACCTTCATCACAGGTAACTGCTTAGCAGATACGAAATTTGATATAATATTTTATGTTCGATGCCTCGCACGTTTCTTTAGTAGACGTATGGCAAGATTCGACCATAGAGATTATGATGGGAACTGTATTTCTGTAAGTTGCGCTCACATTTAATTGAAGTCAAATGCGTAATCATAAAATCATCAATAGTTAACACATCAATGTTTGCAGTATGTGACATGGTAAATTCTTAAAGTAATTATCAAACATAGTGATCCAATAGTTCTGAATCAGACCCTATATGGGGACTATATAATGAATCTACTCATTGACGAACGAATAAAACTACATATTCAGACAATATACTAACAGTTAATCATTGCAAAGTCTCAACAATGTAAATCTAAGACCTCTAAAACTCTGTCCTCTATTGAGGAGAGTATTTTTAGTAAATGAGCTAAACTTTATTTTCGTAAATAAAATACTTATATCTATATTAACCACAGTATAAATGTATACAATGATATATGATAGTTGTGGTTGATATATATTTTAGAGTTCATTGGTATAATCTTATTATACTTAGAGTACTTTAATAGCAAAATTGATTTATTATAAACATATAGTATTCCCTTTAAATATTTAAAATTTCCACTTGGCAATATTTTCTTATAAGATTATTACAATTCTATCGTTGATATTCACGCTAAAGTTTCCACCTTAGTTGAAGAGAAGTCTTGGTCAAATACATTCTACCTCAAAATGTATTTCCTTGTTTTAAATACACCCTACTTCGTTGTTAAGATGTTATCCAATTTTAGTCAACCAATTACAAATTGAATGTGTAATAATAACACTGTTTCTGATCTCTGACTTTCACCGTCATAGGAAACCCCATTTTTAAATCATGTAAATTACTTTACAATTATCTTTTTCTCACCAATTCCTACCATTGAAGAACCCATGCAACCAAATAAGATATTTGTGTTAGCTATTTGATAGTCCTTTCCACAAAATAATGTTAATTAGATTAATAATCTTATGTAGTGATTTTAAAGAGAATTTAGTGATGCTATAAAATTTTAAATGATTCTCAAAACTAAAATCGTGTGAATTAAATTAGATATGGAACCATAAAACATCCTAAAAAATAACCTAATTGTTAATATATTTTTTTTTGACAAGAGGGATTTTTAAACATATTGCAATTTCATAAAAATTTAATCTTAATATTCCTCACCAACTACTGATCCCAGATATAGTGTTTTAGGTAGGAAAGACAAATATGCAAGCTGAGAAAACTCTTGCAACATCGAGTAAACTCAAGCCAAAACCATCAATTTACTATTTAGACCTTCACTAATATCTTTAAATATTTTTATGTAACTATAGTGTCTCGTCTACCATACACCTTTAACAAGCCTTCTCTAAGGTCGTCGACTCAAAATGGGAACTCATTTCAATCATTTTTGTGTTGAGTTAACAGTTCAATTGTCCAATGCATCTTTGGCTAATTCGCACAACATCAATCAAAAACATTTTAGTCTCTCATCACACCTTTTACTCTATGGTTAATGCTGTCACCAGGTTCTTCAAACAATTACCAATGGATAGAGTCCATTACTTTCACTATATACGGCTTTATCATCCTTGTGCAGGCTTTTTTCTGTAATCCGCCACACTGGGCCGATGAGGTTCCGTTTTCTGCCGGCTTGGCCATGAACATTGAAGGAGAAGCTGTTCCGGAGGATTTGGGTTTGTTATTGTTTCTTTTGTGCACTAGTGGGTGTGGGTTGGGCGTCCGCTCCTACCACCTACTTACTTCTTCAGTATTTTTCAAAACAATTACTAAGACCTGTCACCAACCTTAACGCATAATTATGTACCCTATCACCTCATTTTGACTTGCCATTCACTCCCTTGGCCGTGTTCGTGAGGCTAGTGGATTCATTATTAGGTGAAATAAAGCGTCATTTGTTCGCCTGACATTGCATAGGGGGGGTGTGGGGTCTCCAAAATCGGAACCCTGCCCTTCTATACAAGCCGCAGCTTTCAATGGAGCAACAGAACTAAAATCTCCTCCTCGGAAGTAGCCCGTCTTTATTGAGGAAGTTTTTGGCGACTACTGCTAGCAGCTACAGGTAGAGAAGTAAACTTATCTTAGAAATCAGTGGCCCAGAGGAGAGCTGCATGTGCCGACATGCGTACTAAAACGGTGGAGCAAAAACTGGTATATATGAGTCTGAAAATACGGAATGTCAGGCGACAGACCTTTATTTCAACCATTCAATGAACCTCACTATCCAGAACACCAGGCTAGGAGCAAGTCCCCAAAATTGAAGGTGATAGGGTGTATAAATGTATGGCCGATACGTTCCTCGGTGACAGTTAGCACTCGTCTCTTTGAAAAATGGCTCCACAAGAAAGTGAGACTCCAGGGTAGGGCTGCACAACCGGCCGCTAACCACACACACCACTTGCCAAAAAAAGGGTACAAAACAACAACCTCCCACGGACATAAGCCTCCTTTCATGCCAGGCAAAGCCGCAGAAAGGAAACCTTCGATGCCCAGTGTGCATTACAGAACCATAACCTATGATGTGAAAAATGACTCCATCGGTAATGATTAAAACCTGGTTGAAGCATCAACCATAGAGTAAAGTGTGATTGAGAGACTAAGAATGTTTTGATTGATGTTCGATGCAAAGGACTCCGCAATGACAATTGAAACTGACTTAACCAAAAATGATTGGAAATGTTTCCCATTTTAGTCGACGACCTTAGAGAAGGCTTAGTTTTAAGTGTATGGTAGGACGAGACACTATAGTTAATAAAAATATTTAAATAATTACCGTGAAGGTCCTAAAATAGTAAATTGATGGTTTGGCCATTGAGTTACTCGAATTGTTGCAAGTTTTCTACACTTTGCATTATTTTTCTTCCTAAAACACTATCATTTGGCTCTATTTGGTGAATGAATATTAATTAAAATATATTCTTTGATGAAAATTTGGACATTCTTAAAAATCCCCTCTTGTCCAAAAAAGTATATTAACAAATTAGGGTATTATTTTGATGTTTTAGGTCATTTAAAATTCAATCACACATTTATGTTTAGATCATTTCATTTTAAGCCATGCACTAATTCTCTTTAAAAACACATACATAAAATATATAAATAATCTAATTAAATTATTTGTGAAAGGACTTAAATAGCTAACTCAATATCTTATTTGGTTGTGGATTCTTCAATGGTAAGACCATTGTGAGAAAAAGATAATTGTAAAGTTAACATAATTTTAAAATGGGTTCTCTAACGTGAAGTCAAAAAGACATCAAAAAGTAGTTTAATTACATTCAATTTGTAATTAGGTTGATCGTAAAATTGATAACATCTACAAGTGAAGAGGGTGTTTTACAAAAGGAATTACATTTTATAAAAATGTTATTTCCAAATTCTTATTAAACTAGTGGAATTGTAGGTAAACAGACATAAATTGAATAATCTTTAAAAAATTGCAAGTGCGAAGTCTTTAAATATTTAAAAGGAAAACACTATATTTATAATTTAAATCATTTGTATTAATACTAATAATAAGATTACTAAATAAAAATGACTATAAAATGTATTAAAAAAAATTATGAATTTATCTTGTACATATTTACTTGTTAAATATAATATTAAGATTTTATTACGAAAAAATAATTGCATTTCTAAAATACTTCCAATAAGGACAGAGATTTTAGAGTGTAAATAGATTATCTCCACATTGTTGAGAGCTTGTGACACTATTGATTAACTAGTTTAAGCAAGTATTGTTCTGAAGTTCGCTGTTTTTATCTGTCGTTCGTCAATTTAAATTCAATCTTATATGTCAAGTGATTTCAGGATATATTGATTACTAGTTGATTAACATTTACTTTAAGAATTTACAATGATCACAACAACGAAAATGTAGTTCTATTCACGATGAATTCCTAAATGTTACGCATTTGACTTCAATTAAATTGAGCAATTACAACAGTTCCATTAACTATGGTTCGAAAATTGGGGCCCATTTTTTCCCGGGGGTGTCTTATAAAAAGAAAGTGTCAGAGGCCATTCCGAGAAACATAAACTATTATATCAATTTTCGTTATCGGATAAGCAGTTACACTGAACTGAAACTGAAGGGAGGATGGAGATTTGAGTTACCTTGCAATTTCATGCCTGCTTAGTTTTAAAGCTCTTCCTCACCATCTATTACGCGATCAGAAGCAGCAACATCTAGTCTGGGTTCAGTAGTACATTCTCTTCCAGCTTGTTTTTGCTTAAAAAGAAAATATTTGCCAAGTTGTTAGAGAGCTTAGACGGTTTTGCAAGCTTGCAACTATACATGTTATGTTAAGCTACTATCATTTAGATTTATGGGACTGTCTGTGTGGTTGCACTATTGGAGGGATCACAATAGGAGTTAAGACCGGAATTTCTGTTTTAAAATGTATTCCGTCAATTGATCTGTGATTAATGTTTGCAGAGTACCCATATTCGTTATGACAGTAGATGCTGAAAGGCAGTGCAAGAGAATATGATTACATCATCGCTTGGGGAGGTACTGCAGGGTGTCCTCTCGCAGCGACTCTGTCACAGCATTACTCTGTTTTAGTATTTAGAAAGGGGTAGATTCTCCTTATGGAAATCCCGGACGTTGAGGACTCGAGTGGTTATTTCAAAGATTTTGTTGGATGCCGATAATTTCCCCTTATTGTGGCTCAGAGAATTTTGTTCTGTAGGGAAGATGGAGTTTCAGTCGGTAAGGGCCAGAGTTCTTGGCGGCGAGGAACAGCAATCAACCGTTGGCTTCTACAGCAGGCGAGCCAGGAATATATTCGGAAGATGGAATGGATGAGAAAACTTAGTTAAATGAGTCGTATGAATGGCGTAGAGAAGTGACTGCCTTCAAAAACCCAGACAACATTTCTCTGCTGGAATTCTGCTACCAAGGATGGTCTTTTGGAAGCCGGAGTGCTTTACCTTAAATGGATTATTACTTTGGATCATCTGAGGGCACCAAGATCAGTTGCTTCGATTTTTGGACACAATGGAAGAGACATTCAGCAGAGACCTTCTCCAATATGCAAATCCAGATAACATGTGTAGTTCTTCTCAATGCTACTGTCAGCCAGAATCCTCTTCGAAATGGCATCAGGTACAAATACATGTTCTTCCATAATTCTAGTTTTTTCTTGTTATTGCCTATAATTAATACATAAGAAAGAATATATAAATTGTTTTGATAGCAATCATCTTTTAAAATTTCTTTTTCACATGAAAACTAGCCTGCTTTATTATCTGCTACACTTGTGTTTTATATTTTCATTTATATACATGTGGAGTTAAATTTTTCGAGAACCAATTTTACTCTCTTCAATTCTTATTTTGTAATTCTTGTGAGACGCATCTTATGAATAAAATAAAAATAGGTTTGCGCGGAATTACAAAAGAAATTCAATAATTGACATTATATTTTGTTGTAGGAAAAGCTGAAGGCTAAAGGTGTGGAGTCATTCAATTGGTGTGATAGCCTTCCCTTACCAAGTATTAATTAATCAGATCATCACCATACAAGTGAGGTAATTTTGTCAGCAGGAGCTATAGGCAGCCCTCAAACTTCTCCTTTTAAGTGGGAATTGGTCATCACAAACAACCTTAGGAATTGGAATATTACCGTTTTATTTTAGATTTTTCCTTTGTAGGAAAAGAGATTCAAGAATCCACCACGTTACAAACTTGCCACTACTTGAATTCTCCAAAACCACTTGGAATTTAGGCAAAGGCAAGTATGGGCCATCGTAGACAATTCACAAATCTACATTGAGTCTAGCAGCTATGTCCACAAAATAGTCCTTAGATTTTCAATAATGTTGGACTTATTTTTAATAAAGTAGCATTCCGTATTATCAATAGGTTGAGCTTCGACTCAAACACAAATCCATTAGATAGTCCTCAGTCGATACAGATTATTTTCCATCCCTATTGATCTACAAGAGTGTATCCTTCGGTGTGAAGTAATGGCTAAATCTTAACCATGGCACGTTCCATTCAAGAATTTGCATTTAATTGGAATGAAACTCAAGTAGTTCGATTCCTTTCAGCCATTTTACACAAGATCAATCAAAGATAAGCCTTTGCTTAAATTTTGTAAAGATACTGGTACAGACAAAGTCTTGCATTTCATGGAGGTAGGTGTCAAGTCGATTTAGTGGTCTGTCAATAAAGGTTATTCAAGTAAAAGGTGTTAATATCTAAGGGTGTGGACAATTCAATTTTTTAAGGACACGCCTGGGACCAATCCACAAGCCACTACCATGATGCTTGGAAGGTATTTATTTGTTTTGCTACAACTAATTTTTATTTACCAATTGTTTCAAGTTACATTTTAATAATAAATGATTTATGGCCTGCTACTTGTATGCAGGTATGTAGATTCGTATCCTTGAAGAGACATACAAACACTTTGATAATAGTGCATCTCTTCCTATCAATAAAATTCATTTTCCTAGTTATATCATGTATTTTATGTAATCATTTTTCCACACCATATAATGTTATTCATATGATATAAGTACTATGGTTAACAAATTTCTACCATAATGTTTTTTCATTCTTGAAAATATTATTTTTGGGGATGTCTTGATGCACATCGATGCCCAAAACCTTTATTATCTTCGTCAAAATCAATGCCCCAATGGATTTTGTCAATTAAAAAATTGTGGTTATCAGTAAGATGATTGTTTCATTGTTGTTATAGATTCACCTCCTCTTTTCTCTTCGTGATATTGAAGGTTAAATTAATTAAGATAAATTTTAAAATTTAGTTTTTCAGGTTGCCTGAATTTGTATGCATGAGGGCATCACAAATCAATCAAACTTGAAGAATCTTGATGCATCCAATATACTTTAACCGATCCAAAGGTCCAAGTAGTGCCTCAAAAGTTTAAGCCAAAGTATTATCCTCACAGGATTATGACTTGCGTGCATAACATGTACATAAAGGTCATAGAAAACCCATTATAACACATGCTTCAGTGGGGTTCCAATCTAATAATAAGCTCATAGCACTAATAATTACTAGAGGGTCTGGTGAGGGGTTTCCCATAATCCCCAAGGTAAATGATAATCGAAGACTCAGATGAGCTATCTAGAAAGACCATTAAACTTAATATGATCCTCCCAATAGAAGCCCCCCATCCCAATGGGAGTTTATATTATTATAATCTCAGTAAAACCCAAATACAGTCATATCGGAAATTCTTTTTAAAAGCCAATGTCTACATATATAAAACAATACAAGCCAAAATTTATTAAAACTCATTCACGCTCTGTAATATTTCTACAGGAAACCATCATTCAAGGGAGAATCAAGGCAAAAGATAACCAAACATTATAAGATCAGCAGGCAAGAATTGATGTAGAGATTTTCTACTCAATAGTAAATAGATAGATGTAAAGGAGGAGAGATCAGTTCCATGCAATATAATTAAAGCATTGGAAAAAATCGTCGCTTTTTTAGCATCTCTTTGAAGAAGGTTCAATATGTGTAAATACATGTTTATGATATCCAGAGTCCAAACGCTATCTATTTAGTAAAACAAAAAACACATCCACATTCCAAAAGAAACCCACATCTACAGCATTCGAACAAAGTTGCAGATATTGATTTATCTAATGCTAAAAGAAATAAATCATTAACAGAGAGGGTTAGAGCTTATCATGCTTGTTTTAAACGCTATATCTCATGGCCATGCCCGTGCAGACCCCTTCTCCTAGCAGTCCCAAAATTATTTCTCCACCAAACTCACGCTTCTCACCCACACGGTGTCCCAAATACCACGCAAAAGAAACAATAACCATTCCGGTAAACTACATAGACACAGGAAAAGGTTTTTGAGTTTGGCATCACTCCTGCCAATTCCATTTCTCAAAAAAATATCATCGCCTCCTCAAAGTGCCCATTCTGTGTGAATCCCGCAATCATTGCATTCCATGAAACCAAGTTTGGTCGAGGCATTTCCTGGAAGAGTTTACGAGCTTCATCAACAAACCCATTCTGAGCAAATTCCGCAAGCATGGCATTCCATGAAACCACCTCTCTTTGAGGCATTTCCTAAAAAAGCTTGAGGGCTTTATCAACAAACCCCCTTTTATACGAAACCTGTTATCATCGCATTCCAAGACACAACATTTAATTGAGGCATTTTCTTAAACAGCTGCAAATCTTCATCGACATATCCATTCTGTGTAAACCCTGTATTCATCAGAGTCCATGAGCAGACATCTCGTTCAGACATTTTGTCAAACACTTTCCGAGCATCTACCAGGCTTCCGCACTTGACATACATGTTTATCAATGTATTTTCCACAAGCCTGCCTTTTATAATACCCGTCTGAGTCATGCGAGCGTGAATTCATTTGCCATGAAAAAAAATTCCTCCATTAACATTTTTACTAACAATAAACTTGGAGCGCACAAGCAGAACGGCAAATCCAACAATGCAAACAGGGATGAAAAACAAAGGAACATTATATATTTTCCTGCTATAGATACCCAAGTATTCCGACAATAAAATGACCAAAAGAAAAAGGAAAATAGTCTAGGCGTATAACCCTACAGGCTCTGAACATATGAACCAGTTAAATTTAATCATCTTCGACCACTCAGGAAGGAAACAAACCAACAAATAACACCCACATCCCGTCTCGGAAGTAAGAGAAGAAAACGAATTTTTCAGGCCATAATACAAGTTCAAGGATAAGTAAACCTTCCAAACATCACAGCTAATGTTCATACGATGCATCCAAAAGAAGACAACCCAAACCACTTTCTCGCGCTCCTTTTCCCCCCCCAAAACGCATCAGGAGACAATAGAAAGCCACATCCATATTTTGTGTTAACAGGCCCTCACCAACGAGCAGAGCAGAAGGAAAAAGGCACACGAGGAAGGAGAGATTGGATTCGCGTGTACAGGAGAAGGGACAGTCTGCAAGATTTTGCAACAGTTGATCTCCACTGTGGTTGCGTGTAACCAGAACATCATGATCAACACCAACGGTTCCTTGGGCTCACCCTTTAGTAGCTGTCGCACTCAGCTCTCTCTGGGCCACTGATTTTCTAAGATAAGTTTACTCTTCTCCTACCCTGTGTGCTTGTAGCTGCTGCATATCGCCAAAACTTCCTCTACGGCACTTTCCGAGGAGAAAATTTTAGTTTCTGTGCTCCACTTGAAGCTGCCCTTGTATAGCACGATGTTTGGAGACCCACAACCCACCCTTGCAAGAACTTGTCAGGCGACAGAACCTTTATTTCACACCATCATGAATCCACTATCCAGAACACGCCAAGGAGGAGCAAGTCAAAATGAGGTGAGATGGGTATAAGATTATGGTAGGTGGTGACAGTTAGTATGTTTTGAAAATGAAGATAGTTGGTTGGAAGGCGGCCCAACCACACACCACTTGCCAACAAAGAAACAAAACAACACCCCTCCCACGGAACAGCTTCTCCTTCATGCCTAGGCAAGCCGCAAGAAGAAAAGGAACATCAATGCCCAGTGTGGCATTACAGAACCATAACCTATGATGTGAAAAGATGACATCCATGGGTAATGATTAAAACCTGGTGAAGCATCAACCATAGAGTAAAGTGTGATGAGAGACTAAAATGTTTTGATTGATGTTCGATGCAAAGGATGCATGACAATTGAACTGTTAACTTAACAAAAATGATTGGAAATGTTCCCATTTTGAGTCGACGACCTTAGAGAAGGCTTGTTAAAGGTGTATGGTAGGACGAGACACTATAGTTACATAAAAATATTTAAAATAATTAGTGAAGGTCCTAAAATAGTAAATTGATGGTTTTGGCTTGAGTTACTCGATTGTTGCAAGTTTTCTCACTTTGCATTATTTTCTCCTAAAACACTATATTTGGTCTATTGGTGATGAATATAATTATATTTTTATGAAATTGGACATTTTTAAAAATCCCCTCTTGTCAAAAAAATATATTAACAATTAGGTATTATTTTGATGTTTTAGGTCATATTAAATTCAATCACACATTTATGTTTAGATCATTTCATTTTAAGCATCACTAATTCTCTTTAAAACACTACATAAAATATAAATAATCTAATTAAATTATTTGTGAAAGACTTAAATAGTTAACACAATATCTTATTTGGTTGTAGATTCTACAATGGTAAGAATTGTGGAAGAAAAAGATAAATTGTAAAGTATTACATATTGAAATGGTGTTTCTAACGTGAAGTCAAGACATCAAAATAGTTTATACATTCAATTTGTAATTAGGTTGATCTAAATTGATAACATCTACAAGAAGAGGGTGTTTTACAAGGAATTACATTTATAAAATGTATTCCAAATTCGTATTAAATTAGTGGAATTTAGGTAAAACAGACATAAATTAATAATCTTAAAAAATTGCAAGTGGAAGTCTTTAATATTTAAAAGGAAAATATATTTTATAATTAATCATTTGTATTAATACTCTAATAGGTAAGACTTACTAAATAAATATAACTTAAAATGTATTAAAAAAAAGTGTGAATTATCTTGTATCATTTTACTTGTTAATATAATATAAGATTTTATTTACCAAAATGCATTGCATTTCTAAAATACTTCCCAATAAGGACAGAGATTTTAGAGTGTAAATAGATTATCTCCACTTTGTTGAGACTAGTGACACTATTGATTAACTAGTTAAAAAGTATTGTTCTGAAGTTCGTTGTTTTTATCTTCGCTCATCCTTCTTCGGGTGATCTGTCAATAAATTCAATTCTTCTACGTCATAGTTGATTCAGAAAATTGATATTAGTTTGATACATTACTTTAAGAATCTACAATGATCACAACAACGAAAAATGTGTTCTACTCAACGATGAATTCCAAATGTACGCATTTGACTTCAATTTAAATGTGAGCCAATTACAATACTTCCATTAACGTATGGTCTCGACTTGCCATCGTCTATTAAAGAAAGCGTCGAGACTATACATTTCTATCGGACATAAAATATTATATCAATTTCGTATCTGATAAGCAGTTACACTGAACAGAAACTGAAGGAGGATGGAGATTTTTTTCCTTGCGATTTCATGCCTGCTAGTTTTAAGTTTTCATCACCATCTATACGGATCAGAAGCAGCAACATCTAGTCTGGGTCAGTAGTACATTTCTTCCTAGTTTTGTTTAAAAGAAATATTTGCCAAGTCCGTTAGAGAGATTAGAGGGTTTGCAAGTTACAAATATACATGTTATGTTAAGCTACTGTCATTAGATTTATGGAGTGTCTGTGTGGTTGAATATTGGAGCATCACAATAGGAGTAAGTAGGAATTTTGTTTTAAAATGTATTCCGTCATTGATTTGTGATTAGTGTTTGCAGAGTACCCATATTCGTTTATGACAGTAGATGCTGAAAAGGCAGCTGCAAGAGAATATGATTACATTATCGTTGGGGGAGGTACTGCAGGGTGTCCTCTCGCAGCAACTCTGTCACAGCATTACTCTGTTCTTGTTCTGGAGAGGGGAGATTCTCCTTATGGAAATCCCGACGTTGAAGACTCAAGTGGTTATTTCAAGATTTTGCTGGATGCCGATAATTTCCCTTATGTTGCTAAGAGTTCTTGGCGGGGGAACATCAATCAACGGAGCCTTCTACAGCAGGGCGAGTCTGGAATATATTCGGAATATGGGATGGGATGAGAAACTTGTAAATGAGTCGTATGAATGGGTAGAGAAGTTGACTGCCTTCAAACCAGATAACATTTCTCGGTGGAATTCTGCTATCAAGGATGGTCTTTTGGAAGCTGGTGTGCTTCCTTACAATGGATATACTTTGGATCATCTGGAGGGTACCAAGATCAGTGCTTCAATTTTTGACAACAATGGAAAGAGACATTCAGCAGCAGACCTTCTCCAATATGGAAATCCAGATAACATTGTAGTTCTTCTCAATGCTACTGTCACCAGAATCCTCTTCGAAATGGCATCAGGTACAAATACATGATCTTTCATATTTTAGTTTTTCTTGTTATTTGCCCATAATTAATACATAGAAAGAACATATAAATGTTTTGATAGTAAATCATCTTTTAAAATTTCTTTTTCACTTGAACTAGACTCACTTTGCTACACTTGTTTTACTATTTTCATTTATATTACGCATGGAGGCTTAAATTTTTCGAAGGACCAATTTACCTCTTCAATTCTTATTTTGTACTTCGTGTGAAGACACATCTTATTAATACAAATAAAAATAGGTTGCGCGAATTACAACAGAGAATTCTAATATTTGATATGACAATTTTTTGTAGGAAAGCTGAAGGCTAAAGGTGTGGAGTTCATCAATGGTGTTGATAGCCTCCCTTACCAAGTATTAATTAATCAATCATCATATACAAGTGAGGTAATTTTGTCAGCAGGAGCCCTAGGTAGCCCTCAACTTCTCCTCTTAAGTGGAATTGGTCCATCACAACAACTTAAGGAACTGAATATTACCGTACTTTTAGATTTACCTTTTGTAGGAAAAGAGATTCGAGATCCACCACTTACAACTGCTACTCTTGAATCTTCCAAACCACTTGAATTTAGCAAAGTGCAAGTAGTGGGCATCGTAGACAATTCACAAATCTACATTGAGTCTAGCAGCTATGTCCAACAAAATAGTGCCTTAGATTTTCAATATTTTGGACTTATTTTTAATAAAGTAGCATTCCCTTTATCAACAGGTGAGCTTCGACTCACAAGCACAAATCCATTAGATAGTCCCTCAGTTCGATACAATTATTTTTCTCATCCTTATGATCTACAAGAGTGTATCCTTGGTGTGAAGCTAATGGCTAATCTTACCATGGCACATTCCATTCAAGAATTTGCATTTATTGGAACTGGAAACTCTAGCATGTTACGATTCCTTCAACCATTGTTACCACAAGATCAATCAAAAGATGAAGCCTTTGCTAAATTTTGTAAAGATACTATACAGACAATTTGGCATTTCCATGGAGGGTGTCAGGTTGATTTAGTTGTCAATAAAAGGTATCAAGTAAAAGGTGTTAATAATCTAAGGGTTGTGGACAATTCAATTTTTAAGGACACCGCTGGGACCAATCCACAAGCCACTACCATGATGCTTGGAAGGTATTCATTTGTTTTTGCTACAACTAAATTTTTATTTACCAATTGTTCAAGTTAACATTTTAATGATAAATGATTATGGTGTTTTCTACGTGTATGCAGGTATGTAGGACTTCGTATCCTTGAAGAGCATACAAACACTTGATAATAGTGCATCTCTTCCTATCAATAAAATCATTTTCCTAGTAATATCATGTATTTATGTAATCATTTTCCCGCATATATAATGTATTCATATGATATAAGTACTATGGACGAACAATTTCTACATAATGTTTTTCAGTTTGAAAATATATTTTTTGAAGATGTATTGGATGTACATCGATCATCCAAAACCTTTATATCCTCATAAAAAAAAATGCCCCAATGGATTTCATCAATTAAAAAATGTGAGTTATCATGTAAGATAATTGTTTTTTGTTGGTTATAGCTTCAATCTTCTTTTCTTCGTGATACTGAAGGTTGAAGTAATAAAATAAATAACAATGATGTCTAGCATATAGTTATTATATGATGTTATGGTCACCTCGATCATATTGAATTGAAACTAGTATAGGTGTATGATATGATCTACCTTTGGAATAAGTTTAACATATGGTGTCAAGTTGAGGATGATTTACAATGAATAATTTATAGAATGATTGTATGCATGTCTTTTACATCAAGTTTCCATCATAAATTTGAAAATATTTCCAAGTTATATCCAAATTTAAAATATATAAGTTACTTGACGACTAGAATATATAGCTATCTCATCAACATCTTTATTTACATTATTAAAGAAGAAAACTTGGTTTTGTATGGTTTTTGTTGTAGCTATAAACAAAACATTTTTCTTACGAGTATACCTTCTACAATCCAATCCTTCATGTAAGCATTCAAGATATTTATTATAATTATTGAAATCATGTCTATTCAATTTTTACCTAGTGAATATGTTAGGTATGCATCATAAAGAATTTTAAAACTTATTGAAATGGAAAGGAAAATAGACATATATATGACATGTTTAAGTGTAATAAAGGTATCAAGATTGAAACACAAAGAAATATTGCTACACCCTTAACCCTAGGTCATATATAGAGATATGGATACCCAACTTGTAACTAACATAATCTCTTATCATGTCATATCATATATATTTATTGTTTCATATGCTTAGTACGTCAGCGTTGGTGCATTTCATAGAATAGTACGGTGTATGTATGAGTTAGAGAGTACTAGATGATCATATTGAGTATGTGAGTCTTATTGTATGGAATAGAGGTTTCCCTCTCAATGTGGATGAGTCGTTATACTCGTATATTGTGATCATTTATCTTTATATTGGTGTTATTTCATGTTATATTCCTACTAATATTCAGATCTATCCAAGTAATATTATTTCAAGTGATATCAGATAATTGATCTGGTTAGATTTGTATCAAAACCCTAATTGTGAAGATATAGTTATATCTACCAAACATTAGAAAAAAAATTGCAATTATTTAACTAAAGTGGTGAAATAAATCTAATAAATTTCTACTCAATTTTTAAGATCTATGGACTATTCTTTTTTTGCAATATATAGACATTTTAGTGTTTTTCATTAAAAAATCTATAGGATACAATTTCTTGATGTTTTCTAAGTTTCCTATGTTTTTGGAAAGATTTCAAAATACTAGCTAGGTATTTTCCTTTTTATTTCTTTCAATTTGGTTAATAGTGATATGGAACCTCGAGTCTTAAATTCCTACCCTAATATTTGTATCCCAAGATCCAAACCCTAAATCATGATAAGGATATAAACTAGAGGAAAAGGGAAGGGCCACACCACTATAGGAATGAATCCAAATAACAAACAAATGGATTTCGAATCTTCAAATTTTAGAGTACATCAGAGGTATTTATCTGATTTTAAAAAGTTGTTAATAATATGGTGTGTAAGGAGAACTTCTACCATGATATTCAAACATTGAAAGATAAGCTTCAAGCACTGGGAGGTAACATGTAATAAATTGAAGGTAACCTTGACTAAGGTTTTCAATTATTTAAGAGTTAAATTCGATTAGGGTTCAAATCAATGGGACAAGAGATGATGAGTAATTTTTCAAGCATGAAGATAGGAAAAATTCCCATTAAAATCACATGCCTTCTTCAATTAATGTGCACCCAAATGCATATCAAACTAAGCAAGGAGGATCCTTTTCATAACCTAGTAGATCTTTTACCCAGTGGCATAACATTATCCTAAAACTAAAAAAGTGTAGGCTTAATGGAAATAATCTAATCACTTAGATCTCCCAAATGGATTTTTTATTTGCATCAAGTCTCAAGCGGGAAAAAGGTGGTAATGGAATCCTTATATCTAGAACTAGAAAAATTTAATTGTTATCATTGGTTGTGCACTCAAAAGAAGAATATGGATCTTGATGTCACATGGTTAGTTTTATGAAGGATCTAAAAATGTACTATAGTAGTAGTGAGGCTCAGAACTAATTTAATTAATTGGAAAATATGCAACAAATAAGGTTAGTAAATTGTTACATTCGATAGTTCCAAATATTGTCATTTCATGTGGAAACAATTATAGATGACAATCATAATGATCTATTCCTAGGTGGTCTCAAGGATCACATCCAACATGTGGTATGAATGTTGGATCCAATCAATGTTTCTAAGTCTATTATCATGGCATGTAAGGAAGAGGAAAATTTTGTTTCTAAGTAGATAAAAAACATCACTACCATTATATATCATATAAGCTCAGTACCATCATTCCATCAATGTACCAAGTTGACTCCACAAAAAATTGAAGTTAAATGAGAAAAAAGGCTATGTAATAGTAGTGAAAATAAATGAAATAAATATGTTGAGAATAAATTATTCTACATTAAGTGGCCAAATCCAGGAAGAATAGTACAATGAAGAATATAGTCAAGAGGAAGATGTTTCTGACATCCCGACTGAGGAATCTCAACCAATTATATATCTTATCATGTAATTTTTGTTCTTAACACCCTACACATCCTTAAGTTAGTTTGGTTCATAAAGAAACAAAGGGTCATGGTATTCATTAACATATGAATTAATCATAACTTCATCAATCATAATTAGGATTTAGGCTTAAATTGATTTTTTTTATCTAGCTTTAGAGTTTTAGGTCATGGTGGTAGACGGTGGTAAAGTTAGTTATTCAAAAAAATGGCATAAGATTAATATATCTATGGGAGGTTAGTAGTTAGAATTCCCCTTGTATGTCATTTCAATTCGGCACATAAACATTGTGTTAGGGATCCAAAGGATTACTACACTTGGAGATATTGAGATGAAATCTTAAGATTTGTTCATGGGGTTCCATTTTGAAGGAAGGAATTTTGAGTCACCTAGGATGCAGGAAAAAGCTTCATAGTTTGTAAGTTATCATCAAATGCAAAAGCTACTGAAGAAGGGTGCCAATGGATTTGTGGCACACCTATGTTTCTCTATAATATAAACCATCAACAGTAACAATACCATTGTACAAAAAATTATGAATAAGAAGTTGGTTGTTTATTTATATGACAAAATGGTTACGTCCCAAAATAGATCATGATCATCCTATTTAGCTAATAATAGGAATCAAACCACCCAACATTCGACCTTATAGGTACCCTTATCTAAAAAAGAGTGAGATTGAAAATATGGTACATAAGATGGTTGAAATAGGTATTACATGACACATTCAAAGTGCCGACTCTTACCTATTGGTGATGGTAAGAAAGAACAATGAAGGTTGGTGAATGTTTCTAGAATATATGGAGCTTAATAAATACATAGTGAAATATAAGTATCATGTTCTTGTCATTGAGGATTTGTTATATGAATTACAATGTTTTATTTATTTTACAAAATTATATCTTCAATTGGGTTACATAAATTTAGAATTCGTGATGAATAAATTCATAAAACAACATTTAGGACACATCAAGGCTGTTATGAATTTATAATAATTCATTTTGGCCTTACTTAAAAGATTTTAATGAATTCAATATTTTTGATGTTTTGTGGAATTTTGTCCTAGTATTCTTAAACAATATATTAATCTATACTACGACTTGGTAGGAACATTTACATCAAGTCAATAAGGTATTAGGCACTCTTGTATAGTAATACATGTATGATAAGCCCTCCTAGTATTTTTTTGGTGTAAGGGAGGTAGAATAATTGGCTCGTATAATGTCTTATGAAGGTTTAAAAGTGGATCCTCATAAGATCAAGGCCATGGTGGATTGGCATATTCCTAAAATCCTCAAATAACCTCATGGTATTTTACGGGCTTATAGGTTATTATAACATATTCGTGAAGAATTATGGTGAATTGTAGCACCAATCATAACAATAATAAGGATAGAATATTTTCATTATAATGTTGACGAATATAGGGCATTTTCATCACTTAAGAAGGCCATGTTTACCACTCCAATTCTTGTTACCTCATATTTCTCCATAACATTAATTGTTTAATTTGATGCTTCAGGGTGTGGAATAGGTGTGGTATTTATAAAATATGGACACCCCATTTCGTTTGAGAGTCATAAAATGAAAGGTAAGAACCTATGAAGACCAACTTATAAGAATAAAATGATGGAAATTCTTCATACATTCAAATAATGGAGACCATATCTCATGGGTTGTCATTTCTAGGTAAATACATGTGATGAAATCTTGAAGTACTTCTTAGATAAAATATTATCATTTGAAAAACTAAAAAAGTGAATCACTAATATTTTAGGATATGGCTTTAAGATAATTTACAAAAAATGAAAATAAATATGGCAGATGATGCGTTATCTAGGAGAAATGATTCCACATAAGCCTTTATATGTAATTTTCATATTACAAGTATATCAGGTAGATCAAGAAAGATAGGAATAACAAAATGACACAAAAAAACCACACTCTCATTCTAAATATCCAACAAAAATTGATAATTTCATAAAAACATTATATGGAAGCAGGGTGCATTATAGTATAAGGACCATTTTTTCTTATGAAAAAAATCTAACCTTAAAATTAAATTTCACTCAAATCTCCATGTTACTAAAGGTGGCGACCATTATGGATTCCTTAAAAATTTATATCATACATCAAGAAATATTTCTTCTTATAATGGTTGAAAAGTGGTGGCCAAAAAATATTGGTAGAATGCTTGTTGTTTCAATGCAAAAAAACGTGAAATTATTAATTCTCCATGACTTTCCAAACCTCTATCTATTCCTAGTGAGAGGTGGGTAAATGCATCCATGGATTTCATCATAGGACTAAAAAATCTAAATGAAAAAGTGTAATTACATTATGGTGGTTATGGATAGACTCGCTAAGTATGTTCCCTTTTGTGTCTTGCTACATCCATTTATAGTAATTACATTTGTCATATCTTTTGTGCATACATTGTAGAAGATACATGGAACACTTAATATTATAGTTAGCTATCAGGATCCTGTATTTATTATAAATTTGTTTTTACTTTTTTATCCACGTGTTTGGTTACTCAATTGGCTCATAGTTTTTCATATCATCCCTAATTATATGGAAAAATTGAGGCATTCAACATATGTTTGGAAGGTTCTAGTATATATGTTTCTTTATTTTAGATAATTAGGAGATATGGGTTAAATGACTATTACTTTTATAATGGTGGTATATGACTTCATTTCATACTCCATACAAAATGTCCACATTCTTAGAATTTTATGGTTACCATCCACCATCCCTTGCTTCTAGCTTAAAATTACATCCTAGAGTAAGAGTAGTTTTAGAATCACATTCACCACCAATAGGAGGGTTCTCTCTAAATGGCACAAAACTGCTTAAAGCAACAAGCTAATCAAGCATCATAGTGAGGTAAATTATTCAAAGTTAGGGAATTCATTTTTGTATTATTGCAACAATATAAAAAAACTATATTTGAAACAGTAGAAAAAGGATTACAAGATTTCACCCAAATAGTATGGCCTTTATTAATTGTTGCAAAAAATTAGTTGTTTCAGCATATAAACTAGCACTTCATCAGTTAACAAAAATAATGTATCCAATTTCCCATGCTTCTTGCTTGAAGTAGGTCATTGGGGAGAAGGTGTCTTCTCAGTTAGTATTACCATATCTTCATGAGGAAGGATGTATCATCTTGGATCCTAAAGGAATCCTATAGACACACACTAAGAATTTGAGGATAAGGTTCATCACCGAGTATATAATCAAATGGAATAATTTTCACATTGAAGATGTAACATGGAAAGATGAAGCATTCAGGTAATAACATCTAAAATATTTCCAATATTAGGGACAATATTTCATTGAATGCGAGGGGCATAATACACCCTTAACCCTAGGTCATATATAGTTATATAGATTTCTGATATATGGCTAACATAATATCTTATCATGTCATATCATATTTACTTATACTTTCATATGCTTAGTAGTTCAACCTTGGTACGTATCGTATTATAGTAGGGTATATATAGGATTTAGAGAGTAGTAGATGTTCATATTGAACAATTGAGTCTTGGTGTATGGTTTGGAGGTTCTCCCTTGAAATGGATGTCATTATACTTACATATTTTGATCATTTATTTATATCTTAATATTATTTGGTGTCATATTACTATTGGTATTCATATATATCCAAGTTAATTCATTACTACTAGAAATTGTATGTGAAATGTATGATGTGAATGCCATAAGGGATATAGTGAAGAAGTGAAAGTGGACGGGGAGGGAAAATGGGAAAGGAAGTTATCAATGAAAGTAGGAGAAAACTCATGTCAAGCTAAATAAACATGAAACTTCAGATGGAGATATCTCAAAATACAAGTAGCAGATAGAAAATGTTTCCAAGAAGAATATTTGTTTGAATTTAAAGCTCTTGAATTTATCATTTTGTGTGTAGGTGGAAAGAGGTTTTTTATTTTCTTAATTTAAGATCTAATGTGTTTATTCTATGTAAAGTAGTTCATGTCTTGCAAATAATATTCATGGAAAAATTACTTCTAAAATATGTAATCTATTAATAATATTCAAATTTAAATTAGTGTTTAAAAGTGTTACAAAAATGTTAAAAACATCTCAACATTCAATTCCAAGGCATCTAAAAAATTAATCCAAGTGAAGAAACTAATCCATACCTAAACAACTAAATCACTTGGATGTGGGTCTTGTTGAAGCTGATTTGACGAGCTTCATGTCCTATTTGTTGACAAATTTCTGCTCTTTGTTTTCATTTCTACTTTTATTGGCAACAATGGAGGGTTGATGGTATATGGAAAAAAATAAATCACTAACAATGGGGTTTAATGGTGTCTTGTAAATTTGAAATTACAAAAGCGAATAAGCACATTTACAATCTAACTAAGGGTAAGTGCACAAAGATGGAGGGCAAAAAGGGGGTCAAAAAGGGACACTCTTTTTACTGAAATTAGCAATCATCAAATAATTTTGGCATGCCTATGCCCAAAATTTTTTAAAAAAGATAAAAAAAACTACCGTAGAGCTCGGAAAAATCTAGTTTCTAAACTACCCTCCCTTATTTTTTTTTTTAAAAAAATGTTGAGATTAAAGAGGCTTCAAATGTGGTGGCACACACAAAGTATGTCTATTTTTGTGTAAAAAAGATAAGAAACCTACTGTGTGGTGCACACTCCTCCCATTTTTGAGATTGGATAAAAAAATTCCAATCCCTTTTGGTAAAAAGTTACTAAGACCCATGAACGAGGGTTCCACTAAGTTTTAATAATTTGGATTGATATTAATTATATTAATTTTCAAACTGCCATATCCCAAAAATGAAATAATGTGTGCTGCACTCCCTCAAATTTGAGAAAAAATGTGTCATTTTTTTAGGTTCTTTTTACTGCGTGTAAGAATGGGTTTTAGAAAAAAAAATTAATTGGATTTGAAATAATCGTAAAGTGTTGCACCAAAACATATTGCCTAGGCTTTTTTACAGAAAACAAAGGCACTAGTAAATAAATTATGGATGAAATCCTTAAAAATAATCAGATGTTAGAAAGAATTATATCATCATCAACATAAAATGAGCTGGACATAGTAGGTATAATGATTTTTGAATATTATGTTTTAATGCAGGATAGTGGGTGACAAACACGTGAAATTATGATGTGTTTCTATCAAACACGGTTTTTATCCACACAATACAAAGTGACAAACCTCTAGTTTGGAATGCCAAGCCTTGGATTGGGTATTCCAAACCCAAAAAAAGATGAAACATGATCCACATTTATAACACTGTGCATATAACTTGCCTCATTGTCTAATTTCTAATCGAAAAATATGTCCAGTTGGGAGGAGGACGTGGAAAAACAACTAGAAAACCTTAAAAGCAAGTGATTTATAATGCTAGATGTTTTTCTTGGTAAATATAAGTCAGAAGACGATTCATTATAACGCGATTTAGATTTTCCCTTTTCAAGAATCGCACGACCGAGCCATAACGTGAGACGCGTTTGGCAAAAATGGCAAAAAAATCATATTGTGTTCATTTTTGGCCTGACATCTTTGTGCATAGGAACCTAAATGGAAAGGAAATGATATATACTTTCTAAGTTATATACATAAATGTAAATCTAGAACGATTACTTATTTCGCACTTTTTTCCTCAAAACAAGCAAACAACCTCTTTTTTGAGTGACAAAGGTCCCTAGATCGTGAAGGAGACAAATCCTGGCATCTCATGTGAATTTCCCCTATACAAGGAAGAAATTGAGCTTTATCAACAATAATGATTTTCCAGCTTCAGGGTGGCGGTGTAGTCCTTGATGATAGCGATGCCGATGCTTTTTAAAAAATACAAGTTACACTATTGCAAGTTTCACCCTGCCCAAAAAACGAACCCCCTTTTTGGATACACATCGAGCCATAGATCATTGAGGCATAAAAACCATGGGATCTCCATTGATAAAGTGTTCCAATCCTTAAGGAATAAAGTGATGTGTTAAAAAACAATATTCTCACCCAACTTCAAGGCGCGGTGCAATACCTGTCGATAGTGCCATTGACCAATATTAGAAATCCAAGCCACCCCAGTTGTTATTAGTTACATAAAGGACCAAATTTATTTCTAAAAAAACTACCATTACTCCTTTCTTGATGGTTGCAAAGTCTCCAATAGAGGTCGGTTTTCTAAGAGTATGACTGTACTTTACTACATTCATAATATCGACATTCAATATGTGGACAAGATAAAAATCGAAAAAAATGAACATAATCAATATGCTTCAAAGTATGTAAGATATTATATTGTATTCATTTATATATTGTTTATACATGTAAGTGATGAAGTAAATGTATTCCCCTAATTATGCGAATGTAATTCTTCAAAATTATCATATGTTGATGATTCTCATAATGTCCATGAGATATGGCACATGAATTATAATAAATACTATGAATTAAGGCACATGTCAACACAATAAAAATAAGCATGTCACTTTCTAGCTATCATGTGACAATGTATTAATATATATGTCAATTTATACACATGTCAAAAAATTTGAAGGTCAAACTGGGAATGTCATACTGAAGTGGACATTGATACGGTCCATGACATGGACAGTGATGATATCAATAATATGTGGATGTTGTTATAGAAAAGGAAATGGAAGGTGAGGATTATAATATTTTTTTCAGACCCCTTAGGCATCCTCACTATAAAACACATCTAGTCTAGCTGCTCATCTAAACCTAGTCTAGGTGCTTGGAGACCAAATGAGAAGATACTGAGCCATATGAGCTTACGAGAGGAATTAAGGTGAGTGATACATGATGTCTCAAGGTTTTTAAAATTTAGGTCGTTTTGGATATCTGTGAAGCTAATATATGGTATTAGTCTACTTTGTCATGGTGTACACTAAGCCTAATCATAGTATTTGGAGGCATAATTAGGCATGATATTCATATTCAGGTATGTTTGATACCTTGAAATCATTAATGGAGTTAATTTATGTTGTTTTCATCATTTAGAGGTAGTATTAAAATGTTTCATGATGAGTTATATATTTCATTTAGTTGACCCTAGCCTAAACCATGCACAATCCCCAAGGGCTAGTATGTACCATAATGGGAGATTTTAGACAGAGTATAGACATCCGCTAAAGTGTAATATAGAATGGGTAGTATTTGGACAAGTGTTTTTAGATACAACTATTGGGAGGACATCCATGAAAAATGTATAACCTTTCTCTTGGCACATAAACCATTGGACGCAATGCCTAGAAGAGGGAGGATGCCTTGTACAATGCGGGTAAACCCACCTATAGAGCCACTTGCTATATGGATGCTAGTATTTCCTAACATGGTCTCCTTAACCTCATATTTTATAATTTTAGTATAATCTGGTTTTTCATTTACAATATAATACAAATGTTAAACCATTCGATGCTTAAACGTTTATTTATTTTAAACAAGACTTATATCGCAAAACAATAAAACATGACCTTGTCACTTACGCATTGCAAATAAATCTTGGTGTAAAACTTAGACTCGAACCCCACCTTCTGAGATGTTTGGAAGCTCTGTAATTGAAACAGATAATTGAATCCCCTCTAGTGGTCTATTTACGTTTGAGTTTGTCGTTAAACTTATTTATCATCCTTTCATAAAATTATATAATTACAATTTTTGAAGACTCACAAAACAGCTGATGCAGCCTAGAATTCACGAGTAAAAGTCCAGGCACGTTGGTACATCACTCAGCCTAGACTAAGTGCTCATCTGAAGCACGCAAAGGTACTAGGTCCTTCTTTAGGGTTGTTGTTGCAGGATGTTAGCATGATGAAGAATTAAAACATTCATATCTATGTCTAATATATCATTGCACAATGCATGTTTAGATCTAGATCTTAAAGTGTCATGAATAAGAGAATAATCATAATGAGAACATTCATACAATAATAAACTATAACAATGATCAACACCTTGATTTAGTCAATAACCTCCATTATATTAAATGCAGTAATACATAAAAGCTTATTACAATAGATAATACCATAGTCTATGTGCGCATTAGATTTCGTAGCATAACCTCACAATAACTCAATTCGCGCACACACCTCTATGCTACACAATTCACTACATATATATATATATATAGACATATACATATACATATACATATACATATACATATACATATACATATACATATACATATACATATACATATATATATATATATATATATATATATATATATATATATATATATATAAGTGTGTGGGAATTTACCTTCAGCACTTATCTAATCCCAAAATAGGTCACATACTATTATTAGCTATGTGTCGTTACAAAAATAGCCACACATGTAAGTGCACTAACAATAGATCTCTTTTAGTTAATTTCCGGTACTAGATCTATCCTTAGCCTGAATCCATGCAAAGTGATTCGTAGCTGATCCTCTAAAAATAGCCAATGTGTGTCACTCAAGTCTTTGACCGATTTTTGTGCTCCGCACGCTATCTCCAAAAATAGGTCCTCATTGTAAAAGCGGCTAAGTCCTGAATCTGTCTCTCTTCTTCATGCGTGATCCTTTCTGATCCTCCCACACCTTTTGAATGTGCTTTTCTCTTTTGTACCAACCTTCTATATGTCCTTCAATAAGATCCAAATTATGACTGACCAACATTACCCCACACTAATCGAATTTCTACCCCGGAAATGGTTGTCTCCAAAAATGAATCAAAGAATGTGAATAAAGACATAGAAATAATTTTGATGAATAAAAGAATGTTTTTACCCTACCGTGTCTTCTGCTTCAACCTGAAGAATTAGTTCTGTATATTCTTATTTTATTTACACCTCTAAACTTTTCCAATCATTGAGTGTGGCTTCTAACTTTTCTGGGATATCCACTGCAATAGACTCTAACTCATCCTTTGCAATCTCTACCTTCTCATTCTGTAAGATTGACACAATGTTGTAAATTACATTCATTATTCCCTCTAACAATTTCATCTTTTGTGCGATGAGTTTCCGAAGCTCATCTAGCCTTTCCTTGTGTGGTTCTTGAGCTGTTGTAAGGGCCTCACACTTCTGATTGACAAGTGATAACTATTCTACGTGGCCCAAGGTCTCGTCTTTCATGGCCTTCAGCACTTTATTGTCTTCCAAAATGGTCTTGGTTCTTATAACTACTTATGGGGTTGTACAAATATTCATTGCTTGATATGCTTTCTTCAACTCCTCCTGCAAGCTCTAAAGTAACACCTCATATGTTGCAATCTTCCACATCACTGAATCCTTTTTCCGCTCTACTTCTTGCACTGGATCCTTTCGCACTGGCATGTGCAGAGGTTCATCTTTAAGCACTAACTCCACCAAGGTAGTTACATAATGCATTACCAAAGGAAATTTTTTGAGTACCTTTAGCTCTAAATGTGGCTTTGCTTTCATGCTATTGTCCCCAACTTCCTCTGGCATGCTGATGAAAACAACGTTCTTCTTTTGTGCCAAGTCTTTCTCTTTCTTTAGTCACGTTATTTTTGCATCCTTATTCTTGATATCCTCCTCTAGTTCCCTAATTATTTCAGCCTTATCCATATTCTGCCTTGGCACCTCTATCGAGACTTTCACCAAAGCATTGCTTACTATTTCATCTAAAATAACAGTAGGCTTGACTGTTATGTGTCTTGCACGAGGTGTCTTCTTCAACCTCCTTGATATTCATATCTCCTGAATCATAATTCCATATTTGAAAGAAAAAATTACCTACGCAATCATCATTGAAAAATTTAAATAATATCAATTATGTTCAACACAAATGTCAATATTGGAACCAAAAATACCATGTAAAAACCTAAAAAATCATACCAAATAAAAAAAATGCACAATGTTTATATAATAGATGAATCACCGGCAATTCACTTCAATCATTGGCAATTACATGAATCACCACCAATTCCTTTGATTTTTTCTTAGGGCATCTACGCGCCCCCCAAATGGTGAAACTATCAACTACAAAAAAATAGTAGAAATAGGGAGAAATCACTTACCTCGACCATCGTGGGATTTTGTTTCCTGTTTGTAGTCATCATTCCATCCAAAAATTGTCCTTTGTAATGCCCACTTCTCTTTGACACTTTTTCTATTCTACTCTTTCTTACTAGCTTCTTAGAGACATGGATAATATTTTTGATAGCACATGTTTAGACTATACAGATGTTTTATTATTATGATAATTGACTCTTATCGTGGATTGTTTTGATGCCTAGTAGATACTGTTAGACATTGTAGCATATGTTGATTTAGCATTTTTTACTTATATGCTGACATCTTGGATGCATACTAGTTTCGACTATGTTTTGATGCACTGTCTAACCATGTTTACATTGATATTTTGGATTCTGGGATGAATTTTGGTTTTATGGATTGCGTTATTTTTGTAAAAGGTGAATTGTTATCATAAACAATTGTAAATGTTTGAATTAGAATAGAATTATGTACTGTGATATCTAATGATGATTCGTTGTATGTTTTTTATTTCCATGACGTATTAATGTGGCCATGAGGCTGAAGGTGGTATTAATTGTGATTACAGGAAATAAAGATCACACAAATAAAGAGATACTAGGAAATCTAACCATGAAGTAATGCTGCAAGTTCACAACACAGTCACATTGGCAACTGTCGTGTTTAGTGTTGTGGCGTCTTCTTGTTATCATCTTTCAGGAGGTCTGCATAGGGAGCTCCTCACCATGTGACTAGGGGTAATTGTAGTTATTGTATTTTATTTTTATGTGGTTATGTTATTTATGTTAATTTGGATGTTTTGATTTTATTTAGGTCCTTATGTACCTCTAATTTAGATATCTAAATTGTTAGGTATGAGCTAATGTTCCCTTTTTATTATTATGTATGTTATTTGTCTTTGGCTTAATTATGATTAATAGTAAAGGTTATGGTTAGTATGATGATGTGTATTTTGGGAGGGTAGATATTCCTTGGAATATTCTTTATTCCTTTCTCTTTTTTGCATTTTTTTAATTTTGCATTGGTATGTGTGCTACCCTAAACCCAAAATTCTGATTTGGGCTTTGAGTCCAATTTTGAAGGCTTTTGGGACAAGTTTTAATTGTCCCACACTCTTTAATTTATTTCCCCAACCATACCTATGATTTGAGGGGTCATATTTAGCCCCTAATCATGATATTTTGGTGGAAAAGAGGAAATCATTTATCTCTTTCCCTTAGTATCCTAAATTAGTTTTGAAATGTGTAATTTGAGCTTGTGTGCAAGATGGGAAATGTCATATCCTCAAACTACCTCTTAATTATGCTTTGGTCTTTGTGTGAGATTTTTCATGAGGATTTGAGGGAGATGAGTTGGCATCCTACATGGAGCCACATCACCTCTCCCTCCTTTTATTTTTAATTGCATCTTTTGGATGATGTTTGGGTTACTTGGTTTACTTATTTTCACTTGTATTTTGGATTTCGAGAGTGCTTGCTTGCAAATTTATTGTTTTGGTGAAGGAGTTTGAATTCTTGGATTGCTTGGGAAGTGAAGGTTCCACAAATGGCAAGGTAGGATCTTGATCCTTTGATTTCTTGATTTTAATGTTTATGGAATGTAAAATTGTTGAAGTATGTATGTATATATTTTCGATTGGGTATTTTTCCTTAAGAAGGTGTAGGGAGGAAGAAAATGGGAGCCATGAGGGAGGTATAAGAGTTATGTGAAAATTGGAGGGATTTGTGGGAAGAGTGTTCTACCTTGTGGAGGGATAATGAGAAATTTTTTAATTATTTTGTAAAATCTACTTGAGGGAGTCATACATAAGAGATTATGTATGATGGAGTTTTGGAGGTTTCAAGGTGGAAAATTAACCTACTTGGGAGGTAAAAAGGGGTTTATCATGTTTCTTCTCTCCTTTTGGATCTAGATTGAACCTTTGTGAATTTTGAAAATATTACAAGTTTCTTGATGTTGTTTATATGTGCATAAAGTTGTGTGTGTGTGTTTTCTGAAAGGTGGAAGCCCGTTTTAGTTGTATGATGGGTCATTGTATTATCCAATCATTTAACTATTATATTCTTCTTCCAGTGTCATTATAAAACCAGGGTTGTGTCCTAGGTTCTATGCAATGAAGCCCTATGTGTTCAGTGATTTTGTCAGTTCCATTCTACGGGTTTGTTTGCTATGTTTTCCTTTAGTTTTCTATAAATCTATTGAAATGTAATACTAAGCTACTAAAATGAAATTTTTGTAATAAAAATTCCACGAAAGGAATTTTTTTTTCTAAAATTGAAGTACACACAGCATAGCAGAGTAACAAAATTGAAATGACACACTCAACTTGAATTGAAATGCTAAATTGAAATAACACACTCAGACTAAATTGAAATAAAAATACTGAAACAAATCAAAGCGTGGAAAGTAACTAAATTCAAGTAACCATTCAAACTTCAAACCAATATTCAAATCAAAACATCTAGATTTTAACTTGCCACAAATTACGAGCAAACATAAAGCATAGAAATCCTCCAGTCACCTTGGTTAAGTGGGCACTTTCTCTCCCTAAGGAAAAAGCTTAAATCAACACCAAAATTTGTTCAAAACAACATCTATTGTATTGATTCAGAAAAATTTCTGGAACATTCTCAATAAACTTTAAAAACTAGATAAAGTTGTATTTGTAAAAGTATTGGTATTAACTAACTAACTCATTATTTTTCAAGGACCTGCCTATACATAGAATTAAAAAATTATACATCATGCCATAGTTATAGGCATTGAACTCATTCATCAATAACCCTACTAAATACTCTGGAAATGCTAAAATCATGCTTCATGTCTGTAGGCTGGTTAGAACAGTTAGGAAAATTCCTCCACTATGCATGATGATTGTAGACTTGGTTCCTTAATCACAAATCCATGCACTAGAAGTAAATTTCCATTATCATCCTACACATGTCACCATAATTCACTCATATAGGTGGTTAATAGGAAGTTACACAATCAACGGTTTACATGAACATAATCAAGAGAAATGCACTAACTTCACTAGGATAAAGCTATGTAAAGCATCCCTGTGCACTTAATTAACCATGTTTTAAAGACAAATAAATAGACACACAGATCATATAATGACTCAACTAATGAACCCATCATCTCCCCTACCATTTACCAGTTGCATTTCGGTATGCAACCTTATCTTTTTCATGCTCTTTTCCCAAGCTATTGAGCCATGTCGTACTCTTCAAATTGATCAGCATATTATTTCCTAGTGCCCTTACATCCATAAGTTTTGGAAATAGCCTTGACCCAGCCTATGAAACTATCATGGGACTGAGCAACATTGTTTTTCCATGTGGTCATGGGGATGAGGAGAAGAGGTGGTCTTACCTGAATCCCAACCCATTCATCACTATATTCCTTGTTATCCTTTTCATATAACTGCCAAATTATTGTTACAAGTACATCACCTCAACTCATACTCAGACTGAGATTCTAAGGAGAAATGACTTATCTTCTTTTCAATGGTAAATTTAATGTATCCCATCTCCTGTCAGAGGCCTGCCTTGCTATAACAAAATGTTGTTGGCTGAAAGCCTCAAAATCCTGTATACACTGATGTAAATCTTGTGAATTGTTTGCACCAGCACCAACCTGATAATACAAAGACTTAAAATTCTTCTTCATTGATGCATCATTATGTTGAGTTGATCAAATGAAAAAACCAAAAGTATGAGCTATTTGATTAAAAACATCTGTTTGTTCACTCCAAATAATCTGATTTCTCAACAAGGACTAAATGGCCTTAATCTGAAAATCTCCCATGAATAGATTAATAAAGAATTCAGACACATTTTTGACTAACATGTTATGAAGATAAAACTCACACAATAGGTTTTGAACTTTAGGTGTACTATTTTGGTAAATCTCCAAAACGGTTTTGCCATCTGGTGCAACATGGGGTTCCTTAGTGCATAGTGTCATTAACTTCCAGGCATAGAATTGCTCCTGGATAAAGATATTGTAGATAGAAGAAGATTTTCGGTAAGCAAGAAAATTACAAGCTAAGGGACACACAAAATCTATGATTGATTCTAATTTCTTTTTCTCATCTGTACCGGCCTCTATTTCTTCTTTAAGTTGTTTTTTATCCTTGATCAAATCTTTATTTTAAAGAGATAAACAATTTAAAGTATACCATAAATTAAGACCGATGTCCCGTTGTCTCCTAAGACAACTAAAATATAATTTTAAATCATTAATTTATCTAACCTTCTGTACAGTCCTTTGCTTGAATTCAGTTTGTAAAGAACAATTAGTTTTGTGCATACCTTTTAATTTATCCTTCAGGGAAGAAATTTCATCTTGATAACATTTTAGCACCTTATCTCCATGGGATTCTAGACCACCCATCCCTTCTGAAGTAGATTCCAAAGTTTTAATCTGTGTTTTTGGTGTTGAGGGTACTTCTAAAGCCTTGTCCTCTATTTCAGGAGCCATAGGAGCTTCCGCCATGTCAGCATCAGGAAATTGTGCTTTGGAAATGTTGGGTGAAAACACATCATCTTTGGACTACTCAAGTGGAATAGTGAAAGAACCAAATTTATCCTTTTCTTCTATAATTGGGGTAGAATCTTCATTAAATACTACAAGCCAAGAAATTTCATATTTCTAAAAATTTCAAGACCATATTGGCCTTGTTGGCATAGAGGAATGATTCATCTTAGTGTTCTTTCCCTTATAATGTTTTGGTAAGGAGGGTTGTTGAAACTGACCAAAAGATTCACCCATGGTTTCCTTTGAAGGTTATGGTACTAACTCGAGCTCAGGACAAATGTTGGGATACTGGTATTTATTGGTTCTCTTCTTCTTTCAAGTATCCCCTGCATTGATGTTCTCAAGCCTCCTGTTGGGTCTATAGAAAAATTGATGCAATAAAATGAGTTAAATGAGCCCCGTATGCTTCAAGGAAGCCCTTACTCCTCCATTTTTATATTTTTGACCTAACTTAATGACTGCGTCTCCCAAATACTTAGGTAAATTGACCTCGAGTTCAGGGTTTCTGTGCCTTCTTTTCAGATGAGTTAATTTTTTTAGATAATCCCCCTCAAGCATAGATGGTTGACGGTCACAAATAAAGTATTTATTGACCCATCTGGAAACCTCTTTCCATATTCTAGGTAGACTCTCATGTTGAATTACCTTTGGAAGATCTTCACCCTCTTCATGAAACAATGGTATCAAATCTTTAAGAGGAGAATTGGTCATAACTCTGAGACCAAAATTTGGCAACCTAGAGAGGTCATAAACAATGCGGTAATTGATCTCAACCATCTTCCCTTAGATTTGAGAGCATGTTTCCTGAAAATTGATTAAGAATTCATTGATCAAGTATTCATCAAAACCTTAAAAAAATTGGATGAAATCCAACTACCCACCATCATGAAATATCTAGGAGATGGAAGCATTCCGTAACAATCTCTCGAGAGAATCAGGCTTAGATTTATTTTTTTGACCCATGGCGAGGATGGCTGTGGAAATTATTTAGTAAAATGATAGAATCAAAATTAGGAGAAATATCATAGTGATAGTATGGAATTTTTGACAATGGCATTTTTAGAAATTTTTAATCGTTTAAATGTTCCAATGTCGGTGCAAAATTGGTGGCACACAAAGTTGACAAGACACACTTTACATGCAAAATTTTAATACAAATTAAGGTGCATTTTCAATCATAATAAATACCCATACCACATGTAATTTCTTACAAGCCACGTGTCCCTCTCATTTAAAACACAACTCGTGTGACACATATTTTCATCATTATTCATTTAAGCTTTATTTCGTGCCACAAGATTTGATTTGTACTGCCAATAAATACGTTGGGACTTGATTTTTGTGTCAAATTAATTATGAAGAATTAATGCAATGGGTAAAATTCTTTATACACTAATATTTGTAGCTAATAAAAATGCACTTACCCCTTTTATATCAGCTCACCGAATTCTGTAGATTTCTACTTCCTATGCTCATAGAATGAATATGGATTAATGTATAATATAATAATAATCATTCCTAGCCTTTATTGGAAACATGAACAAAATAACTACAATATAAATGGGAAGAATATCAAAAAATTAATCATCTTCCTTTATTTGAAATTAAAAAAAAGCTACTTAAGGTCAGAAGATCCAAACTCCTCCAATGAATCCATTTCCTCGCATATCAGCATATCCTTGTTGAAGGTCTCCTTGTCCAGTGGTCACTGGTACATCCATACCTAATGTCCATTTACCAAAAGATTACATCTATCTCCATCAATTAAAAACAGTCTCACAGAATTGTTGTCATAAATTTTCTCGATGTGATAGGGTTTCAACCATCATCTTCTCAACTTTCCTTTGAACATTTGATACTTAGAATCAAATAGTAATACCCAATCTCCTTCATTAAACTTAATGTGTTTCATATGATCATCATTCCATGATTTCCTCTACTAGTAGATAATCTATGTCTTATGGTGTGCTTTCATCCTCATCTCATCCAATTCATTCAACTACATCCCTCTTTCATGTTGTGCTTCATCCAGGTCAATTCCTATTTCCAGCACTGTTCTCCAAGTCTACAATTTGAATTCCATGGGTAACAATGGATTTTTCCCATACACAAGTATGTATGAGTAGGAACCAGTAGTAGTATTTCAGGTTGTGTTGTAGGCCCATACTACTTTTGGGAGTTTTTGTACCTAGTTCTTCCTGTCTGCATTGATAACCTTGGTCAAAATGTTCTCAAGCTCTATGTTTGTGACCTCCACCTTCCCATTAGGTTAGGGTTGATATGGTGATGATTTCTGATGCTCGATTTGGTAGATCTCCAGGAAAGCCTCAATCATGTTAGATACAAATTAATGTCCCTGATAAGATACAATGGCTCTACGGGCACCAAATCTCACCATAATCCTATTATAAAAAAATTTAGCTACATCATCCTCATTGGAAGATGCTAATGCTTGAATCTTCACCCATTTCATAACATAATCAGAGTACACCAATAGTTATTCTTTCCCAAAGGATGCGGGATCAACAGTTCTAACGATTAATTCCCCACTTCTCAAATGGTTCTAAGACCAGCTGAGGGTGTAGAGGCATTTCCATGTACATTGTAGGCTTCCCCATTCTTTGACATGCATCAAACTGCCACACGTACTTCATGACAGACTTGTGAAGAGAAGGCCAGTAATATCCAGCTCCAAGGACGTTATGAATTTTCCTTTTTACTGAGTAATTTCCTCCTCTAGGCTCATCATGACAAGCTCTCATTATGTCATATACTTCATCCTCCAGAACACATCTACAAAGAACCATGTTAGGACAACATTTAAATAAAATTCCATTGCACCATTTGTATGTTGCGCTATTGTTATCTAATCTCCTTCATTTCTTATAAGTAAAATAGGTAGGAAACTTCCATGTAGTTAGGTAATTTTCGAGATCAGAAAACCATGGTCGATGAGTTGATACTACAAACAAGTGCTCATCCAGAAAGTGATCTTGGACTGCTTCCTTGTCTCTTAAAATATTCAATCTTGAAAGAAAATAAGCAACAACATTAGCCTTCCTTGGATTATCAATAATGGTTAAATTAAATTCCTACAACAAGAGTAACCATCTAATAATCATGCACCCCACTATTGGTTTATTCATCAAATATCGAATGGCTGAATAATCAGTGTATACAAAGATTTTGTATCTAGAGATATAATGTCTAAATTTATTTAGAAAGTAGGAAAAAGCCAGAAATTATTTTTCCGTAGTGGTTTAATTTTTCTTCGTAGGGTTAAGATATTTGCTATAAAAATAGATTACATACATCGAGTCTTACTCATCCTCTTTTCCAAAAGAACAACTCCCATTGTTGTGTTAGAAGCATCAATGTGAATATGGAAAGGCTGCCCCTAGTGAGGTCATCTCAAAACTGGAGCAGTGGTTAACTTCTCTTTGATAATCTCAAAATCTTTCTGACATTGAGAATACCATTCAAAAACACAAACTTTTGTTAGCAAAGAAAACATAGGTACAACTATTTCATGAAATTCTTTAATGAACCTCCTATAATACCCAATATGCACAAAAAAGGTCTTAATGTCATTATGATTTCTTTACATAGACAACTTATTTATTACCTCAATCTTTTTGGGGTCAACTTGTAGTCCTTTGACATAAATACGATGACCTAAAACAATTCCTTGATCAACCATTATCAAAAAAAATTCATGACTCAAGTAAATTTTGTGCTTCTCACTTCTAGTTAATACATTTTCAAGATTATCCAGATATTCATCAAAAGTTGAACCACAGACAGTAAAATCATAAATTTGAACTTTGACATAGTCATTTGTAAGTTACGAAAATATGGCCAAAACTTCCCTCTAGAAGGTAGAAGGTGCATTACAAAGTCCAAATGGTAGAAATCTATATGCAAATGTACCCCAGGGATAAGTAAAAGGGGTTTTATCATGATCAGAAGATGAAATACTAATTTAGTTTTACCCACTAAACCCATCCAAGAAGGAGAATTATTTCTTTCTTGTCATATTATCCAGCACCTAATCAATAAAAGGAAAAGGAAATTAGTCTTTCTTGGTGGATTTATTAAGTTCCCTATAGTCTACAAAAATTCTCCATTTCCCATTTCTCTTAGGAACTATAAGTAGCGGTGATACCCACTAAATATCATATATATGATAGATAAAGCCTACCTTCAACAATTTTTCTATCTCATTTTTTACAGTGTCTCTTAGTGTTGGATTAATTGTACATTGTGGACATATCACAGGTTTAATATGCTCAGTGTAAATATGATGGGTGTAGATGCTTGGATGGATCCCTTTCATGTCAACATAATCCCAAGAAAAATCCTGGGAATGCTTACTCAAAATTTATACAACCCTAGTCTCTTGGCAGGTCTCTACATTATTACCAATGGTCACCTCTCTTCCTATGTAAATAGTCACATGTTGGTTTCATTCAAAATATCAATCTCTGCATTAACAATTAAAGACTCCAGTGGGAAAACATGAGGCTAAACCATGTGCAAAATATTCATATTTTCAAGAGACATGATGTTGGCTGAAGGGAAATGGAAATCAATGATTTTACATTTGTCATGATAAGCATAGGTTTCTATACAATTTTCATTAGAAATGTCACTTACCAAGGGAATATTATCAGCTGATGTCAAAATAGATGTTTTCATAGCCTCGGTTCCAATTTCGGTAGCCATAGTTCCAATTTTCATAGCCACAACATCCACTTCACAAAACATTGTGTATGAATCAACATTTTTTTCCATGTTAATTTTCATTACAATGGTGGCCAGATAAGAAGAAATCAAATTGTAAGTATTTGAAAAATATGCCCATATATGTTCACAAACATCCACATATGGCTGAGCACGACGATATGTTTGAATAATATTTGATTTTTTCCTTTGAAAATAGTCATATTTCCTTATCTATAATCAATGTATGCCACAACACTAGCTAACCAAGGTCTTCCTAAGATGATTGGGTATCCTAACTTCTGAGATTTAGCTTATAAGACAATAAAATCCATAGGATACTCCCAAGATTCAACTATGACCATTACATCCTTAATTACCCCATCTGGTATAGCAATAAATTGATCTTCCAATTGGATAGTGGTATTGGTTGGTTGTAATCCTGTTAAATACAACACATTGAACATAAGTTCAGCTATATTACCTTCCAATTTAACCTCTTTTTGTGTATTTCTTCTTTCTTCGTGGTGTATTTATGCACTGGTCTCTAATGGTCTGGTTCAACTCAGGAATGTCCATTATTTCTCTCAGAAGTGGGACCTCAATGTTCATATTTTTCAATTCATGAACTAGTGTTGTTTCTTCTACAATCCGAGTTTCTTTTAATCTTTCAAGAAAAGGTGCTACATGGGCATTCTTATCTTTTTCTTGGAATTTCCTAGTGGCTTGCATTTGTGGAGCATGTTCAATGTCTTCCTTTTCCTTAGGTTCCTCTTCTCTCATATTTTCCTTAGGTATTTTTGTGATAAGATAAGGATGATTGGTGACTGTTCTCCCAGACCTCAGTCGCATATCTTTGATAGCACTTACCTGCATTGTATCACTTTGTCCTGCTTCATTTATTGAGGTTGTTTGTTGATTCTAAGGATTCATGACAGTCTGGGTTGGAAGTTGAGTTTTTGTTTCCTGCATGCTTTGTTGGTAATTTTTTGGTGGGGGCATTAAATCTTGTTGTGGTTAGTAAAACCTCCTTTGTTGATTAGAATTTTCTTGAGATTCCCATTGTTGGTGTCCAACCCTGCTAATTATATGAATTCATCCATGGTGGTGGATGTTGCTAAATCATCTAGTTTGGTGGTGTCCATTAAAGTTTTCCCCAAGTAGTTTGAGGAGCCTAGTTGTGCCATGACATTAACAAGGATTTCTGAGTAGGTTTAGAAGCATACAAAGTTTGATTATTTGGCCTCTGAATAAATTTTACCTCTACATTTTCTTGAGACATGGCATTCACTCTTTCTTTCAATTGAGGCAATAAAGTGCAATGGTTAGTATCATGATAAGGGAAATCAAAAATAAAGCACATGTTTGTGAAATCCAAAGGGAATTCTCTCAAAGGATGTCTCTTTCTACATTTAGCATATTATAAGTCCATAGGTTCTTTTCCAAGATCATCCTTGGCTTTCATCCCATCAATGGTGCATGTCAATTGTGATAAGATGTATGTTTTCATGTTAGCCATTTCCTCGAGAAGTTCTAAGGTACTTAGGGCATTCTTGGATGTTTTTCTCTTCCTTATACCTCCTCTTATTTTAGAGTAACTTCTACATAACTTGATGATATCTGTCATGTTAAGTTTGTGCACACCACCTCCTCCATAAGATGGCGAGAATCCTTGGTTTCATCATCAAGTCCTTTAAGGAAAATTGTCTTAGTGATATTTGCATGTAACTCATAACCACTCCTCTCATGGAGAAAGATAAATCTATCTAGATAATCTTCTAGGTTTTCATCTTCATTTTACTTTATCTAGAAGAACTCTTCTTTCCTATCTATTCACCTGCAATAGTCTTGATATTTGTCCAAAAAAGGTTGTTTCTATGCTTTCCCTTGTGTAAATGGAATTATGGGATAATCCCGTGAACCACCTCATAGTAGATTCTTTGAGGGTGGAAAGAAAAAGTTTGATTTTTTTATTATCTATTTGATAGTCATATGTGTGGAAACTAACTTTGAATTCAAATAGGAACTCTTCAGGGTCTTCTGAAGTAATACCTCAAAAGATAGGGAGGATGGATGGAGAGATATTTTCATGGGTGCATCCTCATCTTCATCTAGGAAAATGGGATAAGTAAAATATCTTGTTGATGCATAGTCAAAACATCCTTCAAATGCCTTTATTTTGAATGGGGCATCTGGTATAATCTACATAACATTGGACCATCTCTCAAGCTGTGGGAATTGCAGGCTTGAGATGGTCCTACAGAGAAGGCTAGTTCCTGCTCCTAAACTACCTTTCACAAGCTATAATAATCCATGAAAACTATCTAATCCTAATCTAACCTTTCAAGGGACCAGGGAGAGAGATTGCATGAAAAAAATCCTACACTAAATTGGTGTTACACCAGAAAAGGAAGAGTTCTTGATCACAAATCTAACTTCCTGAAATGGAGAGAGGTGAGAAATGGAGCGGATGGACAAGATGCATCACAAACTAAAGATAAAGTTCACACAGAACACCACTTCAAACCCATTAAACATAGCTCTTAAAACCTGCAATAGACATCAAATATATGCATAGTATACCCTGTAATGATGAGAGTCAAGAAGAGACAATAAAATAAGCAAAGGATGGACAAAATACATCAGGAAACAAATTTTATTGCTCCATGAGTTCACTTAGTACATCATTAGTGGTCAAGAGGCAATAAAATTCCATTACAAATAAATGAAAAGAGGCTTAAGCTCCACATTCAACCCTAGGGAAAAATGAGAGGGCAGGTAGGAGATAAAAAATGGCCAATATTTTAGAATAATTCCCCTCCTTATAAAATATAGGAAGAATTAGAGAAGGAGAGAATAATTTGAATCATGCTTCAACCACCCTAAAAGAGCATTGAATTCACCTACAACAATGATGTGTTTTACTGAAAAACCCATGCTTCCATTAATGTTCCTTGTTGGGCACGAAAGGAAGCCCATACCTCATTATGGTGGTAGGTGAGAAGCCTGATAGCCTAAAAAATGGCAGACTGTATTTAAAATTCTTGGTGGGCTTCATGATTCATCTTTCATTGAATTGACCTTTTTCCAATCTTTTGCAAACTACTTCGGGTTTGGATTCTATCTGTGTAAGATCCATGTGGAATCCCGACACATTATTAAAAAAAATTCTACCTTTTAGGGTCCTAGGAATGTGACATGCCAACACTTGGCATTGTCCACGAGCCTACTTTTTGTTCTTTGTGATTTGGCTATGTACATTATGTTTAGGAGAAATTATGTTGGACCCTATACATGTGGAGGGAAAACACACATTTGGGAACCTAACTTTGGATTTACCTTTGAAGTTGCATCGATGAGGAACGTGGAGGATTTTGCTGACTCTTTTGCTTTGCTTCGATTTGACTCACTCTGAGCTCGATTCCGACATACCGAGTTATATTTTCTTCAACATTTCTATTGTCCATTCATTTTCCCACCTATCATTTCCTTTTTTGAGCCTATCCATAACCTAATTTTTTTGTATCGAATGTGAGCTCGCACGGCTGAACCGATATTTTCATTTCTCTTTTACAAGGTCTTTTCTACTCAATTTTACCTAAGGGGAAAATTTGGATAACAGTTCTACCCATGGATCTTTCATTATTACCATTGTCTCCCATTTATGAAGGTTGTTTTGGTTCTAAAAAAGGATGATTCAAAATGATTAAAAAGGATCTTCGGTGTTATACTAGATTTAGTGTCACTTTCAATGCTTTCTACAAGTGCTTTGTTTGGATATATTTTTTTAATATTACCAGGTATAATTCTCCCTTGAGCATCCAATGGCCTTTGCATCAATATTGGTCTTGTAAACAAGGCTTGGTACTCATATTGGTTACATATATTAACTTCATTAACACCCATAACATGTAAGATGGATAAAATGACATGTTGTGTATATGGTGTCCCTAGACACGGTGTGAAAAATGATGGGTCGTTTTATTCTCCAATCATTTAACTAATATATTCTTCTATTAGTGTCATTATAAAACCAAGGTTGTGTCTCAGGTTGTGTGAAATGAAGCCCTATGTGTTTAGTGATTTTGTCGGTTCCATTCTAAGGGTTTGGTAGTTATATTTTCCTTTGGTTTTCACCTAATCTACGGAAATGTAATAATAATATAATGAAATGACATTATTGAAATAAAAACATTGTGAAAGGAAATTATTTATCTAAAATTGAAGTACACACACCAAATCAAAGTAACATAATTAAAATGACACACTCAAATTGAATTTAAATAGCAATATTGAAATACATCAAAGTGAGGAAAGTAACTAAATTCAAGTAACCATTCAAACTTCAAACCAATATACAAATCAAAGCATCTAGATTTTAACTTACCAAAAAGTACAAGTAAACGTAAAGTATAGAAATCCTCAACACCACAAGTTGTTCAAAACAACATCTATTGTATTGATTGAGAGTAAGTTTTTGAACATTCTCAGTAAAGTGTAAAAAATAGATAAAATTGTATTTGCAAAAGTATTGGTATTAACTAACCCATTATTTTTCAAGGACCTGTCTATATATAGACTTAAACACTTATACACCATGCCATAATTATAGGAATTGGAATCTTTCATCAACAACCCTACTGAATACTATAGAAATGTTGAAAATCTTTTTCATGTCTGCAGGCAAATTGGAACGGTTGCAAAAATATCATATTCCATGATATTTGTTTTCTTAATCATTTTAATCCACCTAAGTTATTCTCTAAAATTCATTTAAAATCATCTCGCATACCTATCATGGGCATTTTACAAATCCACCATTATCTTCACAAAATCCTAAGTATTTTTCATCATTGTTATAATAGTCTTATATTCCTACGTTTGATAAATCCTAATTTTCCACCTAAAACCTATCCTAAAAAAAATTAGATAACAATCTAACATATCCTAGCATTTCCTAAACAAACCCAACACCTCATAAGCCAACACAAAACTTTAACACCAACTAAAAAACTTATCCCTTAAAAACAAGAACAAAAACTAGAGATTTCGAAAATTGTTTCAAAACAAAAAAGGATGAAATCGTCGGTGAATAGGTAAATTGCCAGCGATTATTTAATCCCAGTTTGCAACCTCTTTTTGTAATCATCTTCTCATACTCTTGAACCTTAGTCTTCTATCATGGTCTATTATTGTTATATTGCATCAGAGAAAAACATATTATCATCCAAGTAATGGCATTCATATTCAACCAATAAGTCTAAGTATCATTTTGGAGCTTGCTCGACAGTCAAAAAATCATCAATTATCTTAAAGCCTCGTCCATCATTTCTAATCAAAGTCAGTTTTTATTTTCATATGTTCATTTACATATTTAGGTACATTTATCTATTATTTTCCCCATTTTGCATTACAATTCAATTCCCTTGACCTTTATATTTTAAGATATTTAGCTAGATATCACATTTTTATTATCTTGTCAATATCTTCCAATATTCTCATCCATTCATTAAATCACATGCGATTCTTATACACTTTGTTTTCAAATAGTATCAGTCAAATTTCATTTATTATTTCTAACATGTTTTCTAGAATGGCTTATTTAGATGGCATTAGGAGGACCAAGCCTTGGAATAACAAGTATCAACTCTCTACTTGTCATCTTCCATCCCTTACATTGGGAAAAATACGACATTTTACATGAAATTGATTTATGCGTCATTCATTGCACCCTTTTGGACTAGTTGTAGACCATCTTTGAATCCACCCAGAGGATTCATGATGCCACTGAAGAGTTTTGAGAGGCCTATTTCTATATCTTATGCATTCAAGCCGACTTGGCTTTGTTTGAGTACCTATATGAAGATGAACTAGAATAATTGATCTCTAAAGTTTACTGTAAATATCTAACCAACTTGAAACACTCATATTTTTATTCTTATTCCGATACATAAGAGGAGGAACTTGAGTACATTTTTTACTTCTTTAAGGAATACTATAGTGATCAAGAGAATTTTGATTATCTTGAAGACATTGATTTTACTTAAGAGGAAGATTAACCTTCTTCTGAAAACTCTGATACTTATTTAGACTTTGACTATGAGCCATAGTCTACATATCTCATATTTCATTATCTACTAAATATTTGTAATAAAATATGAAATTGTCAGAACGTTTATTATTTATCCATTATATATCATGTCTTATTTACAAAACCACGTGATTGTATAAACAGTGGGTTGACATCCTTACGACGAAGTCCTTTGACTTTCGGGGACTGACCTTTTCCAGGTAACCTACTTACTATTGTTTACTAATAAATATCTTGTGTAGTGCCTGTGATTGCATCTTCATTTACAAGATAAGAGTTGATTCATTTCTTATACGGAGTGCAATAATCAAATATTTTCCTTCCACATCCATGGGTACCTCTATTCCTTGCCATATCAAGGTTTTGTGAGTTTTATTATCTTTCTTATTAGGTTAAGTTGAAGACGTAAAAGTGACTCTGAACATAAGTGACCAAAGGTGAACATTAGCGAACATCTTCAAATCCTTTGGAATTGAGTTTTTGAGGTTCTTAGTAGTCACAAGTTCCTAGAGGATGTCTATAGCACCCCAGGTGCCCACTACCCTACACATGCACCCTATTCCTAGCTTTTCCTATAGTTCTACATTTTTCTAGGATCATTTTCAAAAATATTCTTTCTGGTTTTATCAATTTTCTATCTCAACATAGCTTCAAATTTATTAAGAATTAGCTAAGTATCTTATGCTATCTCTTGCATTTAGGGTTTCAAGTTTATTATCTTACTTACTTATGTCAAATGTGTATGTTATTACACATTTATATTTGTGTTGTTACTTAATTAGGATTTAGCATTTATATTTTCCAATATTTTCTTAATCACTAGCTATATCCCATTATCTTGGCGTCATTGGCACGAGGGCAACCAAATGACACTATTTCACACACAAGCACAAAGAACTACATGGATTCATGAATGCATTGTAGCGTTTCGTCAAAATCCTTCAAATGACCGTTGAGATCATTCTGAATTCAAATATTACATTTTTCATTCCAATTTTATGTTTTTGTGAGCTTGTGCAAGTAGTTAGGGATTTTGTTGCATGTTACAGGTACCCCAGTGATCCAAGTGTGAATATAGAGTGACCAACAACAAATAAGTTTGAAACCCTAGGGACACAAGAAAAATTACATCTTGAGCATTTGTGTAGTCATTAGTACCCAAGAGTGGTCTTTGTCACCTAGGCACCCTCACCCTATCCCGAGAACCCATTTTCAGCTATGTCTGCAACTTCTAGAATTTATGTTGATCATTTTTAACACTCTACCTAGCATGTTCATCAATTTTATGAATTGAAATATATTCCAGGATAAGAAAAAATTAGGTAAGTTCCCTATCTCTCATTTTTTCTTACATGTTTGCATCTTTAGAGTGCTTAGCAATTATTTTTTGGTGTATATTATCATAGTACTGACTCTGAAATTAGGTTTAAATAATTCTATTTTTGTTGAATGAACAGGTGACCAAAAATATTCTAGATACTCCCAACATCTTCCCATATCTACTAAGATCTCATGGGACCTAACGGAATTAAGATCCAACTCCCATAACGCATTACGGGAGTGTTGTTCATGACGGAAAAAATTGTATGATCAGTTTTCGCCTACACCAAGTAAGATAAGTAGGTCTTGAAATAGACATGTCAAGCATGTTATCCAACCATCATAGTGAATACCAACAACATCACACCATTATTTGTATAACAAAGAAGGGATATTACGTTATAAAAAATGTTGTCACGTGATTTTTTGTTTAGTTTTATGTGGAAATTCCAAATCGAGTGTGCGAGCATAGGAGAAGATGTCACCTTTATGTGAATCTTTCTTAATGTGAGATACTGCATAAAAAATGACTTTAGAGTTTTAAAATTCTACACTCAAGGGGTAAATGTTTATGCATACCAACATTTAAAAAATCAATGTTTTATTCCTTTAATTAAAGAAATCATAAACTATAATGAAATCATTACAAGAAAATAATAAGAGAGGTAGATTAATAATTACATGTATTTTTCTGATAAAGTAGATAAGGAGAGGTGTTGTTAGCTCGTGGGCTTCCTAGACATTCATAATATAGTCCATGTGTGTTGGAAAGCATTCACATTGTGCATTGATGGTTTTTGATTCTAAACTTACACCCTCTAATAGAATTTTATTTAAATCTCAAAATCATTTTCTTTAGACCCGTTTGGTGCATATCCTAAAATCCATTGATGTCCACACAAGTATTTTTTCTCATGTTTTAGTATTTTCACAGGCTAACTTGCATGTTATGAAACAAAGCACCAAGAAAACAAATCCATAACCAACACAGGAAAAATAGTCCTATTGCTAGTAAAGTACTAGAGTTTTCCCTTAATTTCCAACAGTCCAAAGGCCAACCATACGTGCATAGAGATTTATTGAAGATGTAAATATAAAGGTGACGGCCACACCCAGAGAGTCAGAATCTGCCTCATTTCAACTGAAAACTACCCAAAATAAACAATGATATAGCTTATACATTTAGGTAGTTGTTTAATAAACCATATTTATTTTAGGCATTTTGTCAACTAGTTTTAATGCCAAGCACAAGCTTCTACATTTTTAGGTTGTAAATAAAATGTCATACAATTCCACTGTAATCCACTATTAATCTCAATCTCATAGTATTATGTAATGCAACTAGTTTGAGGAGGTGCTACAAGTTATGCATACAACATATAATCTTACCCATTGTATGCATACTCTAAAATCATTGTAGGCCATGAGGCCACATTTCTTTCTCACATTTTATCAAACAATTTGCAGGTTGAGTGCAAGATTCCACATTTTACATATATAAATTAATTGTTCCCTTGAAACTCTAACATCTATTAAAGAATCCTCTGCAAAGACTTGCTGAACGTTCAAACCCTACATAAAATCTTCTATGTTTGCACAGGATAAGAGATAAAGGCCATGTCCACATGCTAAACTCACACCCCTACTCATTGTAACAACTCCACATAATATGTACTGGTTTCAAAGGGCGTAAACTAAGATTTTGAGTTCTCTTAAGACAGTTAGGCACTAAATTTTGTCCACAAAAACCAAAAACTACAACCCCCTCAAATATTAAAATGAACATAACACGATTAGGGAATTCTCTAAGGGCCACTATCATTTAATCATTTAGCCAAGTGGGAAACCCCTTTTCTTATGTTGCATACATGTTTTCCTAGGCCTTAGAAACAACATAAACTACTAAAACAAATTTTCTTTCAATATTCTTGTAATACTCCGTGTCTAGACACCAGAAACCATACCAATATGGAACTAAAATTTTGGTAGATTTTTTTTTTAAAATGAGTGATTAAAACTAATGTTTTACTTAACCGATTCCTATTAATAAATATTTCATATTAAATGGACTAACCCAAATTAATTGATAATTTCCTAATTCCCAAGTTACTATTTATTTATTTCCACTATCATGGTTTACCTAAATAAACATTTACTAGAGTCACTAGCTAAGATTACACCCCCATTTTAATTGAATTGTCCCCACTCACCCCTCTTTAGATTCATTTTCATTCCCATAAAAATTCCCATGACTTAAAGTGTGTAGGGTTTACTGTGAGCCCTAGGATAGATCAAATCTTGACAATAGATTATGAATCTTACCCTAATTTTTCCCTAATCATCTTTATGTTCTTTTCTTATCTTCTCCTTTCCTCATCTAATTTTTTTTTGTCACTTGTAGGTACAGGTTGAAAAGGATCTTAGAAGTTTACTCTCATGGAGTTTTCAAAAATATCAATATTATTCCCTTATTTGTTCATTTATATATATTTTTTATAATTTTTCTTCCCCATGAATCTCAAATTGTTGGGTAAGTAGATTTTTTTTTTGTATTGAATAAGGCCAATCTACCTTTCATATATATATATATATATATATATATATATATATATATACTTACGTGTGATTAAATATTCCAAAAATGAAAAAAATTGCAAATATAGCTTTAAAAACAATTCACAGTTTTTTTTGTTTTGTTTGAAGGATGGGTTTTACAGTAGAGAGGGGGAGGAAGGATACATGGAAGGATTTTGGATTGGGGAATGGAGTGGTGTGTGCAACCATTTGGGGAGGGTTCGAACCCTCCCCATCCATATTTCCTTTGCCTTAAAATTATTAATCCACCGTGAGTTTCTTTTTCATAGTTTATGATTTTCTTTTTTATGTTTAAAAAATAAACTTAACCCAAATACTTTCCACTGTACTTTTTGTTTAATAAAATTTTGATTTGTTTTATTTATTTGTGTGTGTGTGTGTGTGTGTGTGTGTGTGTGTGTGTTTGTTTTTTTTGTGTGTGTGTGTGTGTGTGTGTGTGTGATATAATATGATATATGTGTAGATTATAATATATATTTAATAAAAGTTGTATTATAATATATATCAATATATGATAGTATAAAATATAACTATTGTAAGTAAGGTAACTTATTTATAATATATAATATGAATATATTAATTTTATTTATTTACATTGTTATCCTTGAGAAGTATGAAGCCTAATGTTTTTTTTTTTTTTACATTACATCTATATTAAAATTATTTTCTCTTTTATGTGCTAAAAGAAGAATGTAGAGAAATAGTTCAAATGGAAGAGATGCTTGAAATATGTTTACAAGTTGCAAGGGAGAACAAATATTCAAATATGATTTCTTAATAAGAACAAATCATTAAGTATCACATGGAAAAGAAAACAACTAATCTCACTCTATTCAATAATGCTACAAGATTTTCAAGAAGAGATACATGGAAAGTAGGATAATTTTTTTCCATACAATGTGAATCCTAAATCTTCATGTAACACTAACTTTCCTTCAAATGTAATAGCTAAATACATTATTACATATTTATACAAGAGGGAGATCCAACAACAACAAGAAAACAACACACATTTTATTTTAGCACTAAAACATCCTTCCAATAAAACAAACTTTCCTTTCAAAACGGAGTTGCAACAAATTCATATTAAAGACAATAACTATTACAAGATTTATTTTCCAAGGAGCTTAAGCTCATAATACCATTTTTTTTACATACCTAAAATATTTAAGAAAACACATTACAAAGATTTTTTACAAGTTTGAAGTACGTTACTCAACAAAAACATGACTCAAGTTTACAAGTAATACCAAATACAAAATGGTGATTTTACAAGATAATGAAAGCTTTCACATAGCCATATTCTTAAAATTACAATGAGAGTGGTGTCCACAAAAAGATGAAGAAGACAATGAGAAGCCAAGTTGATAAGAGACTCCAAGTATCTTCCACTTGAGATCCAACTTTGAATGTTTTCAAAGAACCAATACAAGGAGAAAAGGCTTGTTTAACCACCCAAACTTTAGGCATTATTACATGCCCTTCCAAGGTTGGAATACATACTACACCCCCCCAATCCCATGGGGGAGAGATCTAGCTTCCATAAATTTTGCACAAGATAAAGGGAGACATAACAACATTATATTTTCACAATCAATACAATCCAAACACTAAGATGAACAACAAATTTTTGAAAAGAAGGAAGGGAGAAGAAATCATATTCTACCTCCAAAATGGGGAAGAGAAGAAGAGATATCCAAGCTTCCAAAAGTGTGGTCCAAACATTGGATGCACACAAACAAAAATCTTCATAACCTACTTATTCCTCCAAATAATCAAACCCTCCTTATTTCTCCACCCATTCACCAAAATCCTTCTTCGGAGGATTTTTAAACCCATTGGGTTTCCTATCCAAGAATGTGGAAGGGCATTCAAACAAGATGAACCACCTTCCCTACCTCAAACCATTTGAGGGGAGTAACAATAACCTACATGGATTGCCCATCAAGCCATGGGGTTTGAGAGGGAAAATACCTCTCTTCCCCCATAAACTCTAAAATCCATCATGACATATGATGGATGGAGAAAAAAATAAAACACAAAGCATACTCAACAAATAGCCACACACCAGAAACAACACACACATTTTAAACAAAACAAGGCTAAGATCTAATCATAATATAAAACATTAAATGAGCTCAAGGATCCTACCTCCAAAATCTCTCCAACACTAACTTTTCCACTCCCTTATCCAAGCAAGCTCTAGCTCCAAAATCACCAAGCCTCCAAGTAAAATCTCCCCCCAAAAAAATTTCCCTTCTTTCCCCATGAGGGAGAATTTGAAAAGAAAAAAAAAAATTTCATCTCAAATGAGGGGGTGAAATGTTTCATCCCTCTCTTCCCTCCAAGTCAAAGATTCTTAAAATAAAGAGAAGAAAATATAAACTAGCTTTTAACACTCCCTCTCCCAAACTACCCAAAATGAAAAACAAAACAAACTTGTACAACTTTTAACAAACACACATACCAATCCATCATACATGGATGGTGACCAAAGAGAGGTAAAATGGGAGGGAAACTCCCTCTATTCCTTGAAATTAAGCCCCCATACCTATTAGGTAGGGTCCAAGGGCCTATTTTAATGCTAAGTGAACTCCCAAACTTAATATGGGTCACTTAAAATGCCTAAAATACCCATATTTCGGGTTTGGCACATTTGGGCACAAGTGTAGAGGATGTGGGGCCCACCCAAGGGTTCATATATGACCCTAATCCCCTCTAATTAAATACACTATTACCCAAAAACAAATCTTAATGCAACTGGGGACCATTAAGTCCCCAAAACAAGTTTACAAAGCAAACTAAACATCCTAAACAAGATTAATATTGCATGACATACTACATTACAAATGAGGGTCACTCATGGTGCCTGAAATAATGAAAGATAATACTTTGGCCTCATATAATAAACATGGTTAGGGCTTAGCCCCGTGGATCGCTTGTGCACGATTTGTATAGCTTCCCTAAAACCCATGTTCTCCTGTGACCTGTCACCTACACACTTATTACATGCATTAAATGCACCTGTCCGATATAATGTAAATCAACTACTCAATAAGTGATCAATGAAATCTATGCTATCATATCATCATCCTTGAATTCAAAATGCAACAACATGCATAATTACAACACAATTTACCATGAGTTAGCCATAGAGATAAATAAAAGTGACATACACCCATAAAAACTAGACATGCGACTAAGTAAAGTATCCAACATATATCAAATAGGTCCAAACAACATCGTAATAAGTTAGTATGTGCAACATCAAATGAAAAGGTGTCAACATACTAATCAAGTCAAATTGGCGTTATGCGTCCAAATATCCATATATGTCCAAGAAGGTCAAATATGATAACATACTGTCTAACATATATCAAATCCCTATCAAAACATGTCTATGAATAAAGAGATCAACAAATAACTGAGGCTATAAAAATGTGGGCACTACATTCCCCTCTCCTAAAATTAGACTTCCTCCTGGAAGTCACTAAAAGAGATAGGGATATCTAGCCCTTAATGGTGTAGCATCCTCCCATGTAGCTGTTGTATCATCATATCTATCCCACTGCACTCTAACCTGGTCCAAGTCTCGACCCTGAAGGGCCAACCTCTGGTGCTCCAGTATATGTATATTCTCCTATCTCCACTACCCTCCATCATCTACCTATAATGCTGACCAATCTAGAACATGAGAAACATTAGGTATATATCTATGTAGTACAGAAATATGAAATACATCATGGGCCCATACAAGGCATGGTGGCAAATCTAGGCGATAGGAAACTGGACCGATGACCTCTAAAATATCAAAGGGCCCCAAAAATGAGGTGATAGCTTAGAACCCTTTCTATAGTGGATTGGGATCTTATGAGGATGAACTCTCAAGAATAATTTTTTACCCACTGATAAGTGATGATCAATCCTCTTGGTGTCTGCATACACCTTTTGGCGTGCTCTAGCCTTCTCAAGACGTTGTCTAATTAGAACAACCTTCTGCTCTAAGTTTTGTAGGTAAGTTGTTCCAAGAATAATCCTATCATCTAGTTTGTCCTAACTCAGAGGTGTCCCACAAGGTCATCCATACAACTCCTGGTAAGGAGCCATACCAATGGAAGTATGATAAATATTGTTGTATGCAAACTCAACTAAATGAAGATAATCTTCCCACTTCTTCTACTGGTCCATCACATATATCCTCAACATGTCCTCCAGTACCTGATTAACCCTCTTTGTCTATCCATCTGTCTCTGGATGGTATGCTAAGATGAAATTAATCTGGAGTCACCATGCAGAGGAGTCTAAAAGGAAGTCCTGAAACACATGATTTCATAAATGGTATCCCTGTCAGATGATGATGCTACTTTGAAACTCCCATGCAATCTAAAAAAATTCCTCAACACTAAATACTTTGGTAGATGGCATATGCATTATAGGTGAGAGAAGGAGAAAATGATTTGTAAATGGTATCCTGTCAATGATGATGGTCTTTGAAATCCCATGCAATCTAAAAAAATTCCTCCATAAATACAATATGCACCTTGGTAAGAAATACGTAACCTTGGTCAAGTTATCCACAATGACCATAATGACATCATGATGATAAGAAGACATAGGGAGTCCTACTATGAAATCCATAGAGATCACATCCCATTTCCACTCAGGGATATCATGAGGATGTAAGAATCCTAAGGGATGAGAATGCTCTGCCTTAACCCTCTAACACTTAAGGTATCGTGCAACAAAATATTATATGTCTCGTCGAAGACCTAGCCAATAATATATCTCCCTCATATCGGTGTGCATTTTCTTCACTCATGGATGAGCTGCATATGGAGCTCGATGAGCCTCTGTAAGAATAAAGTTACGTAAATCACTAGACTTAGGAATATAGATGCGCCTATGGAACCGAAGTAAACCATCTTCCCATTTGAAAATGCACCATTGATTGATCTGGAGCTCTAATGATATTTCTCTGTGATTATAAATTATGTCTACCCTCACTAAAACATAGAAAGTCCATCTAGACTGATGCATAGAGAACGTCGTACTCGTTCTCAGAATTTCCACTATAGTGTCTAATGAAGCCCGTGAGTATAAAGTCTATCATAAAACATATTCTAGAAGTGCTTAAGAATTCTACCTCTCAAATTTTACTGTAGTGTCAATGAAGTAAGTACAAGTCATCATCTATTAAGTGCATCTATAACGACATTTTCCTTTCCTTTGATATATTGTACCTCCATGTCATACTCACATAGGAAATCCATCCAACACCACTGTCGAGCGTTGATGTTTGGCTGTGAGAAGATATGTTGTAAACTACAGTGGTCAGTCCTCAAAATGAATGGTCTACCCAGAAGGAAATGATGTTAACGCACAAGTTCATGGACAACTGTTGCAAGATCCAAGTCATGAGTAGGATAATTAAGTTTGTAGTCTTTGAGATTACGTGACTCGAAGGAAATCATTCGATGCCTAACTATATAAGAACGGCTCCCTTAACCCTATTGGGCCGACTTGCATCCTCCGCGTACAAAAAAATCCTCTAGATGGTCCCAAACTGCCTAGTTTCAATGGGTAGTAGTGTTTAACCATTTCCTTAAGAAACTTCAGATTTCCTGCATTCCACACATCCCTTTGTGACCAATAAAACTTCTTCCAGACTTTTCTTTTTAGTGATGCATCAGTAAAAACAAAAAAATCCTCTATAGGGTCCGAAACTAGAATGGGTGTAGTGTTTAACCTTTCCTTAAGAAACTGAAAGGCCTGCTCACACTTTTATGACCAATAAAACTTCTTCCCTTTTCTTTGAAGGGGAGTAATAGGGTGAGAAATCCTAGAGAAATAATGAAAAAACCTACGGTAGTAACTTGCTAAACCCATAAAGCTCCTCACCTCAGTGATTGATGTGGGCGCTAGCCAATCCATGATAGCTTGAATCTTAGAGGAACCTACTAAGATACCCTCTCTTGGTATGATGTGACCTAGATACTGAATCTCTTTCTAAAAGAAGCTACATTTTTCCAAATTACCATACAAATTCTTCTCTCTCAAAACATGTAGTACCTGTCTCAAATGCTCCTCGTGTTCCTCCTCGGAACGAGAATATATCAATATATCATCTAGGAACACTAAGACAAAATGATCTAGAAATGTCCTGAATTCTCCATTCATGAGGCTCGTTCAAGACAGATGGTGGCATTAGTCCAGGCAAAATGGGAAAATTGAACTCATAATGCCCATAACGTGTATGAAATTTCAATGAAGGTCTGCATCAAAATGAGGTGACAACTTATGATACCCGTGACTTGAGATCGGATTTTGGAGATCACTTAGCTCCCCGCACTCTGAAGACAAAAATTTCACAATCCTAAGAAGTGATGATAACGATCCTCATAACGTGTATACATTTTTGTGCTTTTGAATGCTCTAGCCTGCTCAAGACGTTGTCTAATCAGAACTACCTGCTGCTCTGAGTCCTATAGGTAAGCTAGTCCCAAAATGATCATGTCATCTAGTGTATCCCAAAGAGGTGTCCTACAAGGTCATCCATACAAAGCCTTGTAGGGAGCCATACCAATAGAACTATGATAGTTGTTGTATGAAAACTCAACTAAATCTAAGGTGAACCATCCCACTTCTTCTATTGGTCCATGACATACATCCTCAACATCTCCTCTAATACCTGATTAACTCTCTTTCCAAAATTCACTCCTATCTGAATCTTGATGCTATGCTCTAGAGCTGAAATTAATTTGAGTACCCAGAATTACTGGTCTGATTCATGAAGTCAGAAAATCAAGTGTAGATGGTATCCCCTCATTAATGATGGTCTTCTGAAAGCTCCCCTGGCCAATCTAACAATGCATCCTCCATAAATACTTTATCCAATGGCCTATGTATTATAGGTGACCTTGGTTGGTGATAAATGCACAACCTTGGTCTAACTTAGTCCACGGATGACAATTATATGGCATCATGATGATAAGAAGACATAGGGAGTCCGACTAGATTTTTCGAAATCCATGGAGATCGAATCCCATTTCCAGCTCTGGAAAATCATGTGACGATGTAAGAGTCAGGCCAGGAAAAATCATGAGAATGGGCTTTAGTCTTGTCCCTCTGACAGCTCAAAGGTAACAAAAGTATGTTATGTCTTGTCAAAGACCAGGCCAATAGCTCCCTGAAATGGGCGAAGGCATTTTCTTCACTCCAGGATGTGTTGTAGTACGGAGCTCGACGCAAAGCTCGAAATGGATGAAGGTTCGTCCAGGATCAGCCTAACTTATGCACATAAATGTACGCGAGGGAACCGAAGAAAACGCAAATGTCTCGAAGGTTCACCCGGGACAGCTTCGAGACCAAAGAACTCTGTGACGCGAACATCTGTCTAGCTCCCTCATAAAAACCTTTCATCTAGAAATTTCTCAAGAATCCTTGCCTCTCAAATCTGGGACTGCAGTGTCAAATGTAAGCAAGTACATGTCATCGTTTGACCTGCGAAAAGCATCTGCAACGGCCATGTTTTTGACTCCGGGACAGCCGATTTTCACAAAATTATTACCCTTCATGGATACGAGCAAAGGACGTCCATCTAATGCCGACAGAAGGATTTCATTGATTTTGGCTAATCCAGGAAGATATGATGACAAAAGTACGCAAGGGACGCATTCGGATCCAGTCAAATTGCGAATGGGTCATTCCCAGAAAGGAAAAGTCAAACGCACAAGTGCATGAGATAACTGCTGCAAGTTTCACTCATGAAGGCCATAACTTTTGACTTTCTCGAGCTCCGATTGCACAAAAGGCAATAGACCGTCTGGAACACTCCTGCATCCGACGACCTCTACGCCACAGAAACCCTCTAGTGATTTCATCAGTATTTGAATAAGAAAAGTTATCTATAGGTTTGGAACTTTAAGAGAAACATGGCATTCGGTTAGTCCAGTTTGCTTATTCCCGTCAAATGACTGAAAGGCCTGCTAGACCCAACTTAGCTGCCTGCACTCAGAAGGCTAACTTCTGCTTTTCTCAACGAAATTGCACAAAAGGGACCAGTAATTGTGGTTCCGAGCCTTCGATGCACAGTAATATACTAAAATTCTAGATTTCTATGGTCAGTAAATTTATTAATGTTTTTTAAGAAAACGTGGCCCCACCTCAAGGACAGGTTAGGGATTTGGCCATTTGGTAGCCTGGGAGTCTTAAGAGGCATGGGTCCTTCTCATTCTTTCTCTGATAACATGTGGACAGTACTGGGGAGCTTAGTTGTAAAGTAAGTTAGTATTTTCACTCAAGTTCCCAATGCTTCTACAGGTGGTCTGAAAATTGCTTTCAGTGACATGTCCAGTGTGTTTCCCTTCATAGTTCTCCTCCTTTTTTCATAAATGGAGTGATCCAGGCTCATCTTGTAATAGACTGAAGTGCATACCAGGAAGCAATAAATACTACCAAAGCTTTGTGAAGAGTGTGGGGCATTAATCAAACCTTGCTGTGGACTCTTGCATGGTCATCCATGCCCTTATCTTGTAATAGACTGAACTGTGCATACAGGAAGAATAAAATGTGTTATGATTATGTATCTTTCCCCTGCTGTGTTTTCTTGCATTCATCTTTCTACATATTGTGTCATAACATTGCATGAATTCAGCTAACATGTGTATGCTTGAAATATTGTTGTGAATGCATTTTGCTAGATTATGGTGAACTGTCATCACCTCTTCTAGTGTGCACCTTGCTTCTGTATTTCACACATTTGGAGATTACTCTCACACCCTCCTTTTCTGGTGTATCACCGCTTTAGTGTAGGCTTTCATTTTATGTATTCTCTCTCCCTGGTCCCTTGGAAATTTAGATTAGAACAATTAGCTTATCCTGCATTAGAGTAGATTGTGGCAGGTAGTTTAGGAGCAAGAACCAGCTTTCTCTGGAGGTCTGTCTCAAGTAGCAAGTCTCACAACTTGGAGATAGTGCCCATGTTATCCAATCACACTGTGAGTTCAAATACATGCACAGGGGTGCTGTGATTCGGTGATAACAACTTCATGATCATCTAAGGGTGAATGCTCTACAGTGCTCTCTGATCGATCACTAATGGTGATAGCAAAAAAATGAAAACATTTATGCATGCTCCTCTTGATTTTATTAGTTGATATCATACATATAAAGATAGACCTATGCATCCCTGATATCACAATTGCACTCCCAAGATCATCCTAACACTTAATGACCTTATTCCGGCAATCCACTTTGGCCCAATGAGCCTCGAGCCAATCCATACCCAAAACTACCTGATAGGATCCTATAGGAATAATATGGAGGTCAAGTGTAGTGGATAAGACTCCCAAATCAAGTATTTAACTCTCCACATATGAGTCCATGATGAGTTTGGCCCCAGAGGCCAACTCAACTTGCTAACTATCTGGTTGCTTAGTCACCACTAGCCCACATTGGTCCACTACAGAAGAAACTATAAAAGAATTTGAAGCACCTGAATCAAAGAGTACTGAGACAGAAATACACCTGATAGTACCTGTCATCTCAATCACTGTGTCCTGGTACTTGGCCTGGCAGTTGTCAACCACTACATATACATGATGGGTGTTTCCTATGTCACCCACCGTCTACTCGGATCTAGGAGCTCTCTACATATCCATGGTAGCAGGTTTGTGTAGACACATAAGCACATAATGATCAAGGGACCCATAAATAAAACATCCTCCTCTACCTCTCTGAGATGGGTTCCCTTCTGTACTCTAGTGAATTGATCATGTCGGCTAAACCCTAGCAGACTGCTACGTGTGAATTAGATGTACCTACTGAGTACCCTGTCTCCTATCCCTGGCCCCACCAAAACCTCCTCTAGTACCACCTCTTTATAAGCTCTGAGTTTGTCTAACCCTCTTCTGCTGGTGGCCATGATGTTGTGTCTATTGTTGTGGATGCGGTGGAGCCCTCGTAGTTGTTGGTGGAGACCATAATCCTCCTCTAGGGGGTGGTGTTGTACCCCGTGACCTCTGACTCTGAAAGTCATGTATCCTATCCTGAAACTTACTCTTGTTCCTATCTTGGTGTTCCTGTGCCCTAGTCCTGTTCTCCTAAGTAAAGTAGGACTTCTCAACGGCCTTCTTAAGTGTGGGAGGAGATAACATCCTAATTGCTTCTGTTGTATCTGCATTCAGGCTTTGAATAAACCTTTTAACTTGCAATTTCTCATCTTGAAGGTAGTCTACATACTGTAAAAGATCTAGGAACTTGCTTTCATACTATGCTATTATACCAGAGCCCAACCTTAAGTCACGAAACTCATCAATCCTCTTCTACACGAAATTCTCTGACTTATAACGAGCCCTAAATCACTCTTTGAATAACTCCCAAGTCATTGTATCTCAATTCAAACGGAGCTTTCTCTCATAATTCCTCCACCAAATGCCTGCTATGTCATGGAGGAGGTGTATGGCGAACCTGGATTTGACATTTCTCTCATAAGAGTACAATCCAAAGTAGCTATCAAGGCTAAGGAGCCATGACTCAGATCTAAAGCCATCAGTAAAGCCTGTGTAAGTAGGCAACTGCAAGTGAATAAGATCCCTAATCATGCTGCATGTATCTCGATCCTAGCGATGTAGTCCAATAGGTGAGTGGGGTTTCCTATGCCCAAATGGTCCCTCAAGACCATGAGAACAACTGCGATGGTACAAGGCCACCCTCTTGTGGTGAACGAAAGGGCTATGTGACCTCTCCTATCTCAGGGTATCATGCTCTGGCAGCTCTGAGTGTGCATCCTCACCTATTGGTTCCTCATCTCCTAACTGGATATCCTCCTCTCTCGCCTCATGTGGTGGTGGGAAATGCTACTGCACAACACCGATCAACTGCTGAAGAGCGTCTAAGATCTGAGGACCTAACTTGGGTGCTCGTGGTTTGGCTATAGGTGAACTACGCCCCAAATCCCTAACTGATCGTCGCCTCATGGGTGCCATCCTATGCACGAGGTAAGAAAAAGGAAATTATTAAATTATAATGATTGTGGAAATTTTTTAATTATTTTAGTTTTAATGTTACTAAAGTATTAATTAAATATTTAAATTTTTTACCCAAAGAGTCTGTGTGTGCAAACCTCTGCTTTGATACCAAATGTAATGCCCTGCCTTGGGACACCGGAAATCACATCAAAATATAACTAGAAAATTTGGGTAATTTTTTTTTTAAAGAGGACAATTAATACTAATCCATTTATTAACCTGTTCCCGCTAATAATTAATTTAATTTATCCCACATAAAAAAAACATTAGCTCAATAACAACTCGATTATTTTATTCTACTAAGTATTAACTAGGGTCACAAAATTTAAGTCTACACACCCCTTTTTATATTTACCCCCTTTTTAATTTGTTTGCCCACACATCCCCTTTAAATTTATTTCTCGTTCCAATAAAAATAACCATGACTTAAAGTGTGTAGGATTGAATATGGGCCCTAGGATCAATCGAATCTTGACCCTAGATTTCAATCTTGACCTAAACTTTCGCTAAACATCTTTATCTTCTTTTCCTTTCCATTTTCTGTTCTCATTTTATTTTTGTTTTCTCATTTACAAGTGCAAGTTGGAGCTATGAAGTTTTCTTTCATGGAGTCTCTTTTATTTTAATGAAGGTCCTCCATTTTATACTATATATATTATTATATATATATATGTCCTCCATTTTATACTATATATATATATATATTTATTTATTTTCTTACCCAGAATCCTTAAATTGTTGGGTATACAAAGTACCCACAAATTTTCTTGTGAGGCAAATCTGCCTGTACACACACACACACAAACAAAAATTTCTTAAATAAAGAGTAAACCGAAATTATTAAAAAACCCGAATGAAGAGGAAATCACATGTTTTAAAATGGATCTGTGTTCCTTTCTCTTTGTTGGATTGAGGGTATAGGGGACTACATGGAGAAAGGAGTTGCAGGTGTGGGGGAGTGTGGAGTTGGGGATTTTATGTTTGGTGAGTAGTTTGGGGAGGGCTCGACCCTCCCCACTTTCCCATTTCTCTTTTTTTTTGGCTTAAAACTTGACCCAAATTTATAATTCCACCGTAACTTTATTTCTTTTGTCTTTTTTCTTTTATTTATTGATTTTTTAATATTTTTATTTACTTTTATACTTATATATATATATATATATATATATATATAATAATACTTTAATTGATATTATTATATATATATATATATATATTTATTTATTTTTGAATATTACAATTAAAATACATAACTAAAATAATACATATTAACTAATGCATATCTTAGTAAGAACGATGTATAGTTATTTTTGAAAATATAACTATATGAAATGTGTGTAATATATAAATATCCTATGAGGATATAAATTGTTACAATTTGTAAAATAATGGGTTATTATTTTATTATTATTTTTTTTGTTATCCTTGAGAAGTATGGAACCTAATGTTTTTTGCATTACATCTATATTAAAATGATTTTCTCTTTTATGTGTTAAAAGAATAATGTAGACAAATAGTTCAAATGGAAGAGATACTTGAAATATGTTTACAAGTTGTAAGGGAGAATACATTCAAATCTGATTTCTTAATAAGAACAAATCATTAAGTATCACATGGAAAAGAAAACAACTAATCTCATTCTATTTAATAATGCTACACAATTTTCAAGAAGAGATACATGGAAAGTAGGTTAATTTTCTTTCCATACAATGTGAATCCTAAGTCTTCATGTAACACTAACTTTCCTTCAAATGTAATAACTAAATACATTATTTCATATTTCTACAAGAGGGAGATCCAACAACAAGAAGAAGAAAACACACGTTTTATTTTAGCACTAAAGCATCCTTCCAATAAAACAAACTTTCCTTTCAAAATGGAGTTACAACAAATTCATATTAAAGAAATCAACTATTACAAGATTTATTTTCCAAGGAGCTTAATCTCGTAATACCATTTTTTTTACATACCTAAAATATTTAAGAAAAAACATTACAAAGCTTTTTTACAAGCTTGAAGTACATTACTCAACAAAAACCTGACTTAAGTTTACAAGTAATACCAAATACAAAATGGTGATTACAAGATGATGAAATCTTTCACATAGCCATATTCTTAAAATTACAATGAGAGTGGTGTCCACAAAAAGATGGATAAGACAATGAGAAGCCGAGTTGACAAGATACTCCAACTATCTTCCACTTGAGCTCCAACTTCGAATTCTTTCAAAGAACCAAAACAAGGAGAAAAGGCTTGTTTAACCACCCAACCTTAGGCATCATTACATGCCTTTCCAAGGTTGGAATACATGCTAGCCTCCCCGAACCCCATGGGAGAGAGAGCTACCTTCCACAAATTTTGCACAAGATAAAGGGAGACATAACAACATTATATTTTCATAATCAATACAATCCAAACACTAAGATGAACACCAAATTTTTGCAAAGAAGGAAAGGAAAAGAAACCATATTCTACCTCCAAAATGGGGAAGATAAGAAGAGATATCTGAGGTGCCAAAATTATGGTCCAAACATTGGATGCACACAAACAAGAATCTTCACAACCTCCTTATTCCTCCAAATCATCAAACGCTCCTTATTTTTCCATCCATTCACCAAAATCCTTCTTGGGAGGATTTTCAAACCCATTTGGTTTCCTATTCAAGAATGGGTAAGGGGGTTCAAACTATATGAACCACCTTCCCCACCTCAAACCATTTGAGGGGAGTAACAAGAACCTACATGGCTTGCCCATTAAGCCATGAGGTTTGAGAGGTAAAATCCCTCTCTCTTCCCCCATAAACTCAAAAATCCATCATACCATATGATGGATGGAGAAATAAATAAAACAAAAAGAATACTCAACAAATATCCACCCACAAGAAACAACACACATATTAAAAAAAAAACAAGACTAAGATCTAATCATAATATAAAAAATTAAATGAGCTCAAGGAGCCTACCTCCAAAATGTCTCCAACACTCTAGCTTTTCCACTCCCTTATCCAAGCAAGTTATAGCTCCAAAATTACCAATCCTTCAAGTAAAAGCTCCCCCCAAAACAAAAGTTCTCTTCTTCCCCCATGAGGGAGAATTTGAAGAGACGACAAAAAATTTCCTCTCAAATGAGGGGGTAAAATGTGTCATCCCTCTCTTCCGTCCCAGTCATATATTCTTAAAATAAAAAGAAGAAAAGATAAACTAGCTTTTAACAGTCTTCTCCCAAATTATCCAAAATGAAAATAAAACAAGATTGTGCAACATTCTACAAAACACACATACCAATCCACCTTACATGGATGTGACCAAACGGAGGAAAAATGGGAGGGAAACTCCCTTTATGCCTTGAAATTAAGTCCCCTACCTATTAGGTAGGGTACAAGGGCCTATTTTCATGCTAAGTGAACTCGCAAACTTAAAAGGGGTCACTTAGAATGCCATAAATAACCCAATTTCGGGTTTGACACATTTGGGGACAAGTGTAGAGGATGTAGGGCCCACCCAAGGGTTCACATGTGACCCTAATACCCTCTAATTAATATAAAATTACACAAACACAAAACTTAATGCAAGTGGGGACTATTAAATCCCCAAAACAAGTTTACTTAACAAGCTAAAACATCATAAACAAAATTTATTTTACATGACATACTACATTACAAATGAGGGTCACTCATGGTGCCCAAAATAATGAAATCTAATACTAAGGCCTCAAACAGTTAACATGGTAAGGACTTAGAGCCATGGGCCGCTTGTGCAAAATTTGTGTAACCACCCTGAAACCCACATTATCCTATGACTTGTCACCTACACACTTATTCCACACATTAAACACACATGTCCAATATAATGTAAATCAACTGTTAAATAAGATGTCAATGAAATCTATGATATCCTAACATCATCATGGAATTGTAAGTGTGAAAACATGCTCAATTACACCCAATTTACCAATAACTAGCCATAGAGATAAATATAAATGACATACATCCATAAAAACTAGACATGTGACTAACCAAAGTATCAAACATATATCAATTAGGTCCAAACAACGTCATAAAAGTTAGTATCCACACTATCAAATGAAAAAGTGTCAACATACTAATCAAGTCAAATTGGTGCTATGTGCCCAAATCTCTATACATGTCCAAGAAGTTCAATTCTCATAACATAATATCCAAACTATATCAAAATCCCTATCAAATCAATTCTATCAATAATGAAATCAACAGGTAACTAAAGCTATAAAAATGTGGGCACTACAATGCTTTGGTGGATGTACATACCCTATCCCATAGCTCGTATGGTAAGAATGACTATGAGTATGTCAACAAAGGAGAACCAATCATGTAGATTCATGTAGGTTGCATTTGATCAAATGGTTTCCATGCTTCATGAGGAATGCCATATCTTTACCTAAAGCTTCATGCACAAGCTGGGAGGATGTTGGCTAATGTTGTGGAGTCAATATTACACATGCAACCTTACCTCACATAAAGTTTCCAATGCCCTTTCAAGAAATACATTTTTTGTATCATGCAATCATTGCAGTCTATTGAGAATATTTCTTTTAGGCCTGCATTTTTAGAGGAGGGGATTCACATTGAATCAATAGCTATACACCATTTTCTAAATATCCACTATTTTCATACCTATAACTGCTTTTGTCAAAAGGTTGTTTGACTATTCAAAATGGCTAGGATGGAGAAAAAAAACCAACCATATATCTTTTTCCATAATTCCCATCTTATTTATTATTTATTTCTATTTATTTTTTACCTTTTAACCCAAATGCATATACATGTATATTTCTAATATAAATGTTCAAGTATATATACACATATATAATTATTCTTTTATATGTTTCCCAATGAATCCACTACCATTTATTCACTCCATAAACACATTCCATGAGATCATAATTTATTTTAATATATTTGTTTTATTATTTCACCTTCCCATTTTATCCCTATCATTAGTATTTATAACCCCATACCAACTTGAAATATCTTTCTAGTGCTTGAATAGAGCTAGAGCAAATATTGTAAATATCTTTATGATCATTAAACATCACTATTTATCCATCTTGAAATTTAACAAAAAGAGGAAGCAACATAGAGGCTCAAAGTTCTCTATCCTAGTGAAGGCTAAACTTGTTTGGCAAGGACTAGTCATTTTTGAAACGAAGCTTAATCTCAAGTTAATTACTCAGTGTAAGAAAATTTGAGTTAACAAACTGAATTCAAGTTCAATGAAACGGTGCTTTACGAAATGGAACTCACACCATTAATGACTAGATAGAACGACCATGCCACCACATTCACCCAGGTATGCAGTTTGAAACATGACCCAAATGTTGAACGTAAAAATTTAATTAATATCGTTATCAACTCATATTTTTTATTGTGATCATGATTGTGAACCTGTAACATCCGACAAGATACCAACACATACAACACAGAGAAATACAGGATAACTTTTTTTTTTGACTTACTTGACACATAACATGACGCAACATGTCATCACCAAGGATGCAACTAACACTGTGAACAATTTAATACAAGGATGGCCGTAAAGGTAGCACGGAAACGATCACACCTATCAAGGATAATTTACTCTTCTTTTGACAAAACAACATGGAAGTCCAACCACATGACACACTTACAGCTAGGGAAAACCACAGTAAGAAATGATTGGAGGTTATTTATTTTGACAAGACACCCTTTAGCTCATGACTTAAGTTTTCAGAAGGATTCAATAAATGATTCGCACAAATTCATCTTACCAACTGAGCTAATTTCTTATACACTGTAGAGAAGTTCACTTATAATCTTCACTTTACGACAATAGAATTGTTTATTTCCATTAATTTAATAAAGGGAATAATTAAATTCCACAAGACTATCTGTCCATACTTACGCTACTAGAACTTGTTCATTACCTTGCTACAACAAGAATTCGTGTTCAACAAAATCAAGAGGAACTTACAAAGTATCCTGGGAAAGAGATAAGGAGATTAGGTCGAGTTAAATTCCTCTTTAAGATGTCATTAGTTATTACCAAGGTTTAACTGGAGCTTGGGGTTTTATATGTAATTATTAACGCTTTTACTTAGGCTTAACTGAAAGAGTTTATCCAAAGGAAACTACTTACTTTCAAATAGGCTAAAAGATAATTTGTGTGGTTTCTAAATTTCCTCCTCTTACTTGTTAAATCTTATTAGAAACTAACTATTGTTTTCCTTTAGCTTGTTTTAGGTGTTCACTAGTTTAGCTAGGGATATCAATTTATAAAAATTTACTTTACAAGGATAGTTTCACCTTTGAGTACTTCAAGAATCTCTTGTTCTCAAGTAATTCATCTCTATATTAATTTATCTGAATACACATATTTTGGTTAACTTCTATAAGGGTTAACCATTCCATTTAATTTTACTTATATCACATCATTACAAGGTGTCAGAGAGTTTTGACTTAACACTTTATTCTCAAAAACAAGGTTTTACAATACTTATGCCAATGTAAGGATTGAATATCATTCCTCACCCAAGATAAGTTACTATTCTAACAACAAAAGGGAAAGAACACTCCACTACGTAGTTTTCTGAACATACCAAGGCAAGAGATCTTTTAAACTCCTTGCAAGCAAAGTTACAAAATTTACAACGCATTGAACTTTCTACAAAGAACTTCATAATTTGAACTGATGAAACTTTTACACTCTTTTCCTTTAATCTACTCGCATAATCCATCTGCACAAATATTTACTAGAGTCAGTTCGCTAGAACTGAGCATGATAAGATATAAACCTCACCTAATAATTTATGCCATCTAGTATTTAAATAAATGAAAGTTTGCAATACTCCTTATCAAATAAATTTCTAACATACATTTAAAACTTAACTGCACATCTCATGATAATACATTTCTGACTCATTAATGTTCACTTCCTTAAGATCTGCTTACCTAAGACACAATTCCAAGTGACTAGATATACAATCTTAACCATGCAATCAATCATACTCAAATTACAGTAATAATAATGACGCTCACCTAATACCCTCGACCTACTTCGCATATTTAAGTACCCAACAATATTATCTTTCAATTAAATAAAATCACCAATGACATTAAGCTTATATAATAAATACAAGTACCAATTTTATATTATTCATCGATATTACCCAAGTATCAAACCTTCATAGAAGCTCAGTGATATGAAGTATAATTTGGATATTTATTTCACAATTTTAAGGATATACTTATGTTAACAAAGATTCCACCAATCCACAAGTTCATATAATATTTAGGTATCCTTTTGGTTGCTTATTCCATGTCTCTATATATTTCTTTTACTACAAGGGTCCAACTCATTGGAATGAGCTACGATCAACAAAATTGTCATGTTTTGCTAATATGTCAAAGATACATTTGACTAACTAAGATATGAAAGCGCAGTCCAAGCCACTATAAATACAAGTACCAAAATTATCTCAACTCCCAGTTGAGATGCAAGTATCAAATTTTAGCTAACATAATAATCATCGTAAATACCAAAAAATATTCCACTCGTTAACCAAGTATTGAAATAACAAATTTATCCTTACTGGTTACCTGATAACATAATAAATCCTGTTATATAATTCAACCTCCACTTGCATACACCAATTTATGGGTATTAATTATTGTTATATAAAAAATGAAGTTAAATAATTTCAGGTGGACTTATATCCTTACTGGCATACATGGTATGCACAGTCCCATTATGGTAGCTGTTACCTTTACTTAAGGCTATGCATGAATCCATTTTAGGGTAGTTATCTTAACTTCCCTATTCATCTGTTTTTCTACCAAACGTCTTTCGACAAGCTTCAAGGTCAAATTATAAGATAAATTTAAAATTTTATTTTTCAAGCGTTGCCTGAATTTGTATGCATGAGGGCATCACAAATCAATCAAACTTGAAGAATCTTGATGCATCCAATATTACTTTAACCGATCCAAAGGTCCAAGTAGTGCCTCAAAAGTTAAGCCAAAGTATTATCCTCACAGGATTATGACTTGCGTGCATAACATGTACATAAAGGTCATAGAAAACCCATTAACACATGCTTCAGTGGGGTTCCAATCTAATAATAAGCTCATAGCACTAATAATACTAGAGGGTCTGGTGAGGGGTTTCCCATAATCCCCAAGGTAAATGATAATCGAATGACTCAGATGAGCTATCTAGAAAGACCAATTAAACTAATATGACTCCTCCCAAATAGAAGCCCCCCAATCCCAATGGGAGTTTATATTATTATAAATCTACAGTAAAACCCAAATACAGTCATATCGGAAATTCCTTTTTTTAAAAGCCATGTTCTACATAATATAAACAATACAAGCAAAATTATAAACCTCATTCACGCTCTGTAATATTTCCTACAGAAACCATCATTCAAAGGGAGAATCAAGGAAAAAGATAACCCAACATTATAAGATCAGCAGGCAAGAATTGATGTAGAGATTTCTTCTACTCAAATAGTAAATAAGATAGATTGTAAAGGAGGAGAGATCAGTTCATGCAATTATAATTAAAAGTCATTTGGAAAACTCGTCTCTTTTTTAGCATCTCTTTGAAGAAGGATTCAATATGTGTAAATACATGTTATATGATATCCAGAGTCCAAACGCTATCTATTTAGTAAAACAAAAACACATCCACATTCCAAAAGAAACCCACATCTACAGCATTCGAACAAAGTTGCAGATATTGATTTATCTAAATGCTAAAAGAAATAAATCATTAACAGAGAGGGTTAGAGCTTATCATGCTTGTTTTAAACGCTATATCTCATGGCCATGCCCGTGCAGACCCCTTCTCCTAGCAGTCCCAAAATTATTTCTCCACCAAACTCACGCTTCTCACCCACACGGTGTCCCAAATACCACGCAAAAGAAACAATAACCATTCCGGTAAACTACATAGACACAGGAAAAGGTTTTTGAGTTTGGCATCACTCCTGCCAATTCCATTTCTCAAAAAAATATCATCGCCTCCTCAAAGTGCCCATTCTGTGTGAATCCCGCAATCATTGCATTCCATGAAACCAAGTTTGGTAGAGGCATTTCCTGGAAGAGTTTACGAGCTTCATCAACAAACCCATTCTGAGCAAATTCCGCAAGCATGGAATTCCATGAAACCACCTCTCTTTGAGGCATTTCCTGAAAAAGCTTGAGGGCTTTATCAACAAACCCCCTTTTATACGAAACCTGTTGTCATCGCATTCCAAGACACAACATTTAATTGAGGCATTTTCTTAAACAGATGCAAATCTTCATCGACATATCCATTCTGTGTAAACCCTGTATTCATCAGAGTCCATGAGCAGACATCTCGTTCAGACATTTTGTCAAACACTTTCCGAGCATCTACCAGGCTTCCGCACTTGACATACATGTTTATCAATGTATTTTCCACAAGCCTGCCTTTTATAATACCCGTCTGAGTCATGCGAGCGTGAATTCATTTGCCATGAAAAAAAATTCCTCCATTAACATTTTTACTAACAATAAACTTGGAGAGCACAAGCAAAACGACATATCCAACAATGCAAACAGGGATGAAAAACAAAGGAACATTATATATTTTCCTGCTATAGATACCCAAGTATTCCGACAATAAAATGACCAAAAGAAAAAGGAAAATAGTCTAGGCGTATAACCCTACAGGCTCTGAACATATGAACCAGTTAAATTTAATCATCTTCGACCACTCAGGAAGGAAACAAACCAACAAATAACACCCACATCCCGTCTCGGAAGTAAGAGAAGAAAACGAATTTTTCAGGCCATAATACAAGTTCAAGGATAAGTAAACCTTCCAAACATCACAGCTAATGTTCATACGATGCATCCAAAAGAAGACAACCCAAACCACTTTCTCGCGCTCCTTTTCCCCCCCCCCCCCAAAACGCATCAGGAGACAACAGAAAGCCACGTCCATATTTTGTGTTAACAGGCCCTCACCAACGGGCAGAGCAGAAGGAAAAAGGCACACGAGGAAGGAGAGATTGGATTCGCGTGTACAGGAGAAGGGACAGTCTGCAAGATTTTGCAACAGTTGATCTCCACTGTGGTCGCGTGCAACCAGAACATCAGGATCAACACCAACGGTTCCTTGGGCTCACCCTTTAGTAGCTGTCGCACTCAGCTCTCTCTGGGCCACTGATTTTCTAAGATAAGTTTACTTCTCTACCCTGTAGCTGCTGCATATCGCCAAAAACTTCCTCACGGCACTTTCTGAGGAGAATTTTAGTTCTGCACTCCACTGAAGCTACCTGTATAGCATGATTTTTGGAGACCCACACCCACCCTTGCAACGTCAGGCGACAGACCTTCATTTCACCATCAATGAATCCACTATCCAGAACACGCCAAGGAGGAGCAGGTCAAAATGAGGTGATAGGGTATAAATTATGGTAGGTTGGTGACAGTTAGTATGTTTGAAAAATGAAGATAGTTGGTGGAGGCGCCCAACCACACACCACTTGCCAAAAAGAACAAAACAACACCCTCCCACGGAACAGCTTCTCCTTCACGCCAGGCAAGCCGCAGAAAAGGAACCTCATGCCCAGTGTGGCATTACAGAACCATAACCTATGATGTGAAAAATGACATCCATGGTAATGATTAAAACCTGGTGAAGCATCAACCATAGAGTAAAGTGTGATGAGAGACTAAAATGTTTTGATTGATGTTCGATGCAAAGGATGCATGACAATTGAACTGTTAACTTAACAAAAATGATTGGAAATGTTCCCATTTTGAGTCGACGACCTTAGAGAAGGCTTGTTAAAGGTGTATGGTAGGACGAGACACTATAGTTACATAAAAATATTTAAAATAATTAGTGAAGGTCCTAAAATAGTAAATTGATGGTTTTGGCTTGAGTTACTCGATTGTTGCAAGTTTTCTCACTTTGCATTATTTTTCTCCTAAAACACTATATTTGGTCTATTGGTGATGAATATAATTATATTTTTATGAAATTGGACATTTTTAAAAATCCCCTCTTGTCAAAAAAATATATTAACAATTAGGTATTATTTTGATGTTTTAGGTCATATTAAATTCAATCACACATTTATGTTTAGATCATTTCATTTTAAGCATCACTAATTCTCTTTAAAACACTACATAAAATATAAATAATCTAATTAAATTATTTGTGAAAGACTTAAATAGCTAACACAAATATCTTATTTGGTTGTGGATTCTTCAATGGTAAGAATTGTGAGAAAAAGATAAATTGTAAAGTATTACATATTTAAAATGGGTTTCTAACGTGAAGTCAAGACATCAAAAGTAGTTTATTACATTCAATTTGTAATTAGGTTGATCTAAAATTGATAACATCTACAAGAAGAGGGTGTTTTACAAGGAATTACATTTTATAAAATGTATTCCAAATTCTATTAAACTAGTGGAATTTAGGTAAACAGACATAAATTAATAATCTTAAAAAATTGCAAGTGGAAGTCTTTAAATATTTAAAGGAAAACTATATTTATAATTAATCATTTGTATTAATACTCTAATAATAAGACTTACTAAATAAAAATGACTTAAAATGTATTAAAAAAAATTATGAATTATCTTGTATCATTTTACTTGTTAATATAATATAAGATTTTATTTACGAAAATAAATTGCATTTCTAAAATACTTCCCAATAAGGACAGAGATTTTAGAGTGTAAATAGATTATCTCCACATTGTTGAGACTTGTGACACTATTGATTAACTAGTTAACAAGTATTGTTCTGAAGTTCGCTGTTTTTATCTTCGTTCGTCAATAAATTCAATTCTTCTATGTCATAGGTGATTCAGAATATTGATACTAGTTTGATAAATTACTTTAAGAATTTACAATGATCACAACAACGAAAATGTGTTCTATTCAACGATGAATTCCTAAATGTTACGCATTTGACTTCAATTAAATGTGAGCCAATTACAACAGTTCCATTAACTTATGGTCGAACTTGCCATCGTCTATAAAAGAAAGTGTCGAGGCCATCGGAACATAAAATATTAAATCAATTTCGTATCTGATAAGCAGTTACACTGAACTGAAACTGAAGGAGGATGGAGATTTTTTACCTTGCAATTTCATGCCTGCTAGTTTTAAGCTTTCCTCACCATCTATACGGATCAGAAGCAGCAACATCTAGTCTGGGTCAGTAGTACATTTCTTCCAGCTTGTTTTGCTTAAAAGAAATATTTGCCAAGTCTGTTAGAGAGCTTAGACGGTTTGCAAGCTGCAACTATACATGTTATGTTAAGCTACTATCATTAGATTTATGGACTGTCTGTGTGGTTGACTATTGGAGCATCACAATAGGAGTAAGACCGAATTTTGTTTTAAAATGTATTCCGTCATTGATCTGTGATTAATGTTTGCAGAGTACCCATATTCGTTTATGACAGTAGATGCTGATAAGGCAGCTGCAAGAGAATATGATTACATCATCGTTGGGGGAGGTACTGCAGGGTGTCCTCTCGCAGCGACTCTGTCACAGCATTACTCTGTTTTGGTATTAGAAAGGGGAGATTCTCCTTATGGAAATCCCGACGTTGAGGACTCGAGTGGTTATTTCAAGATTTTGTTGGATGCCGATAATTTCCCTTATGTGGCTCAGAGATTTGTCTTAGAAGATGGAGTTCAGTCGGTAAGGGCCAGAGTTCTTGGCGGGGGAACAGCAATCAACGGTGGCTTCTACAGCAGGGCGAGCCAGGAATATATTCGGAAGATGGAATGGGATGAGAAACTTGTAAATGAGTCGTATGAATGGGTAGAGAAGTTGACTGCCTTCAAACCAGACAACATTTCTCTCTGGAATTCTGCTATCAAGGATGGTCTTTTGGAAGCCGGAGTGCTTCCTTACAATGGATATACTTTGGATCATCTGGAGGGCACCAAGATCAGTGCTTCAATTTTTGACAACAATGGAAAGAGACATTCAGCAGCAGACCTTCTCCAATATGCAAATCCAGATAACATTGTAGTTCTTCTCAATGCTACTGTCACCAGAATCCTCTTCGAAATGGCATCAGGTACAAATACATGTTCTTCCATATTCTAGTTTTTTCTTGTTATTTGCCTATAATTAATACATAGAAAGAATATATAAATGTTTTGATAGCAAATCATCTTTTAAAATTTCTTTTCCACATGAACTAGCCTAGCTTTATTATCTGCTACACTTGTTTTAATATTTTCATTTATATTACATGTGGAGGCTTAAATTTTTCGAAGAACCAATTTACCTCTTCAATTCTTATTTTGTAATTCTTGTGATGACGCATCTTATGAATAAAAATAAAAATAGGTTGCGCGAATTACAAAAGAGAATTCTAATATTTGACATGATATTTTGTTGTAGGAAAGCTGAAGGCTAAAGGTGTGGAGTTCATCAATGGTGTTGATAGCCTCCCTTACCAAGTATTAATTAATCAATCATCACATACAAGTGAGGTAATTTTGTCAGCAGGAGCCATAGGCAGCCCTCAACTTCTCCTTTTAAGTGGAATTGGTCCATCACAACAACTTAAGGAATTGAATATTACTGTAATTTTAGATTTTCCTTTGGTAGGAAAAGAGATTCAAGATCCACCACGTACAACTGCCACTCTTGAATCTTCCAAACCACTTGAATTTAGCAAAGGGCAAGTAGTGGGCATCGTAGACAATTCACAAATCTACATTGAGTCTAGCAGCTATGTCCAACAAAATAGTGCCTTAGATTTTCAATATGTTGGACTTATTTTTAATAAAGTAGCATTCCCTTTATCAATAGGTGAGCTTCGACTCAAAAACACAAATCCATTAGATAGTCCCTCAGTTCGATACAATTATTTTTCTCATCCTTATGATCTACAAGAGTGTATCCTTGGTGTGAAGCTAATGGCTAATCTTACCATGGCACGTTCCATTCAAGAATTTGCATTTATTGGAAATGGAAACTCAAGTATGTTACGATTCCTTCAGCCATTTTTACCACAAGATCAATCAAAAGATGAAGCCTTTGCTAAATTTTGTAAAGATACTGTACAGACAAGTTTGCATTTCCATGGAGGGTGTCAGGTTGATTTAGTTGTCAATAAAAGGTATCAAGTAAAAGGTGTTAATAATCTAAGGGTTGTGGACAATTCAATTTTTAAGGACACGCCTGGGACCAATCCACAAGCCACTACCATGATGCTTGGAAGGTATTTATTTGTTTTTGCTACAACTAAATTTTTATTTACCAATTGTTCAAGTTTACATTTTAATAATAAATGATTATGGTGTTTTCTACTTGTATGCAGGTATGTAGGACTTCGTATCCTTGAAGAGAATACAAACACTTGATAATAGTGCATCTCTTCCTATCAATAAAATCATTTTCCTAGTTATATCATGTATTTATGTAATCATTTTCCCACATATATAATGTATTCATATGATATAAGTACTATGGTTGAACAAATTTCTACATAATGTTTTTCATTTTGAAAATATTATTTTTGGGGATGTCTTGGATGCACATCGATTGCCCAAAACCTTTATATCTTCGTCAAAATCAATGCCCCAATGGATTTCGTCAATTAAAAAATGTGAGTTATCATGTAAGATGATTGTTTATTTTTGGTTATAGATTCAATCCTCTTTTCTTCGTGATATTGAAGGTTGAATTAATAAAATAAATTATAACAATGATGTCTAGCATATAGTTATTATATGATTTTATGGTCACCTCAATCATATTGAATTGATACTAGTATAGGTGTATGATATGATCTACCTTTGGAATAAGTTTAACATATGGTGTCAAGTTGAAAATGATTTACAATGAATAATTTATAGAATGATTGTATGCACGTCTTTTACATCAAGTTTCCATCATAAATTTGAAAATATTTCCAAGTTATATCCAAATTTAAAAGATATAAGTTACTTGATCAATAGAATATATAGCTATCTCATCAACATCTTTATTTACATTATTAAAGAAGAAAACTTGTTTTTGCATGCTTTTTGTTGTAGCTATAAACAAAGCATTTTTCTTATGAGTATACCTTCTACAATCCAATCCTTCATGTAATCGTTCTAGATATTTATTACAATTATTGGAATCATGTCTATTGAAGTTTTACCTAGTGAATATCTTAGGTATGCACGATAAAGAATAAAAAAACTTATTGAAATGGAAAGGAAGAATAAACATAGATATGACATGTTTAAGTGTAATAAATGTTTCAAGATAGAAAAGTAAAGGAATATTTCTACACCCTTAACCCTAGGTCATATATAGAGATATGGATACCCAACTTGTAGCTAACATAATCTCTTATCATGTCATATCATAGATATTTATTGTTTCATATGCTTAGTAGGTTAGCCTTGGTGCCTTTCATAGAATAGTACGGTGTATATAGGAGTTAGAGAGTACTACATGATCATATTGAGCACGTGAATCTTATTGTATGGAATACAGGTTTCCCTCTCAATGTGGCTAAGTCATTATACTTGTATACTGTGATCATTTATCTATGTTTTGGTGTTATTTCATGTTATATTCCTATTAATATTCAGATCTATCCAAGTAATATTAAGGTAAGTGATATCAGATAACTGATCTGGCTAGATTTATATCAAAACCCTAATTGTGAAGATTTAGTTATATCTACCAAACACTAGAAAAAAATTCTGCAATTGTTTAACTAAAGTGGTGAAATAAATCTAGTAAATTGCTCCTCAATTTTTAAGATCTATGGACTGTTCTTTTTTTGCAGTATAGAGACATTTTAGTGTTTTTCATAAAAAAAATTCTAGAGGATATAATTTCTGGATGTTTTCTAAGTTTCCTATTTTTTTGGAAAGATTTCAAAATATTAGCTAGGTATTTTCCTTTGTATTTCTTTCTATTTGATTAATAGCAATATGAAACTTCGAGTCTTAAATTCCTACCCTAATCCTTGTATCCCAAGCCCCAAACCCTAAATCATCATAAGGATATAAACTAGAAGCAAAGGGAAGGGCCACACCACTAAAGGAATGAATTCAAATAACAAACAAATGGATTTGGAATCTTCACATTTAAGAGTATTAGAGGTATTTAGCCAATTTTAAGAAATTGTTAATAATATGGTGTGTAAGTAGAACTTCTACCATGATATTCAAACATTGAAAGATAAGCTTAAAGCACTAGGAGGTAACATGTAATAAATTGAAGGTAACCTTGACTAAGGTTTTCAATTAGTTAAGAGTGAAATTTGGTTAGGGTTCAAATCGATGGGACAAGAGATATTAATGAGTACATTTTCAAGCATGAAGATAGGAAAATTTCCCATTCAAATTACATGCCTTCTTCAATTAATGTGCACCCATATGCACATCAAACTAAGCAAGGAGGATCCTTTGCACAACCTAGTAGATCTTTTACCCAGTGGCATAACATTATCCTAAAACTAAAAAATTGTAGGTTTAATGGAAACAATCTACTCACTTAGATCTCCCAAATGGATTTTTTATTTGCATCAAGTCTCATGCGGGAAAAATGTGGTAATGGAATCCTTATATCTAGAACTATAAAAATTTAATTGTTATCATTGGTTATGCACTCAAAAGAAGAATATTGATCTTAATGTCAGATGGTTAGTTTTATTAAGGATATGCAAATGTACTATAGTACTAGTGAGGCTCAAAACTAATTTAACTAATTGGAAAATCTGCAACAAATAAGGTTAGTAAATTTTTACATCCAATAGTTACAAATATTTTCATTTCATGTGTAAAGAATTATAGATGACAATCATAATGATCTATTCCTACATGGTCTCAAGGATCACATCCAACATGGGGTATGAATTCTTGATCCAATCAATGTTTCTAAGTCTATTATCATGGCATGTAAGGAAGAAGGAAACTTTTGTTTCTAAGTAAATAAATAACATCTCTACCATTATATATCTTATAAGCTCAGTACCATCATTCCATCAATGTACCAAGTTGACTCCACAAAAAATTGAAGTTAAATGAGAAAAAGTGCTATGTTATAATAGTGATAATAAATGGAGTAAATGAAATAAATATGTTGAGAATAAATTATTCTACATTAAGTGGCCAAACCAGGAAGAATAATACAATGAAGAATATAGTCAAGAGGAAGATATTTCTGACATCCTGACTGAGGAATCTCAACCAATTATATATCTTATCATGTAATTTTCATTATTATCACCCTACACATCCTTAAGTTAGTTTGGTTCATAAAGAAAAAAAGGGTCATGGTATTCATTAACATATGAATTAATCATAACTTCATCAATCATAATTAGGATTTAGGCTTAAATTGATTTTTTTATCTAGCTTTAGAGTTTTAGGTCATGGTGGTAGATGGTGGTAAAGTTAGTTATTCAAAAAAATGGCTTAAGATTAATATATCTATGGGAGGTTACTAGTTAGAATTCCCCTTGTATGTCATTTCAATTTTGCACATAAACATTTTTTTAGGGGTCCAAAGGATTACTACACTTGGAGATATTGAGATGAAATCTTAAGATTTGTTCATTGGGGTTCCATTTTGAAGGAAGGAATTTTGAGTCACCTATGATGCAGGAAAAAGATTCATAATTTTTAAGTTATCATCAAATTCAAAAGATACTGAAGAAGGGTGCCAATAAGTTTGTGGCACACCTATGTTTCTCTAGAATATAAACCATCAAAAGGAACTATACCATTTTACAACAAATTAAAAATAAAAATTTGGTTGTTTTTCTATATGCCAAAAGGGTTACGTCCCAAAAGAGATCATGATCATCCTATGTAGCTAATAATAGGAATCCAACCACCCAACATTTGACTTTATAGGTACCCTTATCTACAAAAGAGTGAGATTGAAAATATGGTATATGAGATGTTGGAAATAGGTATTACATGACACATTTAAAGTGCTTACTCTTCTCTATTGGTAATGGTAAGAAAGAAAAATGAATGTTGGTGCATGTTTCTAGAATATATGGAGTTTAACAAATACATAGTGAAATAATAGTATCATGTTCTTGTCATTGAGGATTTTTTATATGAATTTCAATGTTTTGTTTATTTTACAAAATTATATCTTCGATTGGGTTATACATAAAATTACAATTCATGATAAATATATTCATAAAACAAAATTTAGGACACATCAAGGCTGTTATGAATTTGTAATAATTCATTTTGGCCTTACAAATGCACCATATACTTAAAAGAGTTCAACGAATACAATATTTTTGATGTTTTGTGGATTTCATCCTAGTATTCTTTAACGATATATTAATCTATACTACAACTTGGTAGGAACATTTACATAAAGTTAATAAGGTATTATACACTCTTGTACAATAATACATGTATGCTAAAACCTCCTAGTCTTATTTTGGTGTAAGGGAGGTAGAATAATTGGCTCATATAATTTCTTATTAAGGTCAGCGTATTCTTAGGGATTATAGGTTATTATAACATATTTGTGAAGAATTATGGTGAATTGTAGCACCACTCATAAAAATATTAAGGATATAATATTTTCATTATAATGTGGAGGAAGATTGGGCATTTGAATCACTTAAGAAGGTCATGTGTACCACTCCAATTCTTGTTACCTTGTATTTCTCCAAAACCTTAATTGCTTAATGTGATGCTTTAGGGTGTGTCATAGGTGTGGTATTTATCAAATATGGACACCCCATTTCATTTGAGAGTCAAAAAAGGAATGGTAAGAACCTATGAAGACCAACTTATAAGAATAAAATGATGGCAATTCTTCATACATTGAAATAATGGAGACCAAATCTCATGGGTTGTCATTTCTAGGTAAATACATGTGATGACATCTTGAAGTACTTCTTAGATAAAATATTATCATTTAAAAACAAAAAAATTGAATCACTAAGATTTTATGATATGGCTTTAAGATAATTTACAAAAAATGAAAATAAATATGGAAGATAATGCATTATCTAGGAGAAATGATTCCAGATAATCCTTAATATGTCATTTTCATATTACAAGTAGATCGGGTAGATCAAGAAGATAGGAATAACAAAATGACACAAAAAACCACACTCTCATTCTAAATATCCAACAAAAATTGATAATTTCATAAAAACATTATATGGAAGCGGGGTGCATTTTAGTATAAGGACCATTTTTTCTTATGAAAAAAATCTAACCTTAAAATTAAATTTCGCTCAAAGCTTCATGTTACTAAAGGTGGTGACCATTATGGATTCCTTAAAAATTTATATCATACTTCAGAAATATTTCTTCTTATAATGGTTGAAAAGTGGTGCCCAAAAAATATTGGTAGAATGCTTGTTGTTTCAATGCAAAAAAAGGTGAAATTGTTAATTCTCCATGACTTTCCAAACCTCTATCTATTCCTTGTGAGAGGTGGGTAAATGTATCCATGGATTTCATCATAGGACTAAAAAATCTAAATGAAAAAGTGTAATTACATTATGGTGGTTATGGATAGACTCACTAAATATGTTCCCTTTTGTGTCTTGCGACATCTATTTATAGTAATTACAATTGTCATATCTTTTGTGCATACGTTGTAGAAGATACATGGAACACTTAATATTATAGTTAGCTATCAGGATCCTGTATTTATTATAAATTTGTTGACTTTTTTATCCACATGTTTGGTTACTCAATTGGCTCATAGTTATTCATATCATCCCTAATTATATGGACAAATTGAGGCATTCAACATATGTTTGGAAGGTTATAATATATATGTTTCTTTATTTTAGATAATTAGGAGATATGGGTTAAATGACTATTACTTTTATAATGGTGGTATACGACTTCATTTCATACTCCATACAAAATGTCCACATTCTTAGAATTTTATGGTTACCATCCACCATCCCTCACTTCTAGATTAAAATTCCATCATAGAGTAAGAGTAGTTGAAGATCACATTCACCACCAATAGGAAGTTCTCTCTAAATGGCATAAAACTGCTTAAAGCAACAAGCTAATCAGCATCATAGTGAGTACATATTAAAAGTTGGGGACTTAATTTTTGTATGATTGCAACAATATAAAAAACTATATTTGAAACAACAGAAAAAGGATAACAAGATTTCACCCAAATAGTATGGCCTTTATTAATTGTTGCAAAAAATTAATTGTTCAGCATATAAACTAGCACTTCATCAATTAACAAAAATAATGTATCCAATTTCCCATGCTTCTTTGTTGAAGTAGGTCATTGGGGAGAAGGTGTCTTCTTAGTTAGTATTACCATATCTTCATGAGGAAGGATGTATCATCTTGGATCCTAAAGGAATCCTATAGACACACACTAAGAATTTGAGGATAAGGTTCATCACTGAGTATGTAATCAAATGGAATAATTTTCACATTGAAGATGTAACATGGGAAGATGAAGCATTCAGGTAATAACATCTAAATATTTCCAATATTAGGGACAATATTTCATTGAATGGGAGGGGCATAATACACCCTTAACCCTAGGTCATATATAGTTATATCATTTTTTTGATACATGGCTAACATAATATCTTATCATGTCATATCATATTTACTTATACTTTCATATGCTTAGTAGTTCAACCTTGGTACGTATCATATTATAGTAGGGTATATATAGGATTTAGAGAGTAGTAGATGTTCATATTGAACAATTGAGTCTTGGTGTATGGTTTGGAGGTTCTCCCTTGAAATGGATGTCATTATACTTACATATTTTGATCATTTATTTATATCTTAATATTATTTGGTGTCATATTACTATTGGTATTCATATATATCCAAGTTAATTCATTACTACTAGAAATTGTATGTGAAATGTATGATGTGAATGCCATAAGGGATATAGTGAAGAAGTGAAAGTGGACGGGGAGGGAAAATGGGAAAGGAAGTTATCAATGAAAGTAGGAGAAAACTCATGTCAGGCTAAACAAACATGAAACTTCGGATGGAGATATCTCAAAATACAAGTAGCAGATAGAAAATGTTTCCAAGAAGAATAATTGTTTGAATTTAAAGCTCTTGAATTTATCATTTTGTGTGTAGGTGGAAAGAGGTTTTTTATTTTCTTAATTTAAGATCTAATGTGTTTATTCTATGTAAAAGTAGTTCATGTCTTGCAAATAATATTCATGGAAAAATTACTTTCTAAAAATATGTAATCTATTAATAATATTCAAATTTAAATTAGTGTTTAAATGTGTTACAAAAATGTTAAAAAAAATCTCAACATTCAATTCCAAGGCATCTAAAAAATTAATCCCAGTGAAGAAACTAATTCCATACGTAAACAACCAAATCACTTGGATGTGGGTCTTGTTGAAGCTGATTTGACGAGCTTCATGTCTTATTTGTTGACAAATTTCTGCTTTTTGTTTTCATTTTCTACTTTTATTCGCAACAATGGAGGGTTTGATGGTATATGGAAAAAATAAATCACTAACAATGGGGGTTTAATGGTGTCTTGTAAATTTGAAATTACAAAGCGAATAAGCAACATTTACAAATCTAACTAAGGGTAAGTGCACAAAGATGGAGGGCAAAAAGGGGGTCAAAAAGGGACATCTTTTTCCTGAAATTAGCAATCATCAAATAATTTGGCATGCCTATGCCCAAAATTTTAAAAAATGATAAGAAAAAGTACCGTAGAGCTCGGAATCTAGTTTCTAAACTACTATTTTTTTAAAAAAATGGTTGAGATTAAGAGGCTCAAATGTGGTGCACACACAAAGTATGTCTATTTTTGTGTAAAAAAGATAAGAACCTACTGTGTGTGCACACTCCCTCCCCCATTTTTTGAGTTGTATAAAAAAATTCAAATCCCTTTGGTAAAAATTTATCTAAGACCATGTACGAGGTCCCACTAAGTTTTCATAATTTTTGGATGAATATATAATTTATATTAATTTTCAAACTGCACATATCCCAAAAATGAAATATTTGTGTGTGTACTCCCTTAAATTTGAGAAAAAAAATTCATTTTTTAGGTTCTTTTTACTGCGTGTAGAATGGAGTTTAGAAAAACAAAATTAATTTGGATGAAAAAATCGTAAATTGTGCACCAAAACATATGCCTAGGTTTTTACAAGAAAACAAGGCACTAGTAAAATAAATTATGGATGAAATCCTTAAAATAATCAGATTTAAGAAAGAATTATATCATCATCAACATAAAAATGAGCTTGACATCGTAGTATAATTTATTTTTGAATATTATATTTTAATGCACAAGATATTGGGGTGCACACGTGAAATTATGATGTTTTTCTATCAAACACGGTTTTTATCACGCAATACAAAGTGAAAATCTCTAGTTTGGAAATCCAAGCCTTTGGATTGGGTATTCCAAACCCCAACAAGATGAAACATGATCATATTATAACACTTTGGCATTATAACGTGCTCATGTTCCTACTTCTAATGGAAAATATGTCCATTTGGGAGGGATGACGTGGAAAAACACATAGAAAACCTTAAAGCAAGTGCTTTATAATGCTAGCATGTTTTTTCTTGGTAAATATAAGTCATAAGATGATCTCGTTATAACGCGATCTAGATTTTCCCTTTTCAAGATATAGCATGACCGAGCCATAACGTGAGCGCGTTATGGCCAAAATGGCAAAAAAACTTATTTGTGTTCATTTTTTGGCCCGACATCTTTGTGCATAGACCCCTAAATGGAAAGGAAATGATATATAATTTCTAAGTTATATACATTAAATGTAAATCTAGAACGATTACTTTATTTCTCACTTTTTTTCATCAAAACAAGCAAACAACCTCTTTTTGGAGTGACCAAGGTCCCTAGATCTGTGAAGGAGAAAATCCTGGCATCTCCATGTGAAATTTTCCCCTATTTGAGGAAGAAATATGATGCTTTATCAACAATAATGCCATTTTACAGCTTCAGGGTGGCGGTGTAGTCCTTGTTGATAGCGATGCCGATGATTTTTAAAAAATACAATTTACACTATGCAATTTTCACCCTGCAACAAACGAACCCCCTTTTTTGGGTACACATTGAGCCCTAGATCAGTGAAGCATAAAACCATGAGATCTCCATGATAAAGTGTTCCCATCCTTAAGGAATAAATGTGACGTTGTAAAAACAATAATTTCTTCACCCAACTTCAAGGCAGCGGTGCAATACCTGTCGATAGTGCCTTGACCAATATTAGAAATCCAAGCCACAATGTTTTTATTAGTTTCACATAAAGGACCATAATTTATTTCTAAACAAACTACCATTACTCCTTTCTTGATGGTTGCAAAGGCTCCAATAGAGGTTCGGTGTTCTAAGCGTATGACTGTATCTTTACTACATTCATAATATCGACATTCAATATGTGACAAGATAAAAATGGAAAAAAATGAACATAATAAATATTCTTCAAAGTATGTCAGATATTATATTGTATTCATTTATATATTGTTTATACATGTAAGTGATGAAGTAAATGTATTCCCCTAATTATGCGAATGTAATTCTTCAAAATTATCATATGTTGATGATTCTCATAATGTCCATGAGATATGGCACATGAATTATAATAAATACTATGAATTAAGGCACATGTCAAAACAATAAAAATAAGCATGTCACTTTCTAGCTATCATGTGACAATGTATTAATATATATGTCAATTTATACACATGTCAAAAAATTTGAAGGTCAAACTGGGAATGTCATACTGAAGTGGACGTTGATACGGTCCATGACATGGACAGTGATGATATCAATAATATGTGGATGTTGTTATAGAAAAGGAAATGGAAGGTGAGGATTATAATATTTTTTTCAGACCCCCTAGGCATTCTCACTATAAAACACAGCTAGTCTAGGTGCTCATCTAAACCTAGTCTAGGTGCTTGGAGACCAAATGAGAAGATACTGAGCCATATGAGCTTATGAAGGAATTAAGGTGAGTGATACATGATGTCTCAAGGTTTTTAAAATTTAGGTCATTTTGGATATCTGTGAAGCTAATATATGGTGTTAGTCTACTTCGTCATGGTGTACGCTAGGCCTAATCATAGTGTTTGGAGGCATAATTAGGCATGATATTCATATTCAGGTATGTTTGATACCTTGAAATCATTAATGGAGTTAATTTATGTTGTTTTCATCATTTAGAGGTAGTATTAAAATGTTTCATGATGAGTTATATATTTCATTTAGTTGACCCTAGCCTAAACCATGCAAATCCCCAAGGGATAGTATGTACCATAATGGGAGATTTTAGACAGAGTATAGACATCGGCTAAAGTGTAATATAGAATGGGTAGTATTTGGACAAGTGTTTTTAGATACAACTATTGGGAGGACATCCATGAAAAATGTATAACCTTTCTCTTGGCACATAAACCATTGGACGCAATGCCTAGAAGAGGGAGGATGCCTTGTACAATGCGGGTAAACCCACCTATAGAGCCACTTGCTCTATGGATGCTGGTATTTCCTAACGTGGTCTCCTTAACCTCATATTTTATAATTTTAGTATAATTTGGTTTTTCATTTACAATATAATACAAATGTTAAACCATTCGATGCTTAAACATTTATTTATTTTAAACAAGACTTATATCGCAAAACAATAAAACATGACCTTGTCACTTACGCATTGCAAATAAATCTTGGTGTAAAACTTAGACTCAACCCCACCTTCTGAGATGTTTGGAAGCTCTGTAATTGAAACAGATAGTTGCATCCCCTCTAGTGGTCTATTTGAGTTTGAGTTTTTCGTTAAACTTATTTATCATCCTTTCATAAAATTATATAATTACAATTTTTGAAGACTCACAAAACAGCTGATGCAGCCTAGAATTCACGAGTAAAAGTCCAGGCACGTTGGTACATCACTCAGCCTAGACTAAGTGCTCATCTGAAGCACGCAAAGGTACTAGGTCCTTCTTTAGGGTTGTTGTTGCAGGATGTTAGCATGATGAAGACTTAAAAAATTCAGATCTATGTCTAATATATCATTCCACAATGCATGTTTAGATCTAGATCTTAAAGTGTCATGAATAAGAGAATAATCATAATGAGAAAATTCATACAATAATAAACTATAACAATGATCAACACCTTGATTTAGTAAATAACCTCCATTATATTAAATGCAGTAATACATAAAAGCTTATTACAATAGATAATACCATAGTCTATGTGCGCATTAGATTTCGCAGCATAACCTCACAATAACTCAATTCGCGCACACACCTCTATGCTACACAATTCACTACATATATATATATATATATATATATATATATATACATATACATATACATATACATATATATATATATATAAGTGTGGGGAATTTACCTTCAACACTTATCTAATCCCAAAATAGGTCACATACTATTATTAGCTATGTGTCGTTACAAAAATAGCCACACATGTAAGTGCACTAACAATAGACTTCTTTTAGTTAATTTCCGGTAGTAGATCTATCCTTAGCCTGAATCCATGCAAAGTGATTCGTCGCTGATCCTCTAAAAATAGCCAATGTGTGTCACTCAAGTCTTTGACCGATTTTTGTGCTCCGCACGCTATCTCCAAAAATAGGTCCTCATTGTAAAAGCGGCTAAGTCCTGAATCTGTCTCTCTTCTTCATGCGCGATCCTTTCTAATACTCCCACACCTTTTGAATGTGCTTTTCTCTTTTGTATCAACCTTCTATATGTCCTTCGATAAGAGCCAAATTATGACTGACCAACATTACCCCACACTAATCGAATTTCTACCCCGGAAATGGTTGTCTCCAAAAATGAATCAAAGAATGTGAATAAAGAGATAGAAATAGTTTTGATGAATAAAAGAATTTTTTTACCCTACTGTGTCTTATGCTTCAACCTAAAGAATTAGTTCTGTATATTATTATTTTATTTCCACCTCTAAACTTTGTCAATCATTGAGTGTGGCTTCTAACTTTTCTGGAATATCCACTGCAATAGACTCTAACTCATCCTTTGCAATCTCTACCTTCTCATTCTGTAAGACTGACACAATGTTGTAAATTACATTCATTATTCCCTCTAACAATTTCATCTTTTGTGCGATGAGTTTCCAAAGCTCATCTAGCCTTTCCTTGTGTGGTTCTTGAGCTGTTGTAAGGGCCTCACACTTCTGATTGACAAGTGATAACTATTCTACGTGGCCCAAGGTCTCGTCTTTCATGGCCTTCAGCACTTTATTGTCTTCCAAAATGGTCTTGGTTCTTATAACTACTTATGGGGTTGTACAAATATTCATTGCTTGATATGCTTTCTTCAACTCCTCCTGCAAGCTCTAAAGTAACACCTCATATGTTGCAATCTTCCACATCACTGAATCCTTTTTCCGCTCTACTTCTTGCACTGGATCCTTTCGCACTGGCATGTGCAGAGGTTCATCTTTAAGCACTAACTCCACCAAGGTAGTTACATAATGCATTACCAAAGGAAATTTTTTGAGTACCTTTAGCTCTAAATGTGGCTTTGCTTTCATGCTATTGTCCCCAACTTCCTCTGGCATGCTGATGAAAACAACGTTCTTCTTTTGTGCCAAGTCTTTCTCTTTCTTTAGTCACGTTATTTTTGCATCCTTATTCTTGATATCCTCCTCTAGTTCCCTAATTATTTCAGCCTTATCCATATTCTGCCTTGGCACCTCTATCGAGACTTTCACCAAAGCATTGCTTACTATTTCATCTAAAATAACAGTAGGCTTGACTGTTATGTGTCTTGCACGAGGTGTCTTCTTCAACCTCCTTGATATTCATATCTCCTGAATCATAATTCCATATTTGAAAGAAAAAATTACCTACGCAATCATCATTGAAAAATTTAAATAATATCAATTATGTTCAACACAAATGTCAATATTGGAACCAAAAATACCATGTAAAAACCTAAAAAATCATACCAAATAAAAAAAATGCACAATGTTTATATAATAGATGAATCACCGGCAATTCACTTCAATCATTGGCAATTACATGAATCACCACCAATTCCTTTGATTTTTTCTTAGGGCATCTACGCGCCCCCCAAATGGTGAAACTATCAACTACAAAAAAATAGTAGAAATAGGGAGAAATCACTTACCTCGACCATCGTGGGATTTTGTTTCCTGTTTGTAGTCATCATTCCATCCAAAAATTGTCCTTTGTAATGCCCACTTCTCTTTGACACTTTTTCTATTCTACTCTTTCTTACTAGCTTCTTAGAGACATGGATAATATTTTTGATAGCACATGTTTAGACTATATAGATGTTTTATTATTATGATAATTGACTCTTATCGTGGATTGTTTTGACGCCTAGTAGATACTGTTAGACATTGTAGCATATGTTGATTTAGCATTTTTTACTTATATGCTGACATCTTGGATGCATACTAGTTTCGACTATGTTTTGATGCACTGTCTAACCATGTTTACATTGATATTTTGGATTTATTGATTCTGAGATGACTTTTGGTTTTATGGATTGCGTTATTTTTGTAAAAGGTGAATTGTGATCATAAACAATTGTAAATGTTTGAATTAGAATAGAATTATGTACTGTGATATCTAATGATGATTCGTCGTATGTTTTTTATTTCCATGACTGTATTAATGTGGCCATGAGGCTGAAGGTGGTATTAATTGTGATTACAGGAAACAAAGATCACACAAATAAAGAGATACTAGGAAAGCTAACCATGAAGTAATGTTGCAAGTTCACAACACAGTCACATTGGCAACTGTCGTGTTTAGTGTTGTGTCATCTTCTTGTTGTCATCTTTCAGGAGGTCTCCATAGGGAGCTCCTCACCATGTGACTAGGGGTAATTGTAGTTATTTTATTTTATTTTTATGTGGTTATGTTATTTATGTTAATGTGGATGTTGTGATTTTATTTAGATCCTTATGTACCCCATGTACCCTTATGTACCCCTAATTTAGATATCTAAATTGTTAGGTATGAGGTAATGTTCCCTTTTTATTATTATGTATGTTATTTGTCTTTGGCTTAATTATGATTAATAGTAAAGGTTATGGTTAGTATGATGATGTGTATTTTGGGAGGGTAGAGATTCCTTGGAATATTCTTTATTCCTTTCTCTTTTTTGTATTTTTTTTAATTTTGCATTGGTATGTGTGCTACCCCTAAACCCAAAATTCTGATTTGGGCTTTGAGTTCAATTTTGAAGGCTTTTGGGACAAGTTTTAATTGTCCCACACTCTTTAATTTATTTCCCCAACCATACCTATGATTTGAGGGGTCATATTTAGCCCCTAATCATGATATTTTGGTGGAAAAAAGGAAATCATTTATCTCTTTCTCTTAGTATCCTAAATTAGTTTTGAAATGTGTAATTTGAGCTTGTGTGCAAGATTGGAAATGTCATATCCTCAAACTACCTCTTAATTATGCTTTGGTCTTTGTGTGAGATTTTTCATGAGGATTTAAGGGAGATGAGTTGGCATCCTACATGGAGCCACATCACCTCTCCCTCCTTTTATTTTTAATTGCATCTTTTGGATGATGTTTAGGTTACTTGGTTTACTTATTTTCACTTGTATTTTGGATTTCGAGAGCACTTTCTTGCAAATTTATTGTTTTAGTGAAGGATTTTAAATTCTTGGATTTCTTGGGAAGTGAAGGTTCCACAAATGGCAAGGTAGGATCTTGATCCTTTGATTTCTTGATTTTAATGCTTATGGAATGTAAAATTGTTGAAGGTATGTATGTATATATTTTCGATTGGGTATTTTTCCTTAAGAAGGTGTAGGGAGGAAGAAAATGGGAGCCATGAGGGAGGTATAAGAGTTTATGTGAAAATTGGAGGGATTTGTGGGAAGAGTGTTCTACCTTGTGGGAGGGATAATGAGAAAATTTTTAATTTATTTTGTAAAATCTACTTGAGGGAGTCATACATAAGAGATTATGTATGATGGATTTTTGGAGGTTTCAAGGTGGAAAATTAACCTACTTGGGAGGTAAAAAGGGGTTTATCATGTTTCTTCTCTCCTTTTGGATATAGATTGAACCTTTGTGAATTGTGAAAATATTACAAGTTTCTTGATGTTGTTTATATGTGCATAAAGTTGTGTGTGTGTGTTTTCTGAAAGGTGGAAGCCCATTTTAGATGTATGATGGGTCATTGTATTATCCAATCATTTAACTATTATATTCTTCTTCCAGTGTCATTATAAAACTAGGGTTGTGTCCTAGGTTCTATGCAATGAAGCCCTATGTGTTCAGTGATTTTGTCAGTTCCATTCTACGGGTTTGTTTGCTATGTTTTCCTTTAGTTTTCTATTAATCTATTGAAATGTAATACTAAGCTACTAAAATGAAATTTTTGTAATAAAAATTCCACGAAAGGAATTTTTTTTTCTAAAATTACAGTACACACACCATAGCAGAGTAACAAAATTGAAATGACACACTCAACTTGAAGTGAAATGCTAAATTGAAATAACACACTCAGACTGAATTGAAATAAAAATACTGAAACAAATCAAAGCATGGAAAGTAACTAAATTCAAGTAACCATTCAAACTTCAAACCAATATTCAAATCAAAACATCTAGATTTTAACTTGCCACAAATTACGAGAAAACATAAAGCATAGAAATCCTCCAGTCACCTTGGTCGAGTGGGCACTTGGTCTCCCTAAGGACAAAGTTTAAATCAACACCAAAATTTGTTCAAAACAACATCTATTGTATTGATTCAGAAAAATTTCTTGAACATTCTCAATAAACTTTAAAAACTAGATAAAGTTGTATTTGTAAAAGTATTGATATTAACTAACTAACTCATTATTTTTCAAGGACCTGCCTATACATAGAATTAAAAAAATTATACATCATGCCATAGTTATAGGCATTGAACTCATTCATCAATAACCCTACTAATTAATCTGGAAATTCCAAATCATGCTTCATGTCTATAGGCTGGTTAGAATAGCTATGAAAATTCCTCCACTATGCATGATGATTGTAGAATTGGTTCCTTAATCACAAATCCATGCACTAGAAGTAAATTTCCATTATCATCCTACACATGTCACCATAATTCACTCATAGAGGTGGTTAATAGGAATTTACACAATCAACAGTTTACATGAACATAATCAAGAGAAATGCACTAACTTCACTAGGATAAAGTTATGTAAAGCATCCCTGTGTACCTAATTAATCATGTTTTAAAGACAAATAAATAGACACACAGATCATATAATGACTCAACTAATGAACACATCATCTCCCCTACCTTTTAATAGTTGCATGTCCGTATTCAACCTTATCTTTTTCATGCTCTTTTCCCAAGCTATTGAGCCATGTCGTACTCTTCAAATTGATCAGCATATTATTTCCTAGTGCCCTTCCATCCATAAGTTTTGGAAATAGCCTCGACCCAGCCTATGAAACTATCATGGGACTGAGAAACATTGTTTTTCCATGTGGTCATGGGGATGAGGAGAAGAGGTGGTATTACCTGAATCGCAACCCATTCATCACTATATTCCTTGTTATCCTTTTCATATAACTGCCAAATTATTGTTACAAGTACATCACCTCAACTCATACTCAGACTGAGATTCTAAGGAGAAATGACTTATCTTCTTTTCACGAGTAAATTTAATGTATCCCATCTCCTGTCATAGGCCTACCTTGCTGTAATAAAATGTTGTTGGCTGAAAGCCTCAAAATCCTGTATACACTACTACAAATCTTGTGAATTGTTTGCACCAGCACCAACCCGATAATACAAAGACTTAAAATTCTTCTTCATTGATGCATCATTATGGTGAGTTGATCAAATGAAAAAACCAAAAGTATGAGCTATTTGATTAAAAACATCTGTTTGTTCACTCCAAATAATCTGATTTCTCAACAAGGACTAAAAGGTCTTAATCTTAAAATCTCCCATGAATAGATTAATAAAGAAGTCAGACACATTTTTGACTAACATGTTATGAAGATAAAACTCACACAATAGGTTTTGAACTTTAGGTGTACTATTTTGGTAAATCTCCAAAATGGTTTTGCCATCTGGTGCAACATGGGGTTCCTTAGTGCATAGTGTCATTAACTTCCAGGCATAGAATTGCTCCTGGATAAAGATATTGTAGATAGAAGAATATTTTCGGTAAGCAAGAAATTTACAAGCTAAGGGACACACAAAATCTATGATTGATTCTAATTTCTTTTTCTCATCTATACTAGCCTCTATTTCTTCTTTAAGTTGTTTTTTTATCCTTGATCAAATCTTTATTTTAAAGAGATAAACAATTTAAAGTAATTCCACCAAATTAAGACTGATGTCCTCCTTGTCTCCTAAGACAACTAAAATATAATTTTTAAATCATTAATTTCTCTAACCTTCTGTACTGTCCTTTGCTTGAATTCAAGTTTGTAAAGAACCAATTAGTTTTGTGCATACCTTTTAATTTATCCTTCAGGGAAGAAATTTCATCTTGATAACATTTTAGCACCTTATCTCCATGGGATTCTAGACCACCCATCCCTTCTGAAGTAGATTCCAAAGTTTTAATCTGTGTTTTTGGTGTTGAGGGTACTTCTAAAGCCTTGTCCTCTATTTCAGGAGCCGTAGGAGCTTTTGCCATGTCAGCATCAAGAAATTGTGCTTTGGAAATGTTGGGTGAAAACACATCATCTTTGGACTACTCAAGTGGAATAGTGAAAGGACCAGCTTTATCCTTTTCTTCTATAATTGGGGTAGAATCTTCATTAAATACTACAACCCAAGAAATTTCATATTTCTAAAAATTTCAAGACCATATTGGCCTTGTTGGCATAGAGGAATGATTCATCTTAGTGTTCTTTCCCTTATAATGTTTTGGTAAGGAGGGTTGTTGAAACTGACCAAAAGATTCACCCATGGTTTCCTTTGAAGGTTATGGTACTAACTCGAGCTCAGGACAAATGTTGGGATACTGGTATTTATTGGTTCTCTTCTTCTTTCAAGTATCCCCTGCATTGATGTTCTCAAGCCTCCTCTTGGGTCTATAGAAAAATTGATGCAATAAAATGAGTTAAATGAGCCCCGTATGCTTCAAGGAAGCCCTTACTCCTCCATTTTTATATTTTTGACCTAACTTAATGACTGCGTCTCCCAAATACTTAGGTAAATTGACCATCGAGTTCAGGGTTTACATGTGCCTTCTTTTCAGATGAGTTATTTTTTTTAGATAATCCCCCTCAAGCATAGATGGTTGACGGTCACAAATAAAGTATTTATTGACCCATCTGGAAACCTCTTTCCATATTCTAGGTAGACTCTCACATTGAATTACCTTCTGAACACCAAGAGGAGTGAGGATTACCTTTGTAATATCTTCACCCTCTTCATGAAACAATGGTATCAAATCTGTAAGAGGAGAATTGGTCATAACTCTGAGACCAAAATTTGGCAACCTAGAGAGGTCATAAACAATGCGGTAATTGATCTCAACCATCTTCCCTTAGATTTGAGAGCATGTTTCCTGAAAAGTGATTAAGAATTCATTGATCAAGTATTCATCAAAACCTTAAATTTTTTTGGATGAAATCCAACTACCCACCATCATGAAATATGTAGGAGATGGAAGCATTCCGTAACAATCTCTCGAGAGAATCAGGCTTAGATTTATTTTTTTGACCCATGGCGAGGATGGCTGTGGAAATTATTTAGTAAAATGATAGAATCAAAATTAGGAGAAATATCATAGTGATAGTATGGAGTTTTTGACAATGGCATTTTTAGAAATTTTTAATCGTTTAAATGTTCCAATGTCGGTGCAAAATTGGTGGTGCACACAAAGTTGACAAGACACACTTTACATGCAAAATTTTAATACAAATTAAGGTGCATTTTCAATCATAATAAATACCCATACCACATGTAATTTCTTACAAGCCACGTGTCCCTCTCATTTAAAACATGACTCATGTGGCACATATTTTCATTATTATTCATTAAGCTTTATTTGTGACAAGATTTGATTTGTACTGCCAAAAAATATATTGGGACTTGATTCATGTGTCAAAATAATTATGAAGAATCAATGCAATGGGGAAAATGCTTCAAAAATCCAATATCTATAGCTAAGTAAAATGCACTTACCCCTACCATATCAGCTCACTGAATTCCATATATTTCCACTTCATATGATCATAGAATGAATATGGGTTATCTACAGTCTAATAATTAACATTCCTAGCCTTTATTTAAAACATGAACAAAACAACTACAATCTAAAGGGGAAGAAAATAAAAAACATGATCATCTTCCTTTATTTAAAACCAAAAAAAACAACTACTCTAGGCCGGAAGAGCCGAAATCTTCCACTGAATTCATTCCCTTGCATAGAAGCATATCCTTGTTGAAGGTTTCCTTTTCTAACAGTGGTTGGTACATCCGTAACCTATGTCCATTTACCAGAAGAATTATTCTATCTCCATCAATCGGCAGCAATCTTATAGAACCATTGTCATAAAATTTCTTGATTTTATAGGGTCCCAACCATCGTTTTCTCCTCTTACCATTGAACTATTGATACTTGGAATCAAATAGTAAGACCTAATCTCCTTCATTAAACTTCCTATGTTTTATACGAGCATCGTGCCAAGTTATCCTCTGATGTTGTAGAATTTTTGTTTTTTTATATGCTTTCATCCTCATCTCATCCAATTCATGCAGTTGCATCACTTTATCACATTTTTCTTCATCCAAGTCGATTCCTATTTCCAACGTTATTCTCCAAGTCTGTAATTCAAATTCCATGGGTAGCAATGACTTTTTTCCATACACAAGTTTGTATAAGGAGAAACCAATAGTAGTCTTCTAGGTTATGTTGTATCCCATAATGCTTTTGAGAGTGTTGGTACCCAGTTCTTCATGTCTGCATTGACAATCTTGGTCAAAATGTTCTCAATCTCTCTATTTGTGACCTTCACCTACCCATTAGATTGGGAGTGATATGGTGATGATTTATGATTCTTGATTCAGTAGATCTCTAGGAAATACTTAATCATGTTAGACACAAATTGAGGTCCTTGATAAGATATAATGGCTCTAGGGGCACCAAATATCATCATTATCCTCTTATATAGAAATTCAGCTATAACATCCTGTTTGGCAGATGCCAAATCTTGAACCTCAACCCATTTCATGATGTAATTAGTGCAAACCAACAGGTACTCTTTCCCATAGGATGGGGGATCAAATGGTCCAAAAAAATCAATTTCCCACTTCTCAAATGGTCCTAAGACTAGTTGAGGGTTGAGAGGCATTTCCATGGACAATGTAGGCTTCCCCATTCTTTGACATACATTGCATTGCTATACATACTTCTTGACAGACTTGTGAAGAGAAGGCTAGTATTATCTAGCTCCAAGGACCTTGTGAATTTTCATTTTCACTAAGTAATGTCCTCCTCCAGGATCATCATGACAAGCTCTCAGTATGTCATATACTTCATCCTCCTCAACACATCTATAAAGAAACATATTAGGATAACATTTAAATAAAATTTCATTGCACCATTTGTATGTTACACTATTTTCAACTAATATTCTTCATTCCTTATTGGTAAAATAGGTAGGAAAGTTCCCTGTAGTTATTTAATTTACAAGATTAGTAAACCATGGAGGTTGAGTTGATAATGCAAACAAGTGATCATCTGGAAAGTGGTCCTGGACAGCTTCTTCATCTCCTAAAACATTCAATCTTGAAAGAAAGTCAGTAACATTAGCCTTCCCTGGCTTATCAATAATGGTTAAATTAAATTCTTGTAACAAGAGTAACCATCTAATAATCCTTCCCCCTACTACCGATTTATTCATAAAATATATTATGGTTGAATGGTCAGTATAAACAAATATTTTGTATCCAGTAATGTAATGTCTGAATTTATTCAGAGAGTAAACAACAGCTAGAAGTCCTTTTTATGTGGTAGTGTAATTTCTCTCTGTATGGTTCAGATTCTTTCTGAAAATATAGATGGCATACATTTGATCTTTCTCGTCATTTTTTCCAAGAATATCTCCCATTGTTGTGCTAGAGGTATCGGTGTGAATATGGAAAGTCTACTCCTAGTTGAGTCCTCACAAAACTGGGGCATTGGTTAACTTCTCTTTGATAATCTCAAAGTCCTGCTGACATTGAGGAGACCATTCAAAAACATAATATTTTGTCAGCAAAGAAAACATAGGTGTAGTAATTTTACTAAAGTCTGTAATGAACCACCTGTAATACCCTGCATGTCCAAGAAAGCTCTTGATGTTAGTCTGATTTGTTGGCGTAGGAAATTAAGTTATTACCTCAATCTTTTTGGGGTTGACTTGTATTCCTTTGACATAAATATGATGACCTAAAAAAATTCCCTGATCAAACATTATCAAACATTTTTCATGACCCAAGGAAATTTGGCGCTGCTCACATCTAGTTAATACCTTTTCAATATTTTCTAAATATTAATCAAAAGTTGAACCATGAACAGTAAAATCATCCATGTAAACTTCAACACATTCATTTGTAAGATTTGCAAAGATGGCTAAAACTTCCTTCTGGAAGGTAGAAGGTATGTTAGAAATTCCAAATGCTATAAATTTATATGCAAATGTGCCCCAGGGACAAGTAAAAGTTGTTTTATCCTAATCAACAAGTGCAATACTAATTTTCTTATACCCACTAAACCTATCCAAGAATGAGAAGTATTTATTTCCTGCCAGATTGTCCAGGACTTAATCAATAAAAGGAAAAGGAAAGTAGTATTTCTTGGTGGCTTTATTAAGTTCCATGTAGTGTACACAGATTCTCCATTTCCTATTTTTCTTAGGAACTATAACTAGCGGTGATACCCACTGACTATCAAATATAGGATAGATAAATCCTACCTTCAACAATTTTTCTATCTCAATTTTGACTATGTATCTCAGTGCTAGATTAATTCTATGTTGTGGTTGTCTCACAGGTTTTAGTGTAAATATGATGAGCGTGGATGTTTGGATGGATCCCTTTCATGTTAGTATAATCCCAAGCAAAATATTGGGAATGCTTTCTCAAAATTTCTACAACCTTAGTCTCTTTACGGGCCTCTAAATTTTTAGCAATGGTCAACTTTATCCCTATGTCAACAGTCACTTGTTTTGTATCATTCAAAATAGTGAGCTCTGCATCAGCAATTAAAGAATTCAATGGGAAAACATGAGGCTGAAGCATGTGCAAAATAGTCATATTTTCAAGAGACATATCCTTGGGTAAAGGACAATGGAAATTAGTGACTGTTCATTTGTCATGATAAGCATAGGTTCATGTACAATTTTCATTAGAAATATCACTTACCAAGGTAATATTGTCAACTGAGCTCAAAACAAATGTTTTCATAGCCGCAGTTCCAATTTTCGTAGCCACAGAATCCACTTCAACAAACATTGTGTATGACTCAACAATTTCTTCCATGTGATTTTTCACTGCAATGGTGGCCAAATAAGAAGAACTCAAATTGTAAGTATCTGAAAATTCTACCCATACATGTTCATAATCATCTAAATATGGCTGAGCAGGAGGATATAACGAAATATTCTTTGATTTTTCCCATTTAAAATAGTCATTTTTCCTGATCTGCAATCAATGTATGCTACAACAGTAGCCAACTAGGTTCTTCCTAAGATGATTGGGTATCCCAACTTCTAAGATTTAGGCTATAAGACCGTAAAATCCATAGGATACTCCCAAGGTTCAACTGTGACCATTACATTCTCAATTACTCCATCTGGTATAGCAATAGATTTATCTACTAATTGGAGAATGGTATTTGTTGGTTGCAATCATGTTAGAGACAACAGAGTGAACATATTTGTACTTATAACATTGATGGTAGCATCGAGATCCACCAAAATGTTATATATTGATTGACCATGTATAAAAATAGTGATGATTGGACTCCCAGGATCCCCATATTTTGGTGAAATAAGCTTTCCAGCAATAAGATCAGCTAGATTCCCTTCCACTTTAACTGTTTTTGGGTATTTATTTTTTCTTCTTGTTGTCTTTATGCACTGGTCTCTAATGTTCTGGTTTAAGTCAAGAATGTCCCTTTTTTCTCTCAGAAGTGGGACCTCAATGTTCATATTTTTTAAACTCCTTAACTAGTGTTGTTTCTTCTACAATCTGATTTTCTTTTAATCGTTTAAGAAAAGAAGTTGTGTGGGCATTATTATATCTTTCTTTGGCTTTTGTTTGTGGAATATGTTTAGTGTCTTCCATTTCCTTAGGTTCCTCTTCTCTCACATTTTCCTCATGTATTTTTGTGATAACAATAGAAGGATTGTTGACTGTTCTCTCAGACCTCAGTCACATGTTATGAATAGCAATTACCTGCATTGTATCACTTTTTCCTTCTTCATTAATTGAATTTGTTTGTTGATTATTAGGATTCACTACAAGATGAGATGAAATTTGAGTTTGTGTTTCCTTCCCTTAGTGTTGGTAATTATGTGGTGGGACCATTAAAGCTTGTTGTGGTTGCTAAAACCTCCTCTGTTGATTAGAGTTTTGTTGAGATGCCCATTGTTGGTTTTTCCATGGCTATGCATTGGCTGGTGGTGTCTAACCCTTCTAACTGTATGGAGTCATCCATGGTAGTGGATGTGGATAAACCATCTAGTTTTGTGGTTTCCAATTAGGTTTTCCCTAAGTAGGTTAAGGAGCCTAGTGTGGTCATGACATTATCCAGGGGTTCTGAGCAGGTCTAGGAGCATACATAGTTTAAGTATTCGTCCTCTAAACAAAGTTTACCTCTGCATTTTTAAGACATGACATTCACTCCTTATTTCAATTGAGGAAAGAAAGTGAAATGGTTAGTATCATGATCAAGTACATCAAAAATCAAGCACATGTCTGTGACATCTAAAGGGCATTGTCTCAAATTATGTATCTTTCTACATTTAGGATAGTATATGTCCAGAGGTTCTTTGGAAACATTGGTTTGGCTTTTATTCGATCAATGGTTGATGTGAATTGTGACAAGATGTTTGTTTTCATGTTATCCATTTCCTCAAGAAGTTCTAAGGTACCTAGGGCATTCTCTGATGTTTTTATCTTCCTTATACCTCTTCTTGTTTTAGAGTAACTTCTACATAAATCAGTGACCTCTACCATATTAAGTTTGTGCACATTGCCTCCTCCCATAAGATGGAGGGAATCCTTTGTTTCCACATCAATTCCTTTAAGGAAAATTGTCTTAGTGATATCTACATGTAAACAATAACCACTCCTACCATGGAGAAAGCAAAATCTATTGAGATAATCTTCTAGATTTTCATCTTCCTTTTGCTTTATCTGGAAGAACTCCTCTTTCCTATCTCTTCCCCTACATTAGTATTGATATTTTTCAAAAAATGGTTTTTCCATGTTTTCCCATGTGTGAATAGAGTTAGGGGGTAATCCTATGAACCACCTCATAACAGTGTCTTTGAGGGTGGAAGGAAAAAGTTTTAGTTCTTGATTGTCTATTCGATAGTCATATGTCTAGAAAAGAACTTTGAATTCAAATAGGAACTGGTCTAGATCTTTTGTAGGCATTCCTCGAAATATAGAGAGGATGGATGGAGAGATATTTTTCATGGGTGCATCGTCATCTTCATCTAGGAAAATGGGATAAGTAAAATATCTTGTTGATGCATAGTCAAAACATCCTTCAAATGACCTTATTTTGAATGGGGCATCTAGTGTAATGTACATAACATTGGACCATCTCTCAAGCTGTGGGACTTGCGGGCTTGAGATGGTCCTACAGAGAAGGCTAGTTCCAGCTCCTAAACTACCTTTCACAAGCTATAATTAATCCATGAAAACTATCTAATCCCTAATCTAACCTTTCAAGGTACCAGGGAGAGAGATTGCATGAAAAAAATCCTACACTAAATTGGTGTTACACCAGAAAAGGAAGAGTTCTTGATCACAATCTAACTTCCTGAAATGGAGAGAGGTGAGAAATGGAGCGGATGGACAAGATGCATCACAAACTAAGATAAAGTTCACACAGAACACCACTTCAAACCCATTAAACATAGCTCTTAAAACCTGCAATAGACATCAAATATATGCATAGTATACCCTGTAATGATGAGAGTCAAGAAGAGACAATAAAATAAGCAAAGGATGGACAAAATACATCAGGAAACAAATTTTATTGCTCCATGAGTTCACTTAGTACATCATTAGTGGTTAAGAGGCAATAAAATTCCATTACAAATCAATGAGAAGAGGCTTAAGCTCCACATTAAACCCTACGGAAAAATGAGAGGGCGGGTAGGAGATAAAAAATGGCCAATATTTTAGAATAATTCCCCTCCTTACAATATATAGGAAGAATTAGAGAAGGAGAGAATAATTTGAATCATTCTTCAACCAACCTAAAAGAGCATTGAATTCACCTGCAAAAGTGATGGGTTTTACAGAAAAAACCATGCTTCCATTAATGTTCCTTGTTGGGCACAAAAGGAAGCCCATACCTCATTATGGCGGTAGGTGAGAAGCCTGACAGCCTCAAAAATGGCAAACTGTATTTAAAATTCTTGGTGGGCTTCATGATTCATCTTTCATTGAATTGACCTTTTTCTAATCTTTTCCAAACTACTTTGGGTTTGGATTCTATCTATGTAAGATCCATGTGGAATCCCCACACATTATTAAAAAAAATTCTACCTTTTAGGGTCCTAGGAATGCGACATGCTGACACTTGGCACTGTCCATGAGCCTACTTTTCATTCTTTGTGATTTGGCTATGTACATTATGTTTAGGAGCAATTATGCTGGACCCTATACATGTGGAGGGAAAACACACATTTGGGAACCTACCTTTGGATTTACCTTTGAATTTGCATTAATGAGGCACGTGGAGGATTTCGCTGACTCTTTTGCTTTGCTTCGGTTTGACTCACTCTGAGCTCGATTCCGACTTACCGAGTTAGATTTTCTGCAACATTTCTATTGGCCATTCATTTTCCCACCTATCATTTCCTTTTTTGAGCTTGCCCATAACCTAATTTTTTGGTATCAAATGTGAGCTCGCACGGCTGAACCAACATTTTCATTTCTCTTTTACAAGGTCTTGTCTACTTGATTTTACCTGTGGGGAAAAATTGGATAACAGTTCTACCCATGGATCTTTCATTATTACCATTGTCTCCCATTTATGAAGGTTGTTTTGGTTCTAAAAAGGATGATTCATAATGATTAAAAAGGATCTTAGGTGTTATATTAGATTTAGAGTCACTTTCAATTCTTTCTACAAGTGCTTTGTTTGGAGATATTTTTTGAATATTACCAGGTATAAATCTCCATTGAGCGTCCAATGGCCTTTGCATAAATATTGGTCTTGTAAACAAGGCTTGGTACTCATATTGGTTACATATATTAACTTCATTAACACCCATAACATGTAAGATGGATAAAATGACATGATGTGTTTATGGTGTCCCTAGACACGGTGCCAAAAATGATGGGTTGTGCTATTCTCCAATCATTTAACTAATATATTCTTCTATTAGTGTCATTATAAAACCAGGGTTGTGTCCTAGGTTGTGTGCAATGAAGCCCTATGTGTTTAGTGATTTTGTTGGTTCCATTCTAAGGGTTTGGTAGTTATTTTTTCCTTTGGTTTTCACCTATTCTACGGAAATGTAATAATAATATACTGAAATGACATTATTGAAATAAAAACATTGTGAAAGGAAATTATCTATCTAAAATTGAAGTACACACTACCAAATCAAAGTAACATAATTGAAATGACACACTCAAATTGAATTTAAATAGCAATATTGAAATACATCAAAGTGAGGAAAGTAACTAAATTCAAGTAACCATTCAAACTTCAAACCAATATACAAATCAAAGCATCTAGATTTAAACTTACCAAAATTTACAAGCAAACGTAAAGCATAGAAATCCTCAACACCACAAGTTGTTCAAAACAACATCTATTGTATTGATTGAGAGTAAGTTTTTGAACATTCTCAGTAAACTGTAAAAAATAGATAAAATTGTATTTGCAAAAGTGTTGGTATTAACTAACTCATTATTTTTCAAGGACCTATCTATATATAGACTTAAACACTTATACATCATGCCATAATTATAGGAATTGGAATCTTTCATCAACAACCCTACTGAATACTATGGAAATGTTGAAAATCTTTTTCATGTCTGCAGGAAAATTGGAACGGTTGTAAAATTTTATTCACTATGTATGATGGTTGTAGAATTGGTTCCTTGATCACAACTCCATGTATTGGTAGTAAATTATCATTATCATCTTGTACATGTCACCATAATTCACTCACAGAGGTGGTTAGTAGTAAGTTACACAGTCAACGTTTTACATGAACATAATCAAGAGATATGCATTAACTTCACTAGGATAAATCTACGTAAAACATCCCCATGCACTTAATTAATCATGTTTTAAAGACAAATCGATACACAGACGGATCATATAATGAGTCAAACAATGAACCCATCATTGTCATGGCTGTGAAATCTCTTCATTTGTACTTGGTTGGAGCTTGGGGTTCAATGAAAGGGAATTGACTCACCCATCATTGAGATTTGGTTTGGAGGAAATCATTTCATAGATCTCTTTTGTTGTGTGTAAAATATGTAGTAGAGAAAAGGTTTTAGGTTTTATCTATGTTTTGGAGTTGTTGAAAGGATATCTTTTGGAGAAACTTTGGCATGTTGTCTCCAGTAGTTTGGTGGAGGGCTTGTATGCAATTTAGTAAAGTATTGTTGATCTATGAATTTCTATTGTCTAAGGATTGTAATAAATCTGCATACTTGAAGATATAAATATTGAAAGAAAATTTTTATGTCATGTTGTAGCGTTTTTCTTTTGTGCAGACCTATAAAATTATTGAAACCATGTAAAATATTAAAATGGTAATTCTATGATTTATTTGGAAGTTCTGCAATCTATTTGAAGAAATAATATATATATCTTAACTATAGAGGAATCATGAATCTTCCTTCATACTTCCTGTAATATTTCAAAGGAAATTGATTTCTTACCTTCCTTAGGTTCCTTTAAAAAATGAACAGTTGCAGTGAACAGTTTTACTTTGATTTTTATTAGTAAATCTATATGAAAGTATGAATTAGGAGATCATATTGTTCTATTCCTTAAAATGTACTTTCCATCCATACTTGGTTAAAACACAATTTTTATGTATTTGCATGTAAACATTTAGATATGTCTATATCAGACATATTGTAACTCTAGTGTGTGTGTGTGTATGATATATATGTGTGTGTATACCCTCTTGTAGAAAAATCTCATATTCTCAATGACCGATGCCGACTAGTGTAATTAGCGTCGAAAGACTTTGCCTAATCAACATTGGTTAGCCGACCAGGGTCGGTCACCCTATGAAACTGTAGTTTTTTAAAAATGGGCCAAATTCGACCCAAAAATGAACTCAAAAAATTAGATAATAGATTTCGTAAGATTCACCAATAAGTATATGTATGAATAAATACACGCATTTGTGTATATATCCATCTATATACCTCTATAAACAAATTTAGTATGAGATAACTAAAATAAAAATGTATATTTTCTAGATCTTAACCATCCACAGATCTTTGTAAACAAATAGTTACCGATGAAACCTATTTTCATATCTGAATACTATAGAAATGCTGAAAACCTGCTTCATGTCTATAGGCTAGTTGGAACTGTTGTAAAAATTTATCCACTATGTATGATGGTTGTAGACTCGGTTCCTTGATCAGAACTCCATGTATTGGTAGTAAATTTGCATTATCATCCTGTACATGTCACCATAATTCACTCATAGAGGTGGTTAGTAGTAAGTTACACAGTCAATGGCTTACATGAACATAATCAAGAGATATGCATTAACTTCACTACAATAAATCTATGTAAAACATCCCCATGCACTTAATTAATCATGATTTAAAGAAAAATCGATAGACACACAGATCATATAATGATTCAAACAATGAACCCATCATTTTCATGGTTGTGAACTCTCTTCATTTGAACTTGGTTGGAGCTTGGGGTTTAATGAAATGGAATTGATTCACCCATCATTGAGATTTGGTTTAAAAGAAAGCATTTCCTAGATCTCTTTTGTTGTGTGTAAAATATACAGTAGAGAAAATGTTATAGGTTTTATCTATGTTTTGGAGTTGTTGAAAGGATGTAGTTTGGAGAAACTTTGGCATGTTGTCTCCAACATTTTGGTGGAGGGATTGTATTTCTTGTATTTTTATTACTGGTAAACTACTTTGTAAATAATGTTATGTATATAATTATCATAATTTTTTATCATGGAAGAAAAGTGAAATCCATTGCAAGTCTGCAATTTAGTAAAGTATTGTTGATCTATGAATTTATATTGTCTAAGGATTGTAATAAATATGCATACTTGAAGATATAAATATTGAAAGAATTTTTTTTTGTCATATTGTGACATTTTTCTTTTTTGTAGACATATAAAATTATTGAAACCATGTAAAATATTAAAATGGTAATTCTATGATTTATTTGGAAGCTCTACAAACTATTTGAAGAAATAATATATATGTTTTAACTATAGAGGAATCATAAATCTTCCTTCATACTTCCTGTAATATTTCAAAGGAAATTGATTTATTACCTTCTGTATATTCCTTTCAAAAATGAACAATTGTAGTGAATAGTTTTACTTTGATTTTTATTAGTAAATCTATATGAAAGTATGAATTAGGAGATCATATTTTTCTATTCCTTAAAATGTAATTTCCCTCCATACTTGGTTAAAACACAATTTTTTATGTATTTGCATGTAAACATTTGGATCTGTCTATATCATACATATTGTAACTCTAGTGTGTGTGTGTATATAATATATGTGTCTATACCCTCTTTTAGAAAAATATCACATTCTCAATGACTGATGCCGACTAGTGTAATCAGTGTCGACAGACTTTGCCTAATCGACACTAGTTAGCCAACCAGCATCAGTCACCCTATGACACTATATTTTTTTCAAAATGGGCCAAATTCGACCCAAAAATGACATTTTCAAAAGTTAAGCTCATAAAATAAGATAATAGATTTAGTAAGATTTGTCAAGAAGTATATGTATGAATAAATAGACACATTTGTGTATATATCCATCTATATACCTCTATAAACAAATTTTTTATGATATAACTAAAATAAAAATGTATATTATCTAGATCTTAACCATCCACACATCTCTGTAAACAAATAGTTACCGATGAAACCTATTTTCATATATCAATACTATAGAAATGCTGAAAACCCGCTTCATGTCTATAGGATAGTTGGAACTATTGTAAAAATTTATCCCCTATGTATGATGGTTGTAGACTCGCTTCCTTGATCACAACTCCATGTATTGATAGTAAATTTGCATTATCATCTTGTACATGTCACCATAATTCACTCATAGAGGCGGTTAGTAGGAAGTTACATAGTCAACGGTTTACATGAACATAATCAATTAATGTGCATTAACTCCACTAGGATAAATCTATGTAAAACATCCCCATGCACTTAATTAATCATGTTTTAAGGACAAATCAATAGACACACAGATCATATAATGAGCCAAACAATGAACCCATCATATTCATGGTTGTGAACTCTCTTCATTTGTACTTGGTTGGAGCTTGGGGTTTAATGAAATGGAATCACTTTACCCATCATTGAGATTTGGTTTGGAGGAAAGCATTGGCTAGATGACTTTTTTCGTGTGTAAAATATGCAATAGAGAAAAGGTTTTAGGTTTTATCTATGTTTTGGAGTTGTTGAAAGGATGTCTTTTGGAGAAACTTTGGCATGTTCTCTCCAGCATTTTGGTTGAGGGATTGTATTTCTTGGATTTTAATTACTAGTAAACTATTTTGTAAATAATGTTATGTATATAATTATCTTAATTTTTATCATGGAAGAAAAGGGAAATCCATTGTAAATCCTTTGCAAGTTTGAAATTTAGCAAAGTATTATTGATCTATGAATTTATATTGTCTAAGGATTGTAATAAATATACATACTTGAAGATATAAATATTGAAAGAAAAATGTTATGTCATGTTGTAGCGATTTGCTTTTATGCAGACCTACAAAGTTATTGAAACCATGTAAAATATTAAAATGGTAATTGTGTCATTTATTTGGAAGTTCTGCAAACTATTTGAAGAAATAATATATATGTTTTAACTATAGAGGAATCATGAATCTTCCTTCATACTTCCTATAATATTTCAAAGGAAGTTGATTTCTTACCTTCTACAGCTTCCTTGCAAAAATGAACAGTTGTACTTTGATTTTTATTAGTAAGTTTATATGAAAGTATGAATTAGGAGATCATATTGTTCTATTCCTTAATTTGTACTTTCCCTCCATACTTTGTTAAAACCCAATTTTGATGTATTTACAACATGTAAACATTTAGATATGTCTGTATCGGACATATTGTAACTCTAATGTGTGTGTATATATATATGATATATGTGTGTGTAGACCCTCTTTTATAAAAATATCAGATTCTCAATGACCGACGCCGACTAGTGTAATCAGCGTCGACAGACTTAGCCTGATAAACACTGGTTAGCCAACCAGCACCAGTCACCCTGTGAAACTGTATTTTTTTCAAAATGGGCCAAATTCGACAAAAAAATGATATTTTCAAAACTTAAGCTCAGAAAATAAGATAACAGATTTAGTAAGATTCACCAGTAAGTATATGTATGGATAAATAACACATTTGTGTATATATCCATCTATATACCTCTATAAACATATTTTTTATGATATAACTAAAATAAAAAATGTATATTTTCTACATCTTAACTGTCCACAGATCTTTGTAAACAAATAGTTACCAATGAAACCTATTTTCATATCTGAAGCAAAATACATAAAAATTGGGGGAACAAGCATCCAGAACCAGTGAGTCTGGTAGAGACAATAGTAACAAAATCTTATAAGAATGGATCATTCCAACCCTAGTGATGAAAATTAAATTGAAATAATGAGAGAAAAGGGAGAGAAATCCTCCCATTGTTATTCTTGCAGCATCACCTTTAGTATAGTTTCAACCCATAATCCATCGCCTCTATTATTGCTCCTTTCTGTAGTTTTAACCTATGAAAATGGAGGCACTAAGGGTAGAAAATGAGTAATATAATTTTCATAAGGATTTTAGGGCTTGTGGGAATGACCTAAGATCTAAGGGAGAGGATTTAATCAATCCTACGGATGTGATTCAATTTGCATCCCTTAATAATGTGTTAATGAACTTTATGATGTTTGAATGATTCATTTAATGGAGCCAAAATAAATTCATGGCTATGGACATTTTATTATTTCATGGTATTAAATTACTGGTTTTAATTTATGTATGTGTATGGGAGTTGTGATTAGTTCTAATGGGAAATTAATGCATGAGGGGAGTTTTAATAAAAGGGTTGTAAGGGGTATGTGAGTATTAAAGGGATGTTGTAGGAATTATCTTTTGTTAGGTATTTAATTATAAGTGCTTAAAGGAAATTTAGCAATTAAATTGAATAAACTTTAGCATGATGGGTTTAATTAATGTTAGCTAAGAAATATGATTTAGACATGATTTATTTAAATATTATCATTAACCTTAGTGGAAAAAATTAACGAAGTTAATTTGTGGATTAATTAATTAATTAAATAAGCTAGTTAATTTATTAAAATAATTAAATTAAAAACATTGAAATGTAATTATTGTCGCAATGCTATGAGAAAGTGAAATGATAATTCTAAGTTAATTAAATAAAATTAATCTAGCGGGTGAATGATTGATTAATCAAGTAAGCCTTTAATTTTAATCGTGAATAATGTAATCAAGATTTTAGCTAATGCACATAATTAAAAAAAAAATCATAATTTCTTACTTTTTTGTTGGTGTTTTGAAGTGGCAATTTTCGAGTGTCACACCCTTAAAAACACTTTTTTCTCACTATGTCAAATTGCTTTCACCGTCATAACAATGTGGTTAATTGAGCCTTTGGATTAGATTTTTATAAGCCAATTTTTACATTGAGGAAATCGTCGGTTATTCCCTCAATCGTCAGTGATTTAGCATTAATCATTTATAAATCATATCCTTCTGACAAGTGTGCCCGTGTTTTCCCTAAATCATGGTAATCTCAATTTTCCACAAGTGTGTCCAATTTTCAATGGACCCTAGTCCTTGAAACATTAAAATGAACAGATGAAATATATACTAAGATTCATCATTCGACTATGGAACTTGTGTCTTTTTGCCCCATCACTTGGCTTTCCCACTCTTTTAGCCTAATTTTACGACTCATACATCTATAGGTGTTGAACCCCTTCATTCCCCAATCATATTATTCATCAATAGCACATCTTGTTTCGGTATGCCCTTGGACTAGGGAATCTTTTTACAAAACACATGATACACAAACACTTGTGTTCCTTGTGGATCACCCATGCAACTTTTCATTTTTTGGTCTAAGGCTTTGTCCATAAGCCATTAGACAAAGGGGGAAAATGTACACACTGAAAATCTACACTCCCCTATTTTCACTGCATTATCCCTCTTAACATTTGTCATAGATTACTACATTATATTAATTATATTAACACTCCATATTTTCCACCCATTCTTAATTAATAAATTATTTCTTCATATGCACAAATGCCATATTCCATGATATTTGTTTTCTTAATCATTTTAATCCACCTAAGTTATTCTCTAAAATCTATTTAAAATCATATCTAACTTCATCATCCCACATACCTGTCACAGGCATTTTACAAATCCACCATTATCTTAACAAAATCCTAAGTATTTATCATCATTGTTATAATAGTCTTATATTCCTACATTTGATAAATCCTAATTTTCCACCTAACACTTATCCTAAAAAAATTTAAGCTAATTTAGATAACAATCTAACATATCTTAGCATTTCCTAAAAAAATTCAACAGCTCATAAGCCAACATGAAACTTTCAACACCAACGAAAAAAAAATCCCTTGAAAACACGAACAAAAAAAAAAGATTTGGAAAACTGTTTCAAACCAAAAAAGGCTGAAATCATCGGCGAATAGGTAAATCGCCAGCGATTATTTAAGCCCAATTTGCAACCTCTTTTTAGAACCATCTTCTCATACTCTTGAACCTTAGTCTTCTATCATGGTCTATTAATGTTATATTGCATCAATGAAAAACATATTATCGTCCAAGTAATGGCATTCATATTCACCCGATAAGTCTAAGGATCATTTTGGAGCTTGTTTGGTAGTCAATAGATCATCAATTATCTTAAAGCCCCGTCCATCATTTCTAATCAAATTTAGTTGTTATTTTCATATGTTCATTTACATATTTAGGTACGTTTATCTATTATTTTTCCCATTTCGCATTACAATTCGATTCCTTGGACCTTTATATTCTCAGATATTTGGTTAGATATCACATTTTTATTATCTTGTCAATATCTTCCAAAATCCTCATCGATTCATTGAATCGCATGTGATTCTTGTACACTCTATTTTCCAATAGTATCAATCAAATTTCATTTATAATTTCCATTATATCTCTATTATTGCTAACATGTTTTCTAGAATGGCTTATTTAGATGGCATTAGGAGGACCAAGCCATGAAATAACAAGTATCAACTCTCTACCTGTCATCTTCCATCCCTTACATTAGGAAAACTTTGACATTTTACATGAACTTGATTTATGTGTCATTTATTCCACCCCTTTGGACTAGTTGTAGACCATCTTTGAATCCACCCAGAGGATTTGTGATGCCACTGAAGAGTTTTGGGAGGCCTATTTCTATATCTTATGCATTCGAGCTGACTTGGCTTTGTTTGAGTACCTATATGAAGATGAACTATAAGAATTGATCTTTAAGGTTTAATATAAAGATCAAACTGACTTGAAACACTCATATTTTTATTATTATTTGGATACAAAAGAGGAGGAACTAGAGTAGATTTTTTACTTCTTTAAGGAATACTATAGTGATCAAGAGAATTCTAATTATCTTAAAGACATTGATTTTACTTAAGAGGAACATTCACCTTCATCTGAAAACATTGATACTTATTTAGACTCTAACTATGAGCCATAGTCTACATATCTCATATTTCATTATCTACTACATATTTGTAATAAAATCTGAAATTGTCAAAATAATTATTATTTATCCATTATATATCATGTCTTATTTACAAAACCACATGATTGTATAAACAATGGGTTAACATCCTTACTAGAAAGTCCTTTGACTTCCAGGGACTGGCCTTTTCCAGGTAACCTACTTACTATTGTTTACTAATAAATATCTTGTGTAGTGTCAGTGATTGCATCTTCATTTATAGGATAGGAGTTGATTCATTTCTTATACGAAGTGCAAAAATAAAAAAAAATCCTTCCACATCCATGGGTACCTTTAAACCCTCCCATATCAAGGTTTGGTGAGTTATATTTTCTTACTTATTAGGTTAAGTTGAAGAGGTAAAATTTATTCTGAACATAGGTGACCAAAGGTGAGCATTAGTAAACATCTTGAGATCCTTTGGAATTGATTTTCTAAGGTTCTGAGTAGTCACAAGTTCCTAGAGGATGTCTAGAGCACCCCAGGTGCCCGTGACCCTACACATGCACCATACTCCTAGATTTTCCTATAGTTCTACATTTTTTTGAGATCAGTTTTGAAAATATGCTTTCTGGTTTTATCAATTTTCTATCTCAACATAGCTTCAGAGTTATTAAAAATTACTAAGTATATTCCCCTATCTCTTGCACTTAGGGTTTCAAGTTTATTATCTTACTTACTTATGTCAAATGTGTACTTTATTGCACATTTTTATTTGTGTTGTTACTTAATTAGGATTTAGCATTTATATTTTCCAAGATTTTCTTAATTGCTAGCTATAGCTCGCTATCTTGGCGTCATTAGCGCGAGGGCAACCAAATGACACTATTTCACACACAAGCACAAAGAACTACATGTATTCATGAATGCATTGCAGCGTTTGGTCAAAATTGCATTCTTCAGATGACCGTCGAGATCAGTCTGACTTCACATATTACATTTTTCATTCCAATTTTATGTTTTTGTGAGCTTGTGCAAGTAGTTAGGGATTGTGTTGCATGTTACAGGTACCCTGGTGATCCAAGTGTGAACATCAAGTGACCAAAAAAAATAAGTGTGAAACCCTACGAACACAATAAAAATTACATTTTGAGCATTTGTGTAGTCACCAGTACATAGGAGTGGTCTTTGTCACCCAAGAACCCTCATGCTATCCCAAGAACCCATTTTTAGCTCTATCTGCAACTTCTAGAATTCATGTTGAGCATTTTTTACACTCTACCTATGCCCATCAGTTGTCTGAATTCAAATATATTCTAAGATAAGAAAAATAGGTAAGTTCCCTATCTCTCATTTTTTCTTACATGTTTGCATCTTTAGAGTGCTTAGAAATTATATTTTGGTCTATATTATCATAGTAATGACTCTGAAATTAGGTTTAAATAATTCTATTTTTGTTAAGTGAACAGGTGACCAAAAAGATTCTAGATGCTTCCAACATCTTCCCATATATACTAAGATCTCAATGGACCTAGCATAATTAAGATCCAACTCCCATAACGCATTACGGGAGTGTTGTTCATGACAGAAAAAATTGTATTAGTAGTTATCCAAGTAAGATAAGTAGGTCCTGAAATAGACATGTAAAGCATGTTATCTAACCATTACAGTGAATAGCAACAAAATCACACCATTATTTTTATAACAAGGAAGGGATATGAGGTGATAAATAATGTTTTCACATGAATTTTTGTTTAGTTTTATGTGGAAATTCCAAATCAAGTTTGTAAGCATAGGATAAGATGTCACCGTTATGTGACTCTTTCTTAATGTGAGATAATGCATAAAAAATGACTTTAGATCAAGGAGCGGGTCGTGTTTTATGTTTCATCAATTATCTTCATAACTTGGGTAATGTTATAGAGTTTTAAAATGCTACACTCAAGGGGTAAATTTTTATGCATACCAACATTACAAAAATCAATGTTTTATTCCTTTAATTAAAGAAATCATAAACTGTAATGAAATCATTACAAGAAAACAATGAAATCTTGTGGGCTTCCTAGACATTCGTCATATAGTCCACATGTGTTGGAAAGCATTCACATTGTGCATTGATGGTTTTTGATTCTGAACATACACCCTCTAATAGAATTTTATTAAAATCTCAAAATCATTTTCTTTAGACCCGTTTGGTGCATATCCTACAATCCATTGATGTCCATGCGAGTCTTTTTTCTCATGTTTTAGTATTTTCATAGGCTAACCTGTATTTTACTCAAAAAAGCACCAAGAAAACAAATCCATAACCATCACAGGAAAAATCATCCTATTGCTAATAAATTATTAGAGTTTTCCCTTAATTTCCAATAGTCCAAAGGCCAACCATATGTGCATAGAGATTTATTGAAGATTTAAATATAAAGGTGATGGCCACACCTAGAGAGCTAGACTCTGCCTCATTTCAAATGAAAACTACCCAAAATAAACAATGATAGAGCTTATGTACATTTAGGTAGTTGTTTAATAAATCATATTTCTTTCACGAATTTTGTCAACCAGCTTTCATGCCAAGCACAAGCTTCTACATGTTCAAGTTATAAATAAAATGTCATACAATTCCACTATAATCCACTATTAATCTCAATCTCACAGTATTATGTAATGCAATTGGTTTGAGGAGGTGCTACAAGTTATGCATACAACATATAATCTTACCCATTGTATGCATACTCTGAAATCATTGTAGGCCATGAGTCCACATTTCTTTCTCGCATTTTATCAAACAATTTGCATGTTGAGTGCAAGCTTCCACATTTTACATATATAAATTAACTATGCCCTTGAAACTCTAACATCTATTAAGGAATCCTCCGCAAAGACTTGGTGGACATTCAAACCCTACATAAAAGCTTCTATATTTGCATAGGATAAGAGATAAAGGCTATTTCCACATGCCCAACTCACACCCCTACTCCTTGCAACAACTCCACACAATATGTACTAGTTTCAAAGGGCGTGAACTAATATTTTGAGTTCTCCTAAGACAGTTAGGCACTAAATGTTGTCCACAGAAACAAAAAACTACAATCCCCTCAGATATTAAAATGAAAATGAAAATAAAATGATTAGGGAATGCTCTAAGGGCCACTATCATTTAATTATTTATCCAAGTGGGAAACCTCTTGTCTTACGTTGCATACATGTTTTCCAAGGCCTTATAAACAACATAAACTACTAACAAAAATTTTCTTTCAATATGCTTGTAATACTCTATGTCCAGACACCGGAAACCATACCAATATGTCACTAAAATTTTCGTAGATTTTTTTTAAAATGAGAGATTTAAACTAATGTTTTACTTAACTTATTCCTTTTAATAAATATTTCATATTAAATCGACTAACCCAAATTAATTGATAGTTTCCTAATCCCAAGTTACTATTTATTTATTTCCACTATCATGTTTTACCTAAATAAACATTTGCTAGGTTCACTAGGTAAGTTTACACCCCAATTTTAATTGAATTGTCCCCACTCACCCCTCTTTAGATTAATTTTCATTCCCATAAAAATGCCCATCACTTAAAGTGTGTAGGGTTTAATGTGAGCTCTAGGATAGATCAAATCTTGACAATAGATTTTGAATATTACCCTAATTTTGTCCTAATCATCTTCATGTTATTTTCTTATCTTCTCCATTCCTCCTCTCATTTTTTTTGGTCACTAGCAGGTGCAGGTTGTATAGGATCTTGGAAGTTTACTCTCATGGAGTCTTAAAAAATATCAATATTATCCCTTATTTATTCATTTATATATATATTTGTATTTTTTCTTACCCATGAATCCCAGATTGTTGGGTAAGTAGGTTTTTTTTTTTGTATTGAATAAGGCCAATATGCCTTTCATGTATACACATACACATATATATATATATATATATATATATATATATATATATGCACACACACACACACACACACACTTGTGATTAAATATTCCAAAACTGAAAAATTAGCAAATACAGTTGTCAAAACACATCGCAGTTTTTATTATTTTGTTTGAAGGATGGGGTTTACAGTAGAGAGGGGGAGGAAGGCTACATGGAAGGATTTGGGATTGGGGAATGGAGTGGTGTGTGCAGCCATTTGGGGATGAGTTCCCCTCCCCACCCATATTTCCTTTGCCTTAAAATTATTAATCCACCGTGAGTTTCTTTTTCATAGTTTATGATTTTCATTTCTATGTTTAAAAAAAAAACTTAACCCAAATACTTTCCACCGTATATTTTGTTTAATAAAATTTTGATAAGTTTTATTTACTCTGTGTGTGTGTGTGTGTGTGTGTGTGTGTGTGTGTGTGTGTGTGTGTGTGTGATATATAATATGATATATGTATATATTATAATATATATCAATATATGATAGTGTAAAATATAACTATTGTAAGTAAGGTAACTTACTTATATTATATAATATGACTATATTAATATTATTTTTTTATTTTGTTATCCTTGAGAAGTATGGAACCTAATGTTTTTTTTTTCGCATTACATCTATATTAAAATGATTTTCTCTTTTATGAGCTAAAAGAAGGATGTAGCAAAATAGTTCAAATGGAAGAGATACTTGAATTATGTTTATAAGTTGTAAGGGAGAACATATACTCAAATCTGATTTATTAATAAGAACAAATCATTAAATATCACATGGCAAAGAAAACAACTAATCTCATTCTATTTAATAATGCTCCAAGATTTTCAAGAAGAGATACATGACAAGTAGGATAAAAAAAAATCCATACAATGTTAATCCTAAATCTTCATGTAACACTAACTTTCCTTCAAATGTAATAACTAAATACATTATTTCCGATTTCTACAAGAGGGAGATCCAACAACAACAAGAAAAAAACACATGTTTTCTTTTAGCACTAAAGCATCCTTCCAATAACACAAAATTTCCTTTCAAAATGAAGTTACAATGAATTCATATTAAAGAAATAAACTATTATGAGATTTCTTTTACAAGGACCTTAAGCTCACAATTCGTTTTTTTTATGTACCTAAAATATTTAAGAAAACACATTACAAATCTTCTTTACAATCTTTAAGTAGATTACTCAACAAAAACATGACTCAAGTTTACAAGTAATACCAAATACAAAATGGTGATTTTACAAGATGATGAAATATTTCACATAGCCATATTCTAAAATTTTCAATGAGAGTGGTGTCCACAAAAAGATGAATAAGAAAATGGGAACCAAGATGATAAGTAACTCCAACTATCTTCCACTTGAGCTCCAACTTCAAAAGCTTCCAAAGAACCAACACAAGGAGAAAAAACTTTTTAACCACCCAACATTTAGGCATCATTACATGTCTTTCCAAGGTTTTAAGACATGCTAGCCTCCCCCAAGCCCATGGGAGAGTGAGCTAGCTTCCACAATTTTTTCACAAGATAAAGGGAGACATAACACCATTAAATTTTCACAATCAAAACAATCAAAACACTAATATGAACACCAATTTTTTGCAAAGAAGGAAAGGAGGAGAAACCATATTCTACCTCCAAAATGGGAAAGAAAAGAAGAGATATCCAAGGTGCTAAAAGTGTGGTCCAAACAATGGATGCACACAAACAAGAATCTTCACGACCTCGTTATTCCTTCAAATAATCAAACCATCCTCATTTCTCCACCCATTCGCCAAAATCCTTCTTGGGAGAATTTTCAAACCCATTGGGTTTCCTCTCCAAGAATGAGGAAGGGGGTTCAAACCATATGAACCACCTTCCCCACCTCAAGCAATATGAGGGGAGTAAAAGAAAGAACCTGCATGGATTTCCCATCAAGCAATGACGTTTGAGAGGGAAAGTCCCTCTCTCTTCCCACATAAACTCAAAAATCAATCATGCCATATGATGGATGGAGAAAAATAAAACAAAAAAAAGCATACTCAACAAATAGCAACACACAAGAAAAAACACACACATTTTAAACAAAACAAGACTAAGATCTAACATAATATAAAAGTTAAAATGAGCTCAAGGAGCCTAACTTCAAATTGTTTCCAATGCTCTAGCTTTTTCAACGTCCTTATCCAAGAAAGATCTAGCTCCAAAATCACCAATCCCCAAAAAAAAAAGCTCCCAAAAAAAGTTCTCTTCTTCCCCCATGAGGGAGAATTTGAAGAGAAGCCAAAAAATTTCCTCACCAATGATGGGGTGAAATATGTCACCCCTCTCTTTCCTGCAAGTCAAATATTCTCAAAATAAAAGGAAGAAAGAGATAAAATAACTTTTAACACTCCCTTTCCAAAATGCCCAAAATGAAAATAAAACAGGATTGTGCAACATTCTACAAAACACACATACCAATCCACCTTAAATGAATGTGACCAGAGGGAGGAAAAATGGGAAGGAAACTCCCTTTATGCCTTGAAATTAATCCCCCCTACCTATTAGGTAGGGTTGAAGGGCCTATTTTCATGCTAAGTGAACTCCCAAACTTAAAAGGGGTCAATTTAAATGCCATAAATAACCCAATTTCGGGTTTGACACATTTGGGGACAAGTGTAGGGGATGTGGGGCCCACCTGAGGTTTCAGATGTGACCCGAATCCCCTCTAATTAATATAAAATTACCCAAACACAAAACTTAATGCAAGTTAGTACCATTAAATCCACAAACCAAGTTTACTCAACATGCTAAAACATCCTAAACAAGATTTAATTTTACATGACATACTACATTTCAAATGAGGTCACTCATTGTGCCCAAAATAATTAAATCTAATACTAAGGCCTCAAATATTTAACATGGTTAGGACTTAGCCCTATGGGCCGCTTGTGAAAATTTTTTGTAACCTCCCTGAAACCCACATTCTCCTATGACCTGTCACCTGCACACTCATTCCACACAGTAAAAGCACCTGTCCAATACAATGTAAATCAACTTCTAAATAAGTGGTCAATGAAATCTATGATATCCTAACATCATCATGGAATTGTAAGTGTGAAAACTTACTCAATTACACCCAATTTACCATGAATTACCCATAGAAATAAATATAAATGACATACAACCATAAAAACTAGACATGCGACTAAGAAAAGTATCCAACATATATCAATTAGGTCCAAACAACATCATAAAAGTTAGTATCCGCACTATCAAAAGAAAAAGTGTCAACATACTAATCAAGTCAAATTGGCGGTATGTGCCCAAATCTCCATACATGTCTAAGAAGTTCAATTCTCATAACATATTGTCCAAACTATATCAAAATCCATGTTAAATCATGTCTATGAATAAAGAAATCAATGGGTAATTGAGGCTATAAAAATGTGGGCACTACATCCCCCTCTTGTAAAATTAGACTTCCTCCTGGAAGTTACTGGAAGAGATAGGGATATCTAGCCCTCAACGGTGTAGCATCATTCCAAGTGGCTAATTTCTCATCATATTTGTCCCACTACACTCTAACCTGGTCCAAGTCTCGACTCTAAAGGGCCAACCTCCGGTGCTCCAGTATACGTACGGGCTCCAATATCCACTACCCTTCATCATCTACCTGTAATGCCAACCAATTCAAAACATCAAAAACATCAAGTACATATCTGCATAGTACATAAACATGAAATACATCGTGGGCCCATTCATGGCATGGTGGAAAAGCTAGGCGATAAGAAACTGGACCGATGACCTCTAAAATATCAAAAGTTCCCACAAAATGAGGCAATAGCTTAGAACCCTTTCCATAGTGGATTGGTCTCTTATGCGGACAAACTCTCAACAAAACTTTGTCACCCACTGAGAAGTGATGATCAGTCCTCTTAGTGTCTGCATATGCCTTTTGGCATGTTGTAGCCTACTTGAGACTTTGTTTAATTAGAACTACCTACTACTCCAAGTCTTGTAGGTAAGTTGGTCCCAAAATGATCATGTCATCTAGTCTGTCCCAACTCAGAGGTGTCCTACAAGGTCATCCATACAAATCCTTGTAGGGAGCCATAACAATAGGACTATGATACTTTTTATATGCAAAATCAACTAAATGAAGGTAATATTCCCACTTCTTCTGTTGGTCCATCACATACATCCTCAACATGTCCTCCAGAACCTGATTAACTCTCTTTGTCTTTCCATTTGTCTCTTAATGGTATGTTGAGCTGAAATTAATCTGATTACCCAGAGTAGTCTTAAATGAAGTTAAGAAAACTGAAGTGTAGAGGGTATCCCTGTCATGATGATGGTCTTCGTAATCCCATGTAATCTGAAAGTGTCCTCCATAAATACTTTGGCAATGACCTGTGTATTATAGGTGATCTTGGTCAACTTATCTAGAGTGACCATAATGGCATCATGATTATAAGAAGACATAGGGAGTTCGACTATGAAATCCATGGAGATCGCATCCCATTTTCACTCTGGAATATCATGACGATGTAAGAGTCCTATGGGATGAGAATGTTTTTCCTTGACCCTCTGACAATCAAGGAAATGTATAAAAAAACATGTTATGTCCCATTTAATACCAGGCCAATAATATAACTCCCTCGGATCGGCATGCATTTTCTTCACTCCAGGATGTGTTGCATATGGAGCTTGATGCACCTCTGAAAGGATGAAGCTACATAGATCTCCTTACTTAGGCACATAACTGCACCTATGGAACCGAAGTAAACCATCAATCTCTAAAATGTAGCCTGAATATCTTACCTCCAAAGAACCCTATGACTCCAACATCTGTCTATCTCCCTCATAAAACATGTCCTCTGGAATATTCTCAAGAATCCTACCTCTCAAATCTAACTATAGTTTCAATGAAGCAAGTACATGTCATCGTCTACTAAGTGCATCTACAACGACGTTTTCCTTCCCTTTGATATGTTGTACCTCCATCTCATACTCACATAGGAACTCCATCTAATGCTCCTGATGACCATTGAGGTTTGGCTGTGAGAAGATATGATGCAAACTAAGGTGGTTTTTCCTCAAAGTGAAAGGTCTACCCAAAAGGAAATGTCACCAATGCACAAGTGCATGAACAACTGCTACAAGCTCCAAGTCATGAGTAGGATAATTAAGCTCTTAGTCTTTGATCTTACATGACTCAAATGTAATAACCCGATGCTCATACATAAGGACCACTCCCAAACCATCTAGTGATGCGTCAGTACAAATAACAAAGTTCTCTGTAGGGTCTAGAACTTCTAAGATGGGCACCATGGTTAACATTTCCTTAAGCAACTGAAAGGCCTGCTCACACTTTTCTAACTAATCAAACTACTTCCCTTTTCTCTAAAGGGAAGTAATAGGGTGAACAATCCTAGAGAATTCCTAAACAAATCTATGGTAGTAACCTGCTAAACCCATAAAACTCCTCACCTTAGTGACTGATGTGGGCACTGGCCAATCCATAATAGCCTGTATCTTAGAGGGGTCTACTAAGATACCCTCTCCTGATAAGATGTGTCCCAAGTACTGAATCTCAGTCTGAAAGAAGCTACATTTTTCCAAGTTCCCAAATAACTTCTGCTCTCTCAAAACCTATAGTACATGTCTCAAATTTTCCTCGTTCCCCTCCTCACAATGAGAATATATCAATATATCATCTAGGAACACTAAGATGAAACGATCCAAAAAGTTCCTAAATACTCCATTCATGAGGCTCATGAAGACAGATAGGGCATTGATCAAACCAAATGGAATAACTGTGAACTAATAATGCCCATAACGTGTGCGGAAGGTTTTCTTATGAATGTCTTTATCTGATATGCACAACTGATGATAACCTGACTTCAAATCAATTTTGGAGAACACTCTCACTCCCCACATCTGATCAAACAAGTCATCAATCCTAGGAAGTGGATAACGGTTCTTTATTGTGACTTTGTTGAGCTGTCTGAAGTCTACACAAAGTCTGAGAGAACCATCCTTCTTCTTCACAAATATGACTAGCACTCCCCAAGGAGATACACTAGGACAAATGAGACCCTTCTCCAACAATTCCTCTAACTAAATCTTGAGCTCATGAATCTCTGGAGTCATCATCAGATAGGGTATTATAGAAACTAGTGAAGATCTTGGCACTAAATAAATGGTGAAATCCACCTCTATGCGAGGTGGTAACCCTAGAAGCTAACTTGGAAACACATCTACATACTCCCTCAAAACTACATGATAATCTAAGGGTGAATGCTCTAGAGTGCTCTCTGATCGATCACTGATGGTGATAGCAAACAACTGAAAACCTTTACATATGCTCTGCTTGAGTTGCTTAGCTGAGATCATACGTAAAGAGATAGGCCTTTGCATCCCTGATATCACAACTACACTCCCAAGATCATCTAGACACTCAATGACCTTATTCTAGCAATCCACCTTAGCCCGATGAGCCTCGAGCCAACCCATACCCAAAACTATATGATAGGATCCTAGAGGAATAACTCGGAGGTCAAGTGTAGTGGAGAAGACTTCCAAATAAAGTACGTAACTCTCCACATACGAGTCCACGGTGAGTTTAGCCTCAGAGGCCAACTCAACCTGTCAACTATCTAGTTGCCTAGCCACCACTAGCCTACACTGGTCCACTATATAAGGAGATATAAAAGAATCTAAAGCACCAGAATCAAAGAGTACTGAGACAGAAATACCCCTGATAGTTTCTGTCGTCTTAATAAATGGGGCTTGGTGCTTGGCCTGGTAGTTGTCAACTACTGCATATACACAATGGACCCATCCTACATCACCCACCATCTTCTCAGATATAGGATCTCTCTACATATCCATGGTATCATGTTTGTGCAGACACATCCTCATATACCTCTCTAAGATGGGGTCCCTCCTGTACTCTGTCAATTGATCTGGTTGGCACAACCCTAGCAGAGTGATAGGTGTGAGCTAGTTGTACCTATTGAGTACCTTGTCTCCTATCCCTGGCTCCACCAAAACCTCCTCTAGTACCACCTATCTGAAAAATATGAGTCTACCTAGCCTTTTGCTGCTAGTGGCCATGATGTTATGTCTATTTTTATTGATGTGGTGGAGCCCTCGAAGTTACTGGTGCAGGCTAAAATCCTCCTCTAGGGGGGTGGTGTTATACCCCATGACCTATGACTCTGAAAGACCTGTATCATATCCTGAATCTTGCTCTTGTTCCTATATCGGTGTTCTTGTGCCTTGGTCCTATTATTCTCAGCTAAGTAGGCCTTCTCAACTACCTTCTCAAGCATGGAAAGAGATATCATCCTAACTACTCCTGCTATATCTACATTAAGTCCCTGAATAAACCTCTTAACCTGTAGTTTCTCATCTTACAGGTATTCTACATACTATAAAAGATCTAAGAAACTTCTCTCATACTGAGCCACTGTGCTAGAGCCCTATCGTAAATTGTGAAACTCATCAATCCTCTTTTGCATGAAATGATTTGACATATAAGGAGCCCTAAAATTCTCCTTGAAAAAATCTCAGGTAACTTTATCTCGAGTCAAATGGAGCTTCTGCTCCTCCTTCGTCCACCAAACTCCTACAACATCTCAGAGGAGGTGGATGGCAAACCTGGATTTGACATTGCTCTCATAAAAGTGTAAGCCAAAGTAGCTATCCAGGCTAAGAAGCCATGACTCAGCCTCAAATCCATCTATAGATCCGGTGTATGTAGGACGTTGCAAGCGAAGAATTTCCCTAATTACACTACCTGTGTCATGATCCTGGCACTATGGTCTAATAGGTGAATGGGGTCGTCTACCTCCAATTGGTCTGTCGAAGTTGTGTGAATGGCTATGATGGTACGATGCCACCCTCTCATGGTGAATGGAAGGGCTACGTGACCTCTCCCTCCTTGGGGTATCATGCTCTGGTGGCTCTGAGTGTGTGTCCTCAGCTATCAACTCCTCATCTCCTGACTTGATGTCCTCCTCTCTCACCTCCTACAGGGGTGGAAGATGTTACTACACAACACCGATCAACTGCTAAAGAGCCTCTAAGATCTGAGGTGCTAACTTGGGTGCCTATGGTTTAGGTGTAGGCAAACTAAGTCTCAAACCCTTAACCGATCTTCGTCTCATGGATGTCATCCTATGAATGAGGTACAAAAAATGGTTGTTAAATTATAATAGTTGCGGAAATGTTTTAATCAATATATATATATATATATATTATTTAAATGTTATTAAAATATTGTTGCCTAGTTAATTAATTACCCAAAGTGTCCTCATGTGCAAGCCTCGCTCTGATACCAAATGTAATACTGCATCTCATGACACTGGAAACCATACCAATATGTCACTAAAATTTTGGTAGATTTTTTTTTTTAAATGAGCAATTAAAACTAATGTTTTACTTAACCGATTCCCGTTAATAAATATTTCATATTAAATTGACTAACCCAAATTAATTAATGATTTCCTAATTCCCAAGTTACTATTTATTTATTTCCACTATCATGGTTTAGCTAACTAAACATTTGCTAGGGTCACTAGGTAATTTTACACCCCCATTTTAATTGAATTGTCCCCACTTGCCCCTCTTTAAATTAATTCTCATTCCCATAAAAATGCACATGACTTAAAGTGTGTACGGTTTAATGTGAGCCCTAGGATAGATCAAATCTTGACCCTAGATTTTGAATCTTACCTTAAAGTTTCCCTAATCATCTTTATGTTATTTTCTTATCTTCTCCATTCCTCCTCTCATTTTTTTTTGTTTTGTCACATGTAGGTGAAGGTTGAATAGGATGTTGGAAGTTTACTCTCATGGAGTTCAACATAATATCAATATTATTCCCTTATTTGTTCATTTATATATATATTTGTAATTTTTCTTACCCATGAATCCCATATTGTTGGGTAAGTAGAATTTTTTTGTGTGTATTGAATAATGCAAATCTACCTTTCATATCACATAGACACACACACACACACACACACACACACACACACACACACACACACACACACACACACACACACTTGTGATTAAATATTCCAAAACCAAAAAATTAGTGAAACTACAGTTTTAAAAAAAAAATCACAGTTTTTTTTGTTTTGTTTGAAGGATGGGTTTTACAGTAGAGAGGTGGAGGAAGGCCGCGTAGAAGGATAAGGGATTGGGGAATGGAGTTTTGTGTGCAACCATTTGGGGAGGGTTTGAACCCTCCCCACCATATTTATTTTGCCTTAAAATTATTAATCCACTGTGAGTTTCCTTTTCATAGTTTATGATTTATTTATTTTTGTTTAAAAATAAGGTTAACCCAAATACTTTCCACCATACTTTTTTTTTAATAAATTTTTTATTTTTTGTATTTACTCTTTCTCCGTGTGTGTGTGTGTGTGTGTGTGTGTGTGTGTGTGTAATATAATATGATATATGTGTAGATTATAATATATATCAATATATGATAGTGTAAAATATAACTATTGTAAGTAAGGTAACTTACTTATATTATATAATATGACTATATTAATTTTTTTATTTTTTATTTTTATCCTTGAGAAGTATGAAAACTAATGTTTTTTTTTTTCATTACATCTATATTAAAATGATTTTCTCTTTTATGTACTAAAAGAAGGATGTAGCCAAATAGTTCAAATGGAAGAGATACTTGAATTATGTTTACAAGTTATAAGGGAGAACATATACTCAAATTTGATTTCTTAATAAGAACAAATCATTAAATATCACATGGCAAAGAAAACAACTAATCTCATTCTATTAAATAATGCTACAAGATTTTCAAAAAGAGATACATGGCAAGTAGGATAATTTTTATTTTTTTCATACAATGTTAATCCTAAATCTTCATGTAACACTAACTTTCCTTAAAATTTAATAACTAAATACATTATTGCAGATTTCTACAAGAGGGAGATCCAACAGCAAGAAGAAAAAAACAAATGTTTTTTTTAGAACTAAATTCCAATAACAGAAACTTTCCTTTCAAAATGGAGTTACAACGAATTCATATTAAAGAAATCAACTATTAAAATATTTCTTTTCCAAGGAGCTTAAGCTCATAATACCTTTTTTTTTACGCACATAAAATATTTAAGAAAACACATTACAAAGCTTCTTTACAAGCTTGAAGTAGATTACTCAACAAAAACATGACTCAAGTTTACAAGTAATACCAAATACAAAATGGTGATTTTACAAGATGATGAAAGCTTTCACATAGCCATATTCTTAAAGTTACAATGAGAGTGGTGTCCACAAAAAGAAGAAGAAAACAATGGCAACCAAGATGATAAGTAACTCCAACTATCTTCCACTTGAGCTCCAACTTCAAAAGATTCCAAAGAACCAACACAAAGCGAAAAATCTTTTTTAATCACCCAACCTTTAGGCATCATTACATTTCTTTCCAAGGTTTGAAGACATGCTAGCCTCCCCCAAGCCCATGGGAGAGAGAACTAGCTTCCAAAACTTTTTCACAAGATAAAGGGAGACATAACAACATTAAATTTTCGCAATCAAAACAACCCAAACACTAAGATGAACACCAATTGTTTGCAAAGAAGGAAAGGATTAGAAACCATATTCTACCTCTAAAATGGGAAAGATAAGAAGAGATATCCAAGGTGTGAAAAGTATGGCCCAAACATTGGATGCACACAAACAAGAATCTTCACAACCTCCTTATTCCTCCAAATCATCAAACACTCCTTATTTCTCTACCCATTCACCAAAATCCTTCTTGGGATAATTTTCAAACCCATTGGGTTTCCTCTCCAAGAATGAGGAAGGGGGTTCAAACCATATGAACCACCTTCCCCACCTCAAGCCATATGAGGGGAGTAAAATAAAGAACCTACATGGATTTCCCATCAAGCCATGAGGTTTGAGAGGGAAAACCCCTCTCTCTTCCCCCATAAACTCCAAAATTCATCATGCCATATGATGGATGGAGAAAAATAAAACAACACAAAGCATACTTAACAAATAGCAACACACAAGAAACAACACACACATTTTAAACAAAACAAGACTAAGATCTAACATAATATAAAACATAAAATGAGCTCAAGGAGCCTACCTCTAAAATCTCTCCAACACTCTATATTTTTCCACTTCCTTATCCAAGCAAGCTCTAGCTCCAAAATCACCAAGCCCCAAAAAAAAAATTCTCTTCTTCCCCCATGAGGGAGAATTTAAAGAGAAGCCAAACAAATTCCTCACCAGATAGGGGGTGAAATTTGTCACCCCTCTCTTTCCTCCAAGTCAAAGATTCTCAAAATAAAAGAAAGAAAGAGATAAACTAACTTTTTACACTCCCTTACCAAAATACCCAAAATGAAAATAAAACAAGATTGTGCAACATTCTACAAAACTCACATACAAATCCACCCTACATGGATGTTACCAAAGGGAGGAAAAATGGAAGGGAAACTCCCTTTATGCCTTGAAATTAAGCCCCCTATCTATTAGGTGGGTTACAAGGGCCTATTTTCATGCTAAGTGAACTCCCAAACTTAAAAGGGGTCACTTAAAATGCCATAAATAACCAAATTTCGAGTTTGACACATTTGGGGACAAGTGTAGAGGATGTGGGGCCCACCCAAGGTTTCACATGTGACCCTAATCCCCTCTAATTAATATAAAATTACCCAAACACAACACTTAATGCAAGTGGGGACCATTAAATCCCCAAACCAAGCTTACTTAACAAGCTAAAACATCCTAAACAAAATTAATTTTACATGACATACTACATTACAAATGAGGGTCACTCATGGTGCCTAAAATAATGAAATCTAATACTAAGGCCTCAAACAGTTAACATGGTTAGGACTTATCCCTGTGGGCCGCTTGTGCAAAATTTGTGTAACCGCCACTAAACCCACATTCTCCTATGACCTGTCATCTGCACACTCATTCCACACATTAAATGCACCTATCTAATATAATGTAAATCAACTGCTAAATAAGAGGTCAATGAAATCTATGATATCCTAACATCATCATGGAATTGTAAGTGTGAAAACATGCTCAATTACACCCAATTTACCATGAATTATCCATAGAGATAAATATAAATGACATACATTCATAAAAACTAGACATGCGACTAAGCAAAGAATCCAACATATATCAAGTCAAATTGGCACTACATGCCCAAATCTCTATACATCTCCAAGAAGTTCAATTCTCATAACGTAATGTCCAAACTATATCAAAATCCATGTAAAATCATGTCTATGAATAAAGAAATCAATGGGTAACTAAAGCTATAAAAATGTGGGTAGTACAATGCTTTGGTGGATGTACATACCCTATCCCATAGCTCGTATAGTAACAATGACTATGAGTATGTCAACAAAGGACAACCAATCATGTAGAATCGTGTAGGTTGCATTTGATCGAATGGTTTCCATGCTTCATGAGGAATCTCATACCTTTACCTAAAGCTTCATGCGCAAGCTAGGAGGATGTTGGCTAATGTTGTGGAGTTAGCATTACACATGCAACCTTCCCTCACATAAAGTTTCGAATTCCCTTTCAAGAAATACATTTTTTGTATCCTGAAACCATTGCAGTCTGTTGATAATATTTCTTTTAGGCCTACATTTTTAGAGGAGGGGATTCACATTGAATCAATAGCTATACACCGTTTTCTAAATATCCATTATTTTCATACCTATAACCGCTTTTGTCAAAAAGTTGTTTGACTGTTCAAAATTGCTAGGATAGAGAAAAAAACCTAACCATATATCTTTTTCCATAATTCCCATATGATTTATTATTTATTTCTATTTATTTTTTACCTTTTAACCCAAATGCATATACATGTATATTTCTAATATAAATGTTCAACTATATATACACATATATAATTATTCTTTTATATGTCTCCCAATGAATCCACTACCATTTATTCACAACATAAACACATTCCATGAGATCATAATTTATTTTAATATATTTGTTTTATTATTTCACCATCCAATTTTATCTCCATCATTAGTATTTATAACCCCATACCAACTTGAAATATCTTTCCAGTGCTTGAATAGAGCTAGAAAAAATATTGTAAATACCTTTATGATCATTAAACGTCACTATTTATCTATCTTGAAATGTAACAAAAGGAGGAAGCAACATAGAGACTCAAAGTTCTCTATCCTATCGAAGGCTAAACTTGTTTGGAAAGGACTAGTCATTTTTGAAACGAAGCTTAATCTCAAGTTAATTACTCAGTGTAATAAAATTTGAGTTAACACACTTAATTCATCTTCAATGAAATGGTGTTTTACAAAATGTAACTTACACCATTTATGACTAGATAGAACGACCATGCCAGCACATTCACCCAGGTATGTAGTTTAGAACATGACCCAAACGTTGAACGTAAAAATTTAATTAATAGCATTATCAACTCATATTTTTTATTGTGATGACAATTGTGAACCATAACCATATGATGTGAAAATTGACATCCATGGTAATGATTAAAACCTGGTGAAGCATCAACCATAGAGTAAAGTGTGATGACAGTCTAAAATAATTTTATTAACGTTCGATGCAAAGGATGCATGACAATTGAACAATTAACTTAACAAAAAAGATTGGAAATGTTCCCGCTTTGAGTTGACGGCCTTAGAGAAGGCTTGTTAAAGGTGTATGGTAGGATGGGACACTATAGTTACATAAAAATATTTAAAATAATTAGTGAAGGTCCTAATATAGCAAATTGATGCTTTTGGCTTGAGGTACTCGATTGTTGCAAGTTTTCTCACTTTGCATTATTTTTCTTCTAAAACACTATATTTGGTCTATTGGTGATGAAAATAATTATCTTTTTATGAAAATAGACAATTTTTAAAATCCCCTCTTGTAAACAGTTACAATGAACTAAAACTGAAGGAGGATGGAGATTTTTTACCTTACGATTTCATGGCTACTAGTTTTAAGCTTTCCTCACCATCTATATAGATCAGAAGCAGCAACATCTAGTCTGGGTCAGTAGTACATTTCTTCCATCTTTTTTTGCTTAAAATAAATATTTTCCAAGTCTGTTAGAGAGATTAGAGGGTTTGCAAGATGCAACTATACATGTTATGTTAAGCTACTATCATTAGATTTATGGACTATCTGTGTGGTTTACTATTGGAGCATCACAATAGGAGTAAGTAGGAATTTTGTTTTAAAATGTATTCCGTCATTGATCTGTGATTAATGTTTGCAGAGTACCCATATTTGTTTATGACTGTAGATGCTGAAAAGGTAGCTGCAAGAGAATATCATTACATCATCGTTGAAGGAGGTACTGTAGGGTATCCTCTCGCCGCAACTTTGTCACACCATTACTCTATTTTGGTATTAGAAAGGGGAGATTCTCCTTATGGAAATCCTGATGTTGAGGACTCAAGTGGTTATTTCAAGATTTTGTTGGATTTTGATAATTTCCCTTATGTGGCTCAGAGATTTGTCTCAGAAGATTGAGTTAATTTGGTAAGGGCCAGAGTTCTTGGTGGGGGAACAGCAATCAACAGTGCCTTCTACAGTAGGGCGAGCCCGGAATATATTCAGAAGATGGAATGGGATGAGAAACTTGTAAATGAGTCATATGAATGGGTAGAGAAGTTTACTACCTTCAAAAAAGAAAACATTTCTCACTGGATTTCTGCTATCAAGGATGGTCTTTTAGAAGCCGGAGTGCTTCCTTACAATGGATATACTTTGGATCATCTGGAGGGCACAAATATCAGTGCTTCACTATTTGAAAACAATGGAAAGAGACATTCAGCAGCAGACCTTCTCCAATATGCAAATCCAAATAACATTGTAGTTCTTCTCAATGCTACTGTCACCAGAATCCTCTTCGAAATGGTATCAGGTACAAATACATGTTCTTTCATATTCTAGTTTTTTCTTGTTATTTTCCCATAATTAATACATAGAAAGAATATATAAATGTTTTAATAGTAAATCATCTTTTAAAAAAAAAAATTCACATGAACTAGCCTAGCTTTATTATCTGCTACACTTGTTTTAATATTTTCATTTATATTATGTGTGGAGGCTTAAATTTTTCGAAGAACCAATTTACCTCTTCAATTCTTATTTTTTGATTCTTGTGATGATGCATCTTATGAATAAAAATAAAAATAGGTTGCGCAAATTACAATAGAGAATTATAATATTTGACATGATATTTTGTTGTAGGAAAGCTGAAGGCTAAAGGTTTGGAGTTCATCAATGGTGTTGATAGCCTCCCTTACCAAGTATTAATTAATCAATCATCACATAAAACTGAGGTAATTTTGTCAGCAGGAGCCATAGGCAGCCCTCAACTTCTCCTTTTAAGTGGAATTGGTCCATCACAACAACTTAAGGAATTGAATATTACCGTACTTTTATATTTTCCTTTGGTAGGAAAAGATATTCGAGATCCACCACTTACAAGTGCTACTCTTGAATCTTCCAAACCACTTTAATTTATCAAAGGGCAAGTAGTGGGCATCGTAGAAAATTCACAAATCTACATTGAGTCTAGCAGCTATGTCCAACAAAATAGTGCCTTGGATTTTCAATATTTTGGACTTATTTTTAATAAATTAGCATTCCCTTTATCAACAGGTGAGCTTCGACTCAAAAACACAAATCGATTAGATATTCCCTCAGTTTGATACAATTATTTTTCTCATCCTAATGATCTACGAGAGTGTATCCTTGGTGTGAAGCTAATGGCTAATCTTACCATGGCACGTTCCATTTAATAATTTTCATTTATTGGAAATGGAAACTCAAGTATGTTATGATTCGTTCAGCCATTTTTACCACAAGATCAATCACAAGATGAAGCCTTTGTTAAATTTTGTAAAGATACTGTACAGACAAGTTTGCATTTCCATGGAGGATGTCAGGTTGATTTAGTTGTCAATAAAAGGTATCAAGTAAAAGGTGTTAATAATCTAAGGGTTGTGGACAATTCTATTTTTAAGGACGCTGCTGGGACCAATCCACAAGCCACTACCATGATGCTTTGAAGGTATTTATTTGTTTTTGCTACAACTAAATTTTTATTTACCAATTGTTCAAGTTGACATTTTAATGATAAATGATTATGGTGTTTCCTACTTGTATGCAGGTATGTAGGACTTTGTATCCTTGAAGAGCATACAAACACTTGATAATAGTGCATCTCTTCCTATCAATAAAATCATTTTCCTAGTTATATCATGTATTTATGTAATCATTTTCCCACATATATAATGTATTCATATGATATAAGTACTATGGTTGAACAAATTTATACATAATGTTTTTCATTTTGAAAATATTATTTTTGGGGATGTCTTGGATGCACATCGATCACCCAAAACCTTTATATCTTTGACAAAAACAATGCCCCAATGGATTTCGTCAATTAAAAAATGCAAGTTATCATGTAAGATGATTTTTTATTTTTGGTTATAGCTTGAATCTTCTTTTCTTCGTGATATTGAAGGTTAAAGTGATAAAATAAATAAAAATGATGTCTAGCATATAGTTATTATATGATTTTATGTTCACCTCAATCATATTGATTTGATACTAGTATAAGTGTATGATATGATCTACCTATGGAATAAGTTTAACATATGGTGTCAAGTTGAAAATGATTTACAGTGAATAATTTTTAGAATGATTGTATGCATGTCTTTTACATCAAGTTTCCATCATAAATTTGAAAATATTTCCAAGTTATATCCAAATTTAAAAGATATAAGTTACTTGATCAATAGAATATATAGCTATCTCATCAACATCTTTATTTACATTATTAAAGAAGAAAACTTGTTTTTTCATGCTTTTTGTTGTAGCTATAAACAAATCATTTTTCTTATGAGTATACCTTATACAATCCAATGCTTCATGTAATCATTCAAGATATTTATTACAATTATTGGAATCATGTCTATTCAATTTTTACCTAGTGAATATGTTAGGTATGCACGATAAAGAATAAAAAAACTTATTGAAATGGAAAGGAAGAATAAACATAGATATGACATGTTTAAGTGTAATAAAGGTTTCAAGATAGAAAAGTAAAGGAATATTTCTACACCCTTAACCCTAGAGATATGTATACCCAACTTGTAGCTAACATAATCTCTTATCATGTCATATCATATATATTTATTGTTTCATATGCTTAGTAGGTCAGCCTTGGTGCCTTTCATAGAATAGTATGGTGTATATAGGAGTTACAGAGTAATAAATGATCATATTGAGCACAAGAATCTTATTGTATGGAATAGATGTTTCCCTCTCAATGTGGCTAGGTCATTATACTTGTATATTGTGATCATTTATCTATGTGTTGGTGTTATTTCATGTTATATTCCTATTAATATTCAAATCTATCCAAGTAATATTATGGAAACTGATATAAGATAATTGATCTGGCTAGATTTATATCAAAACCCTAATTGTGAAGATTTAGTTATATCTACCAAACACTAGAAAAAAATTCTGCAATTTTTTAACTAAAGTGGTGAAATAAATCTAGTAAATTGGTCCTCAATTTTTAAGATGTATGGACTGTTCTTTTTTTTGAAATACATACATTTTAGTGTTTTTCATAAAAAAAAATTTAGAAGATATAATTTCTTGATGTTTTCTAAGTTTCCTATAATTTTGGAAAGATCTCAAAATATTAGCTAGGTATTTTCCTTTGTATTTATTTCTATTTGATTAATAGCGATATAAAACCTCGGGTCTTAAATTCCTACCCTAATCCTTGTATCCCAAGACCCAAACCCTAAATCATCATAAGGATATAAACTAGAAGTAAAGGGAAGGAACACACCACTATAGGAATGAATTCAAATAACAAAAAAATGGATTTCGAATCTTCATAGTTAATAGTATTGGAGGTATTTAGCCAATTTTAAGAAATTGTTAATAATATGGTGTGTAAATAGAACTTCTACCATGATATTCAAACATTGAAAGATAAGCTTCAAGCACTAGGAGGTAACATGTAATAAATTGAAGGTAACCTTGGCTAAGGTTTTCAATTAGTTAAGAGTGAAATTTGGTTAGGGTTCAAATAGATGGGACAAGAGATAATGAGTACATTTTCAAGCATGAAGATAGGAAGATTTCCCACTCAAATTGCATGCCTTCTTCAATTAATGTGAACCCAGATGCACATCAAACTAAGCAAGGAGGATCCTTTGCACAACCTAGTAGATCTTTTACCCTAGTGGCATAACATTATCCTAAAACTAAAAAAGTGTAGGTTTAATGGAAAAAATCTAATCACTTAGATCTCCCAAATGGATTTTTTATTTGCATCAAGTCTCAAGCGGGAAAAAGGTGGTAATGGAATCCTTATATCTAGAACTATAAAAATTTAATTGTTATCATTGGTTATGCGCTCAAAATAAGAATATGGATCTTAATGTCACATTTTTAGTTTTATTAAGGATATGCAAATGTACTATAGTACTAGTGAGGCTCAGAACTAATTTAGCTAATTGGAAAATCTGCAACAAATAAGGTTAGTAAATTGTTACATTCAATAGTTATAAATATTCTCATTTCATGTGTAAACAATTATAGATGACAATCATAGTGATCTATTCCTAGATGGTCTCAAGGATCACATCCAACATGGGGTATGAATGTTTGATCCAATCAATGTTTCTAAGTCTATTATCATGGCACGTAAGGAAGAGGAAACTTTTGTTTCTAAGTACATAAATAACATCACTACCATTATATATCATATAAGCTCAGTACCATCATTCCATAAATGTACCAAGTTGACTCCACAAAAAAATGAAGTTAAATAAGAAAAAGGGCTATGTTATAGTAGTGATAATAAATGGAGTAAATGAAATGAATATGTTGAGAATAAATTATTCTACATTAAGTGGCCAAACTAGGAAGAATAATATGATGAAGAATATAGTCAAGAGGAAGATATTTTTGACATCCCGACTGAGGAATCTCAACCAATTATATATATTTTCATGTAATTTATGTTCTTAACACCCCACATATCCTTAAGTTAGTTGTTTTAATAAAGAAACAAAGGTTCGCGGTATTCATTAACATTTGAATTAATCATAACTTCATCAATCATAATTTGGATTGGGGATTTAATTGATTTGTTTATCTATCTTTAGAGTTTCAGGTCATGGTGGAAGATGGTGGTAAAATAAGTTATTCAAGAAAATGGCATAATATTAATCTATCTATGAGAGGTTACTAGTTAGAATTTCCCATGTATGTCATTTCAATTAGGAACATAAACATTGTGTTATGGATCCAAAAGATTATGAAACTTGGATATATTGATATGAACTCTTAATATTTGTTCATGGGGTTCCATTCTGAAGGAAGAAATTTTGAGTCACCTAGTATGCAGGAAAAAGCTTCATAGTTTGTAAGGTATCGTCAAATGCAAAAGCTACTGAAGAAGGGTACCTATGGGTTTGTGGCACACCTATGTTTCTCTATAATATAAAGCATCAAAAGGAGCCATACAATTGTACAAAAAATTACAAATAATAATTTGGTTGTTTCTTTATATGCCAAAAGGGTTACCTCCCAAAAGAGATCATGATCATCCTATTTATCCAATACTAGGAATCCAACCACCCAAAATTTGACCTTATAGGTACCCTTATCTACAAAAAAGTGAGATTGAAAATATGGTACATGAGATTCTAGAAATAGGTATTGCATGACACATTGAAAGTGATTACTCTTCTATATTGGTGATGGTAAGAAATAACAATGAAGGTTGGTGCATGTTTCTAGAATATATGGAGCTTAAAAAATACATAGTGAAATATAAGTATTATGTTTTTGTCATTGCGGATTTCTTATATGAATTACAAGGATTTTTTTATTTTACAAAATTATATCTTCGATTGGGTTACATAAAATTAGAATTCGTGATGAATATATTCATAAAACAACATTTAGGACACATCAAGGCCATTATGAATTTATAATAATTAATTTTGGCCTTACAAATGCACCATATACTTAAAAGAGTTTAACGAATTCAATATTTTAGGTGTTTTGTGGAATTTCATCCTAGTATTATTTGATGATATATTAACCTATACTATGAATTGGTAGGAACATTTACATCAAGTCAATAAGGTATTAGAAACTCTTGTACAATAATAAATGTATGCTAATCCCTCCTAGTCTTATATTGGTGTAAGGGAGGTAGAATAATTGGCTCATATAATGTCTTATGAAGGTTTAAAAGTGGATCCTCATAAGATCCAGGCCATGGTGGATTGGAATATTCCTAAAATCCTCAAATAACCTCAGGGGATTCTTAGGGCTTATAGGTTATTATAACATATTTGTGAAGAATTATGGAAAATTGTAGCACCACTCATAAAAATATTAAGGATGGAATATTTTCATTATAATGTGTAGGACGTTTAGGAATTTGAATCACTTAAGAAGGTCTTGTGTAAAACTCCAATTCTCGCATGGGGGATTCACTTAGTAATAATATGGTATAGCATGTTTGTTCGAAGGGTATAAGAGAATACCCTTGATTCTAGTTTTTACCTCTAATTATTCAATTGATAATACCCCCTCCCGTTATATCATTAGACTGAAAATAAACCCTATTTTTTCCATGTACCCTACTTACCCATTTTCCATGACAATTTTATTTACCCCCTTTTATTTCTACCCTAATATATTAAATAGAAAATATATCATATTTCTCACTCAATTTTTTTTAATACACATTTTCTCTCAAAATATAGTTTGAATCCATTTGATACCTATTACTAATTACCTCATAAATGTTCGTTTTAATAATTTATCAATCATTATTTAAATAATTAAGATGGTGAAATAATATCACCTATGTTGAAAAGCATACTAAATCCTATTTTTCTACCATCTTATTATTTCTTGGTTAAGAATCTCTTAATTGAGATTTATTTATTCAAAAAGATATTATAATTTAACTTTATGACCACACTCCTTAAATTGCAATTTTAAGGTATTTAGTTTTCAAAACTAGGGTTCAATTTAGTTAGTTTAATATTAAAATTAAGCCTCCCTTTCTTTTGGCCCACATCTCTAACCTACCCCAATACCTGATTCAAAATAGTAATAAATTAAACCCTTTCACCCATCATATCTACCAGTATATTGAATTTAATTTTATTAATTTTAATTACCTCAATATGAACTCACGTGGTAGGATATTGCCAAGCTAATGAACCCCCCATGAATCCTTGCTACCTCGTATTTCTCCAAAACCTTCATTGTTTAATGTGATGCTTCAAGCTGTGGCATAGGTGTGGTATTTATGAAATATGGACACCCTATTTTTTTTAGAGTTGTAAAATGAAAGGTAAGAACCTATGAAGACCAACTTATAAGAATAAAATGATGGCAATTCTTCATAAATTCAAATAATGGAGACCATATCTCATGGGTTATCATTTATAGGTAAAGATGTGCGATGACATAATGAATTAATTCTTAGAGAAAATATTATCATTTGAAAAACAAAAAAAGCGGATCACTAAGATTTTAGGATATGGCTTTAAGATAATTTACAAAAAATGAAAAGAAATATGGTATATAATGCGCTATCTACGAGAAATGATTCCACATAAGCCTTCGTATGTCATTTTCATAATACAAGAAGATTGGGTAGATCAGGAAAGATAGGAATAACAAAATGACATAAAGAACTACACTCTCATTCTAAATATCCAACACAATTTGATAATTTCATTAAAAAATTACATGGAAGTGGGGTGCATTTTAGTATAAGGACCAGTTTTTCTTATTAAAAAAATATAACCTTAAAATTCAAGTTCTCTCAAAGCTCCATGTTGCTAAAGGCAGTGGCCATTATGGATTCCTTACAAACTTATATCATAATTAAGAAATATTTCTTCTTATAATGGTTGAAAGGTGGTGCCCAAAAATTATTGGTAGAATTCTTGTTGTGTCAGTGTACAAAACGGTGAAATTGTTAATTATCCATGAATTTACAAATATCTATCTATTCCTAGTGAAAGGTGGGTAAATGCATCCATGGATTTCATCACAGGATTAAAAAATCTAAATGCAAAAGTGTAATTACATTACAATGGTTATGGATAGACTCACTAAGTATTTTCCCTTTTGTGTCTTGCCACATCCATTTATAGTAATTACAATTGCCATATCTTTTGTGGATACATTGTAAAAGCTACATGGAACACTCAATATTATAGTTAGTTATTGGGATCCTATATTTATTAGCAATTTTTTGACTTGTTTATTCTCATGTTTTGTTACTCAATTGAGTCTTAGTGTATGGTTTCGAGGTTACCCCTTGAAATGGATAATACACCCTTAACCCTAGTCATTATACATACATATTTTGATCATTTATCTATATATTGGTGTTATTTGGTGTTGTATTACTATTGATATTCATATACATTGAAGTGAACTCATTACAACTAGAAATTGTATGTGAAATGTATGATGTGAATGCCAAAAGGGATATAGTGAAGAAGTGAAAGTGGATGGGGAGGAAAAATGGGAAAGGAAGTTGTCAGTGAAATCATGAGAAAACTCATGTCACGATAGACACACATGAAACTTCAGAGGGAGATATCTCAAAATACAAGTAACAGATGGAAAAAGTTTCCAAGAAGAATAGTTGTTTGAATTTGAAGATCTTGAATTTATTAGTTTCTGTGCAGGTGGAAAGAGGTTTTTATTTTTCTTAATTTAACATCTAATGTGTTTAGTCTATGTTAAATTATTTCATGTATTGCAAATAATGTTCTTGGAAAAATTACTTACTAAAAATATGTAATCTATTAAATATTCAAATTTAAATACGAGTTCAAATGTGTTACAAAAATGTTAAAAAAAACCTCAACATTCAATTCCCAGAAATCTGAAAATTCAATTCCAATGAAACAACTAAATCCATACCAAAACAACTAAAAAACTTGTATGTGGGTCTTGGTGAAGCTGATTTGACGAGCTTCATGTCCTATTTGTTGACAAATTTTTGCTCTTTGTTTTCATTTTCTACTTTTATTTGTAATGATGGAGGGTCTCATGGTATATAGAAAAAATATATGACTAACAATGTGGTTTTAATGGTGTCGTATAAATTTGAAATTACAAAGTGAATAAGTAACATTTACAAATCTAACTAAGGGTAAATGCAAAAAAATGGGGGACTAAAAGGGGGTCAAAAAGGGACACCTTTTTCCTGAAATCAGCAAAACCTGAACTTCATAGAATAATTCGGCATTCCTATGCTCAAAATTTAACAAAGTGATAGAATAATTACAGTTGAACTCAAAATCTAGTCTCTCAAATAATTTTCTTTTAAAAATCATTGAGATTAAAAGGCTCAAATGTGGTTCGCACACAAAGTATGTATATTTTTTGTGTAAAAAAGATAAGAACCTATTGTGTGAATGCCCCCCCTTTTTTTGAGTTGTATAATTTTTTTTTCAAATCCCTTTAGTAAAAATTTAGCTAAGACCATTTACGAGGTCCCACTAAATTTTCATAATTTTTGGATGAATATATAAGTTATATTAATTTTCAAAGTGCACATATCCCGAAAATGAAATATTTGTGTGTGCACCCCCATAAATTTGAGAAAAAAAGTCATTTTTTAGTTTTATTTTGAGTGCGCATAGAATGGAGTTTAGAAAAAACCACATTTTTTTAAATTTGGATGAAAAAATCATAAATTGTGCACCAAAACATATGCATATGTTTTTGCAAGAAAAAAAGGCACTAGTAAAAGAAATTATGGATGAAATCCTTAAACTAATCAGATTTTAGAAATAATTATATCGTCATCAAGGTAAAACCATGAGCTTGACATCGTAGTATAATTTATTTTTGAATATTATGTTTTAATGCATGAGATATTGGGGTGCACACATGAAATTCTAATGTTTTTCTATCAAACATAGTTTTAATCACGCAATACAAAGTCCAAACCTATGGTTTGTAAATCCAAGCCTTTGGATTGGGTATTCCAAACCCCAACAATATGAAATGTGGGCACATTATAACGCGCTTGTGTTCCTATTTCTAATGCAGAATATGTCCATTTGGGAGGGATAACGTGGAAAAACACATAGAAAACCATAATGCGAGCACACTATAATGCTAGCACATTTCATCTTGATAAATCTGAGTCGTAACACGATCGTGTTATAACACGACCTAGATTTTCCCTTTTCATGTTATAGCACAACCGAGCCATAATGCAAGCGCATTATGGCCAAAATGGCAAAAAAATGGATTTTTTTCCACTTTTTGGCCCCCAATATTTGTGCATACATCCTTAAATGGAAATAAAATGATATATAATCTCTTATTTATATACATTAAATGTAAATCTAGAATGATTACTTTATTTCTCACATGTTTTCATCAGAACAAACAAACATCCTCTTTTCAGTGCGACCAAGGTCCCTAGATCTTTGAAGGAGAAAATCCTGACATCTCCATGTGAAATTTTCCCCTAGTCAAGGAATAAAGATGATGCCTTAGCAACAATAATTTCATTTCCCAGCTTCAAGGCAATGGTGTAATCCTTCTTGATAGAGATGCTGATGATTTTTTAAAAATACAATTTACACTATGCGATTTTCACCCTGCAACAAACAAACCCCCTTTTTTGGGTACACGTCCATCCCCAGATCAGTGAAGCATCAAACCCTAGGATCTCCATGTGTAAGTGTTCCCCTCCTTAAGGAATAAATGCGATGTTATAACAACAATAATGTCTTCACCCAACTTTAAGGCAGCAGTGCAATACCTATCGATAGTGCCTCCACAAATATTAGAAATCTAATCCACAATGTTATTACTAGTTTCACATAGCAATCCATAATTTCTTGTTAAACAAATCACTATTACTCCTTTCTTGATGGTTGCAAAGGCTCCAATAGAGGTTCAGTGTACTAAGCGTATGAGTGTATCTTTACTACATTCATAATATCGGCATTCAATATGTGATAAGATAAAAATGAAAAAAATGAACATAATTAATATACTGCAAAGTATGTAAGATATTATATTGTATTCATTTATAGATTGGTTATGCATGTAAGTGGCGAAGTAAATGCATTCCCCTAATTACGCGAATGTAATTCTTGAAAATTATCATATCTTGATGATTCCCCTAACGTTCATGAGATATGGCACATGAATTATAATAAAAACTATGAATTAAGGCACATGTTAGCACAATAAAAATAATCTTGTCACTTTCTAGCTAGCATGCGACAATGTATTAATAAATATGTCAATTTATACACATGTTAAACAATTTGTAGGTCAAAATGGGAATGTGATACTGAAGTGCTCGTTGATAAAGTCAATAACATAGATGGTGATGATAGTGATAATATGTGGACATTGTTACAGTTGAGTAAATGAAAGGTGAGGATTAAAATATTTTTTCAGACCCCCCGGGAATTCTCATGCTATAAAACACAACTAGTCTAGGTGCTCATCTAAACCTAGTCTAGGTGTTTGGAGACAAAATGAGGAGATACCGAGCCATATGAGATTATGGAGGAATTTATATGAGTGATACATGATTTCTCAAGGTTTTTAGGTCCTTTTGGATATCTGTAAAGCTGATATATGGTGTTATTATACTTACTCATTGTGCAAACTAGGCCTAATCATAGTGTTTGGAGGCATAATTAGGCATGACAGTCATTTTCAGGTACATTTGATACCTTGAGATCATTAATGGAGTTAATTTATGTTGTTTTCATCATTTAGAGGTAGTATTCAAAGGTTTCATGATGAGTTATAGATTTGGTTCAGTTGACCCTATCCTAACCATGTAAAACCCCAAGGGCTGGTCATGCAAATGAGATGGGTTGAGAATATGGAGTGTTATTTGAGATATGATTATGATTATATATGTTTAAAAGTGGTTTCCTAGAGGTTTGATAAAATTTTCAATTCATTCTAAAGGTATTTTTCAAGTTATGTTGTTTCTGGTTAAACAAGGTCAAGAAGAAGGTAATTTCCAGCTCGAATTGCAACTTTTGATGCTCATCCTAAATTGTGTGCTCTGCATAGGACCTTGTAGATTTTAGGGATGATTTTACATTGAGTTAAGAATGTTTCAAAAAAAAATGAAACAATTTCATCGTCACATTATTATGAATGAATGTGAAGAAGGTAAACAAAATGTTATGAGTTTCAAACCCTAGCTCAAAAGTTGTAGGATATAACTTCATTTTAGGTACTTAGAATTATTTTCTTATGATATTATGAAGATTGGATTCTATAAAAGACTCCTCCATCTTTCTAGAAATGTATGATAAAGCATGTGGTGATGATTTTACCCCCCTCAAACAAGGAAGTTTCTAAATAATTTCAATTTGAGGCTAGGTTGTCCAAAGGATTCATAAAATATATTGAAATTGTTTTTATAATGGGAGATTTAATTTATTTCCATGATTTTTTAAGATCATGTTTGATCTTATAGAAGGAAAAGTGTACCCTATTTATGAATATTGGTCTTAAGGCAATTTTGGGGTAGTTCAGGAGTAGTTTCAGAGATGGACCTAGTTGAAGGTATTCCACTTAGAGTTGGAAGGAAATTTAAGGTGTTCTAGAAAGAAGACTTGTAGGGATTTCCAATGGTGTATGGTTTGTCTCATTATGATGAGATTTGATAGTTCATACATCTCAATTTGTGGAGAAGAAGATTGATTGTTTCTCAGGACAAGATTGTTATTGCTACAAGATGGAGGTAGAAGAGGCATGAGATGGATTAGTTGATGCTTTATATAAGTTTGAGAGTGAAAAGGGGTGAATTTTATTCCCATTTAAGGAATTTTTATGTCTTGTAACTGTCAGTAAGGGTGAAGGCATGCTTTTTTATGTTCTTGAGGCCCATAGTGTAGTTCCCATCAGTAAGACAAAAAAAATATAAAACATTTTTTTAAATGAAAAGATGATGGGATGCGTGTTGGAAGTGGTTGGAATTAATGGCTTTGGTTGGTATGGGATGCCCATAAAACACATGGGAATCCTAACTAACTTTAATACCTATCACATCCCTTCTTAAGTGGTTATCCAAACATGTCACTTTTCTTGTTTAATATACAAGCACTTTATTAGGATCCAGAGGCTTTGACCACAAAAGACCCAAGTTAACGTTGTAAATTCTAGCAGTAATTGGTTAGTTACAGTGAGGGCACTATGAGATGGTGATTGAAGGTGGATGGAATTAGCATTCCATCACTATTTTAGTGTTTGACCAAATGAAAAAACAAGGAAAATTCTCATGCAATGGGATTAGGAAGTGTACAGAAGACATGGGTTTCCTCATGAGATAGTCAAATTGTTTCACCATTACAACAAATAGGTATCTAGCCTGATCAGTTTACATATGCCTATGCACTCCCAACCTGTGCCCAAATGCAAGCTCTGTAGTAGGGTTTATATGTCCAAAAAAGCATAAAAGATGGAGGAATCTTGTCAGATGTTGTAGTTGTAAATGCTCTGGTAGACATGTATGAAAATTTTGGAAACATAGACAAGAACAGGAATTGTTTGACAGAATGTCTTAAAAAGATGTGGTTTTGGGGATAGCATTAACTACAGGATATACACATAATGGGTTTGTAGAAAATGCTTTAAAAACTTTCAAGAAAAGGCAATTGGTAGATTTACAGCCAATAAAAAAACATGGATTTAGATCTGCTACATATTGAGGAGGCTCTTCGTTATTTATAGTTTGTATATTTATGCCACTTCCACCATTTTTTAATGTACCCAAATCTCTATTTTTGGTTTATTCCCATAACTCGTCCATTTCCAAATCTATGTTTCCATGTATTTTTCTATCTCCACGGTATTTTGGTTGATTTTTATTCCATATAGCTCAACCTTGTTTCTTTTCACAATTTGGGGATTTCTATTACCGCCCAACCCTAATCTCAATTGATTTTTGATGGGTTTTCAATTGGTTTAATACCCAACTCGCCATTTTCATGACTCATCTCCTTAATTTTGCACAATCTCATTGTGTGGCTTGAGGGGCTAGCCATCTAACTCGAGTTGGATTTTGTATTATGGAACTCTCTGTAAACTATGCACAAATCACTTATATTTCTCCTGCTTCTAGAAAACTCTCATTACATCAACTATGTAGTTCATTATTTTCGATAAGAAATGTTTTTCCTTTACCCTTGCATTTAGTTTGTGTATCTATTCTTAAATCTGAGTTTGGTTGTTAGGAATTTGAGGTGAACTCTACTTTTATTTTGAATTACCCTTTTATAGTTCATCTCACCATGATTTTTATGTTTGAGATCCATTTTGAACCATCCCTCCCTTGCACATTCATTGTTGTGTTCCTTCGAGTTAAGAATTTTACCTACTCACTATGTAACACTCAGCTTGCGTAAAATTATGTGGTTTTTTTCCAAAATGTCAACTAATTGTAAGAGTGCCTTCAATAAAGGTAGTCTCGTGGAATGCATTGATTGTTGGATTGCACAAATAGGTTTTTTTAAGACAGCTTTTGAATATTTTAAGAAATTATTGGTGGCTGGAGTAAATCCAATTTCAAATAACTTCCCAGTAATGTCTCAACATGTACCATAATGGGAGATTTTAGACAGAGTATGGACATCCGCTAAAGTGTAATATAGAATGGGCAGTATTTGGACATGTGTTTTTAGATACAACTATTGGGAGGACATGCATGAAAAATGTATAACATTTCTCTTGGCACCTAAACCATTTGACGTAATGCCTAGAAGAGGGATGATGCCTTGTACAATGCGGGTAAACCCACCTATAGAGCCACTTGCTCTATGGATGCTGGTATTTCCTGACGTGGTCTCCTTAACCTCATATTTTATAATTTTTGTATAATTTGGTTTTTCATTTGCAATATAATACAAATGTTAAACCATTCGATGCTTAAACATTTATTTATTTTAAACAAGACTTGTATCGTAAAACAATAAAACATGACCTTGTCACTTACGCATTGCAAATAAATCTTGGTGTAAAACTTAGACTCAACCCCACCTTCTGAGATGTTTGGAAACTCTGTAATTGAAATGGATAGTTACAGCCCCTCGAGTGGTCTAGTTGATTTTGAGTTCTTCGTTAAAATTATTTATCATCCTTTCGTAAAATTATATAATTACAATTTTTGAAGACTCACAAAACAACTGATGTAGCCTAGAATTCACAAGTAAAATCCCAGGCATGTTGGCACATCACTCATCCTAGATTGAGTGCTCATCTGAAGCATGCAAAGGTACGAGGTCCATATTTAGGGTTGTTGTTGTAGGATGTTAGCATGATGAAGACTTAAAACATTCAGATCTATGTCTAATATATCATTCTATAGTGCATGTTCAGATCTAGATCTTAAAGTATCATGAATCAGAAAATAATCATAATGAGAACATTCATACAGTAATAAACTATAACCATGATCAACACCTTGATTTAGTCAATAACCTCCATTATATTAAATGTAGCAATACATAGAAGCTTATTACAATAGATAATACCATAGTCTATGTATGCATTAGATTTCAAAGCATAACCTCACAATAATTCAATTCACACACACATCTCTATGCTACACAATTCACTACAAAACTCACTACATATATATATATATATATATATATATATAAGTTTGGGGAATTTACCTTCACCACTTATCTAATCCCAAAATAGGTCGCATACTATTATTAGCCACGTTTCGTTACAAAAATAGCCACACATGCAAGTACACTAACAATAGACTTCTTTTAGTTAATTTCTGGTAGTAGATCTATTCTTAGCCTGAATCCATGCAAAGTGATTCGTAGTTGATCCTCCAAAAATAGCCAATGCGTGTCACTCAAGTCTTTGACCGATTTTTGTGCTCCATGTGCTATCTCCAAAAATAGGTCCTCATTGTGAAAATGGCTAAGTCCTGAATCTTTCTCTCTTCTTAATGTGCACGATCCTTTATGATCCTCCCATGCCTTTGAATGTGCTTTTATCTTCTGCACCAACCTTTTGTATGTCCTTCAATAAGTGCTAGATTATGACTGACCAACATTACCCCACACTAATCAAATTTCTACCCCAGAAATGGTTGTCTCCAAAAATGAATCAAAGAATGTGAATAAAGAGATAGAAAGAATTTTGATGAATAAAAGAATGTTTTTACCCTACTGTGTCTTCTACTTCAACCTAAAGAATTAGTTCTAAATATTCTTCTTTTATTTCCACCTCTAAATTCTACTAATCATTGAGCATGGCTTCTAATTTTTTTGGGATATCCACTGCAATAGACTCTAACTCATCCTTTGCAATCTCTCCCTTCTCATTCTACAAGACTAACACAATGTTGTAAATTGCATTCATTCTTCCCTCTAACAATTCCATCTTTTGTGCGATGAGTTTCCCAAGCTCATCTAGCCTTTCCTTGTGTGGTTCTTGAGCTATTGTAAGGGCCTCGTGCTTCTGCTTAACAAGTGCTAACTATTCTGCATGGCCCAAGGTCTCATCTTTCATGGCCTTCAGGACTTCGTTGTCTTCCAAAATGGTCTTGGTTCTTATAACTGCTTATGGGGTTGTACAAATATTCAGTGCTTGATCTGCTTTCTTCAACTCCTCCTGCAAGCTTTGAAGTAACCCCTCATATGTTGCAATCTTCTGCATCACTAAATCCTTTTCCCGATCTACTTCCTGCACTATATCCTTTGGTGCTGGCATGCGTAGAGGTTCATCTTTAAGCACTAACTCCACCAATGTACTTACATAATGCATTGCCAAAGGAAATGTTTTGGGTACCTTTGTCTCTAAATGTGGCTTTGCTTTCATGTTATTGTCCCCAACTTCCTCTGGCATGCTGATGAAAACAACGTTCTTCTTTTGTGCCAAGTCTTTCTCTTTCTTTAGGCACATTATTTTTGCATCCTTATTCTTGATATCCTCCCCCAGTTCCCTAATTATTGTAGCCTTATCCATATTCTGCCTTGGCACCTCTGTCAAGACTTTCACCAAAGCATTGCTTACTATTTCATCTAACATAATAGTAGGCTTGACTTGCTATGTGTCTTGCATGAGGTGTCTTGTTCAACATCCTTGACATGAATCATAATTCATATTTGAAAGAAAAAAATAACTATGCAATCATCATTGAAAAATTTAAATAATATCAATTAGGTTCAACACAAATGTCAATATTGGAACCACAAATACCATGTAAAAACCTAAAAAATCCCTTAAAAATTATACTAAATAAAAAAATGCAAAATGTTTATATAATATATGAATCACCGGTGATTCACTTCAATCGTTGCCAATTACATGAATCACCACCAATTCCTTTGATTTTTCCTTAGGGCATCTATGTGCCCCCCAAATGGTGAAAGTATCAACTACAAAAAAATAATAGAAACAGGGAGAAATCACTTACCTCGACCATCGTGGGCTTCTATTTCCTGTTTATAGTCATCATTCCATCCAAAAATTGTCCTTTTGTCCTTTATAATGCCCACTTCTCTTTGACACTTTTTCTATTCTACTCTTTCTTACTAGCTTCTTAGAGACATGGATATTATTTTTGATAGCACATGTTTAGACTATATAGATGTTTTATTATTATGATAATTGACTCTTATCATGGATTGTTTTGATGCCTAGTAAATACTGATAGACATTGTAGCATATGTTTATTTAGAATTTTTTACGTATATGTTGACATCTTGGATGCATAATAGTTTTGACTATGTTTTGATGCATTGTCTAACCATGTTTACATTGATATTTTGAATTATTGATTCTGAGATGATTTTTGGATTTATGGATTGCGTTATTTTCGTAAAAGGTTAATTGTGATCATAAACAATTATAAATGTTTGAATTAAAATAGACTTAGGTACTATGATATCTGATGATGATTATATGATGATTCTTTGTATGTGTTTTATTTCCATGACGTATTAATGTGGCCATGAGGCCGAAGGTGGTATTAATTATGATTACAGGAAACAAAGATCACACAAATAAAGAGATACTAGGAAAGCTAACCATGAAGTAATGTTGCAAGTTCACAACACGGTCACCTTGGCAACTGTCGTGTTTAGTGTTGCGTCATCTTCTTGTTGTCATCTTTCAGGAGGTCTCCATAGGGAGCACCTCACCATGTGACTAGGGGTAATTGAAGTTATTTTATTTTATTTTTATGTGGTTATACGTTATTTATGTTAATGTGGATGTTGTGATTTTATTTAGGTCCTTATGTACCCCATGTACCCTTATGTTTTTATGTGGAAAATGTACTCCTAATTTAGATATCTAAATTTTTAGGTATGAGCTAATGTTCCCTTTTTATTATCATCCATGTTATGTGTCTTTGGCTTAATTATGATTAATAGTAAGGGTTATGGTTAGTATGATGATGTGTATTTTGGGAGGGTAGAGATTCCTTGGAATATTCTTTATTCCTTTCTCTTTTTTCATTTTTTTAATTTTTCATTGGTATGTGTGCCACCCTAAACCCAAAATTATGATTTGGGCTTTGAGTCCAATTTTGAAGGCTTTTGGGATAAGTTTTACTTGTCTAACACTCTTTAATTTCTTTCCCCAACCATACCTATGACTTGAGGGGTCATATTTAGCCCCTAATCATGATATTTTGGTGGAAAAGAGGAAATCATTTATCTCTTTCCCTTAGTATCCTAAATTAGTTTTGAAATGTGTAATTTGAGCTTGTGTGCAAGATTGGCAATGTCATATCCTCAAACTACCTCTTAATTACGCTTTGGTATTTGTGTGATATTTTTGATGTGGATTTGAGGGAGATGAGTTGGAATCCTACATGGAGCCACATCACCTCTCCCTCCTTTTATTTTTAGTTGCATCTTTTGGATGATGTTGGGGTTACTTGGTTTACTTATTTTCACTTGTATTTTGGATTTTGAGGGTGCTTGCTTGAAAATTTATTGTTTTGGTGAAGGATTTTGAATTCTTGGATTGCTTGGAAAGTGAAGGTTCCACAAATGGCAAGGTAGGATCTTGATCTTTTGATTTCTTGATTTTAATGTTTATGGAATGTAAAATTTTTGAAGGCATGTATGTATATATCTTCGATTGGGTATTTTTCGTTAAGAAGGTGTAGGGAGGAAGAAAATGGGATCCATGAGGGAGGTATAAGAGTTATGTGAAAATTGGAGGGATTTGTGGGAAGAGTGTTCTACCTTGTGGAGGGATAATAGGAAAGTTCTTAATTACTTTGTAAAATCTACTTGAGGGATTCATACATAAGATATTATGTATGATGGATTTTTTGAGGTTTCAAGGTGGAAATTTATCCTACTTGGGAGGTAAAAAGGGGTTTCTGATGTTTCATCTCTCCTTTTGGATCTAGATTGAACCTTTATGAATTGTGAAAATATTACAAGTTTCTTGATGTTGTTTATATGTGCATAAAGTTGTTTGTGTGTGTTTCATGAAAGGTGGAAGCCATTTTTAGTTTTATGATGGGTCATTGTATTATCCAATCATTTAACTACTATATTCTTCTTCCAGTGTCATTATAAAACCAGGGTTGTGTCCTAGGTTCTATGCAATGAAGCACTATGTGTTCAATGATTTTGTCGGTTCCATTCTATGGGTTTATTTGTTATGTTTACCTTTGGTTTTCTATTAATCTATGGAAATGTAATACTAAGCTACTAAAATGACATTGTTGTAATAAAAATTCCATGAAAGGAAATTTTTTATCTAAAATTGAACTACACACACCAAATCAAAGTAGCAAAATTGAAATGACACACTCAACTTGAATTGAAATGTTAAATTGAAATAACACACTTAGACTAAATTGAAATAAAAATAATGAAATACATCAAAGTGAGGAAAGTAACTAAATTCAAGTAACCATTCAAACTTCAAACCAATATTCAAATCAAAACATCTAGATTTTAACTTGCCAAAAATTACGAGAAAACATAAAGCATAGAAATACTCCAGTCACCTTGGTCGAGTGGGCACTTGCTTTCCCTAAGGACAGAGTTTAAATCAACACAAAAAGTTGTTCAAAACAACATCTATTGTATTGATTCAGAAAAAATTCTTGAACATTCTCAATAAACTGTAAAAACTAGATAAAGTTGTATTTGTAAAATTATTGGTATTAACTAACTGACTCATTATTTTTCAAGGACATACCTATATATAGTATTAAACAATTATACAACATGTCATAGTTATAGGCATTCAAATCGTTCATCAATAACCCTATTGTATACTCTGGAAATGCTAAAATCATGCTTAATGTCCGTAGGTCTGTTAGAACAGTTACGGAAATTCCTCCACTATGCATGATGATTGTAGACTCGGTTCCTTGATCACAAATCCATGCATTGGAAGTAAATTTCCATTATCATCCTACACATGTCACCATAATTCACTCATAGAGTTGGTTAATAGGAAGTTACACAGTCAATGGTTTACGTGAACATAATCAAGAGAAATGCATTAACTTCACTAGGAAAAAGCTCTGTAAAGCATCCATGTGCATTTAATTAATCATGTTTTAAAGACAAATAAATAGACACACAGATCATATAATGACTCAAATAATGAACCCATCATCTCCCCTACATTTGTCGGTTGCATGTCCCTATGCAACCTTATCTTTTTCATTCTCTTTTCGCAAGCTATTAAGCCATGTTGTACTCTTCAAATTGATCAACATATTATTTCCTAGTGCCCTTACATCCCTAAGTTATGGAAAAAACTTCGACCCAGGCTATGAAAATATCATGGGACTAAGCAACATTGTTTTTCCATGTGGTCATGGAGATGAGGAGAAGAGGTGGTCTTACCTAAATCCCAACCCGTTCATCACTATATTCCTTGTTATCCTTTTCATATAACTGCCAAATTATTGTTACAAGTGCATCACCTTGACTCATACTTAGACTGAGATTCTAAGGAGAAATGACTTATCTTCTTTCCAATGGTAAATATAAGGTATCCCATCTCCTGTCACAGGCCTACCTTGCTACACCAAAATGTTGTTGGTTGAAGGCCTCAAAATCCTTTATACACTGATGCAAAACCTGTGAAGTGTTTACACCAGCACCAACCCAATAATACAAAGACTGAAAATTCTTCTTCATTGATGCATCATTGTGGTGATTTGATCAAATGAAAAAACCAAAAGTATGAGCTATCTGATTAAAAACATCTGCTTGTTCACTCCAAATAATCTTATTTCTCAACAAAGATTAAATGGCCTTAATTTGAAAATATCCCATGAATAGATTAATAAAGAAGTCAGAAACATTTTTGACTAACATGTTATGAAGATAAAACTCACACAATAGGTTTTAAACTTTAGGGGTACTATTCTGATAAATCTCCAAAAAGGTTTTGCCATCTGGTGCAACGTGGGGTTCCTTAGTGCATAGTGTCATTAACTTCCAGGCATAGAATTACTCCTAGATAAAGATATTGTAGATAGAAGAAGATTTGCGGCAAGCAAGAAAATTACAAGCTACGGTACACATAAAATCTATGACTGATTCTAATTAATTTTTTCTCATCTGTACCAGCCTCTATTTCCTCTTTAAGTTGTTTTTTATCCTTGATCAAATCCTTATTTTGAAGAGATAAACAATTTAAAGTATTCCATAAATTAAGACTGATGTCTCGTTGTCTCCTAATACTTCTAACATATAATTTTAAAGCATTAATTTCTCTAACATTCTCTACAGTCCTTTGCTTGAATTCAGTTTGCAAAGAACAAATAGTTTTTTGAATACCTTTTAATTTATCCTTCAGGGAAAAATTTCATCTTGATAACATTTTAGCACCTCATCTCCATGGGATTCTGGACCACCCATCCATTCTGAAGTAGATTCCAAAGTTTAAATCTACATTTCTAGTGTTGAGGGTACTTCTAAAGCCTTGTGCTCTATTTCAGGAACCGTAGAAGCTTCCGCCATGTCAGCATCAGGAAATCATGCTTTGGAAATGTTGGGTGAAAACACATCATCTTTGGACTGCTCAAGTGGAACAGTCAAAGGACTAGCTTTATCCTTTTCTTCTATAATTGGGGAAGAATCTTCATTAAATACTACAAGCCCAGAAATTTCATATTTCGACAAATTTCAAGACCATCTTGGCCTTATTGGCATAGAGGAATGATTCGTCTTAGTTTTCTTTCCCTTATAATGTTTTGGCAAGGAGGGTGGTTGAAACTGACTAGAAGATTCACCCATGGTTTCCTTTGAAGTTTGTGGTACCAACTCGAGCTCAGGACAAATGTTGGGATACTGGTATTTATTAGTTCTCTTCTTATTTCAAGTATCCCCTGCATTAATGTTCTCAAGCCTCCTCTTGGGTCCTTGATGTAAGAAAATGAGTTGAATGAGCCACGGATGCTTCAAGGAAGCCCTTCCTCCTCCATTTTTATATTTTTGACCTAACTTAATGACTGCGTCTGCCAAATACTTAGCTAAATTGACCTCGAGTTCAAGGTTTTTGTGGCCTCTTTTCAGATGAGTTAAATTTTTTAGATAATCCCCCTCAAGCATAGATGGTTGACGGTCACAAATAAAGTATTTATTGACCCATCTGGAAACCTCACGTTTAATTACCTTCAGAACATCATGACCCATGGCGAGGATGACTATGGAAATTATTCAGTAAAATGACAGAATCAGAATTACGAGAAATATCATAGTGATATTATGGAGTTTTTGACAATGACACTTTTAGAAATTTTTAATCGTTTAAATGTTCCAGGTTCGGTGCAAAATTGGTGGCACAGAAAGTTGATAAGACACACTTTACATGGGAAATTTTAATACAAATTACGGTGCATTTCCAATCATAATAAATACTCTTACCACATGTAATTTCTTATAAGCCACATGTCCCTCTCATTTAAAACATGACTCATTTGACACATATTTTCATCAGTATTCATTTAAGCTTTATTTCGTGCCACAAGATTTGATTTGTACTGCCAATAAATACGTTGTGACTTGATTTTTGTGTCAAATTAATTATGAATAATTAATGCAATGGGTAAAATTCTTTAAACACCAATATTTTTAGCTAAGATAAATGCACTTACCCCTTTTATATCAACTCACTGAATTCTGTAGATTTCTACTTCCTATGCTCATAGAATGAATATGGATTAATGTATAATATAATAATAATCATTCCTAGCCTTTATTGGAAACATGTACAAAATAACTACAATATAAAGGGGAAGAATATAAAAAAATTAATCATCTTCCTTTATTTGAAATTAAAAAAACAACTACTCAGGGTCGGAAGATCCAAACTCCTCCAATGAATCCATTTCCTTACATATCAGCATATCCTTATTGAAGGTATCCTTGTCAAGTGGTCACTGGTACATCCATACCTAATGTCCATTTACCAGAAGATTTAATCTATCTTCATCAATTGGAAATAGTCTCATGGAACCGTTGTCATAAAATTTCTCAATCTAATAGGGTCCCAACCATCATCTTCTCAACTTTCCTTTGAACATTTGATACTTAGAATCAATTAGTAATAGCCAATCTCCTTCATTAAACTTTGTGTGTTTCATATGATCATTGTTCCATGATTTCCTCTACTGTTAGAGAATTTATGTCTTCTATTGTGCTTTCATCCTCATCTCATCTAGTTCATTCAACTACATCCCACTTTCATGTTGTGCTTCATCCAGGTCAATTCCTATTTCTAGCGTTGTTCTCCAAGTCTACAATTTTAATTCCATGGGTAATAATGGATTTTTACCATACACAAGTATGTATGGGTAGAAACTATTAGTAGTATTTCAGGTTGTGTTGTAGGCCCATACTTCTTTTGGGAATTTTAGTACCTAGTTCTTCCTGTCTGCATTGATAACCTTGGTCAAAATGTTCTCAAGCTCTATGTTTGTGACCTCCATCTTCCCATTAGATTAAGGTTGATATGGCTATGATTTCCTATGCTTGATTCGGTAGATCTCCAGGAAAGCCTCAATCATGTTAGATACAAATTAATGTCCTTAATCATATACAATGGTTCTACGGGCGCCAAATCTCACCATAATCCTATTATACAAAAAATCAGCTACATTATCCTCATTGGAAGATGCTAATGCTTGAATCTCCACCCATTTTGTAACATAATAAGTGTACACTAATAGTTACTCTTTCCCAAAGGATGGGGGATCAATAGTTCTAATGAAATTAATTCCCCACTTCTCAAATGGTTCTAAGACCAGTTGAGGGAGTAGAGGTAGTTCCATGTACATTATAGGCTTCCCCATTCTTAGGCATGCATCAAACTTCCACGTGTACTTCATGATGGAATTGTGAAGAGAAGGCCAGTAATATCAAGCTCCAATGACCTTATGAATTTTCCTGTTTACTGAGTAATGTCCTCCTCAATGCTCATCATGACAATCTCTGATTATGTCATATACTTCATCCTCCCAAACACATCTGTAAAGAAGCATGTTAGGACAACATTTAAATAAAATTCCATTGCACCATTTGTATGTTGCACTATTTTTATCTAATCTCCTTCATTCCTAATTAGTAAAATAGGTAGGAAACTTCCATGTAGCTAGGTAATTGTTATCCAAAATTCACCCCTCAAGGTAATTTTGATAACATGCATCAAATTATTCAGTCCCGAGCAAGTAGATTGATTCAAGGCCTGAAATCCTTTTTTTGGCCCCTCCTCGGCTTCTCTCTAACTCTCCCATCCAAGAAGAAATCCCAACAAGTTGAGAAAATGGAAAAAATGCAAAAAATAAGGTTGCAGGACTGTTTTAAAGCATTTCGGGTCTGAAGGGTTCGGGTCGTACTAAGGTTCATCGTACCAAGCTTGGGGCCGGAAAATAACAACGAAAATTGGCTAAGTCAGACATTTTTGTCCTAGGTGCTCTCCGGGACAGTTGGGACGTCGGGACGCGGGGGATGCGAAAAGCCGAAATGGCCGAAAGTGGAAAAAATCGTCAAGTTTTGTTTTCGCACGGTTTGGGACATCCGAGCCAAAAGTACGCAGGGGACGCGAACGGGCCAATTCGCCCAAAGACGGTCCATTTCGGGTAGTTCGGAGATTTTTGTCTGGGACAGCCGCAACAAAAGTATGCGAGCGACGCGCGGGACGCAAAAAGATGAAAAGGCTGCAAAAGGGACAAGGAAGCCCGAATCGGCCGATGTGGGAGAATTCGTCCGGGACAGCCGGGACAAAAGTACGCGAGGGACGTGAATCGACTGATTTTCTAAAATAGCTGCAATAAAGAAGAAAAGTCAACGTTTGACCCGTGAAACTTCAAACGGCCATAACTTTTGACTCTGAGCTCCGATTTTCACAAAATTGGACTTTCTGGAACGAGCACGACGTCCTCTACGAATATTTTTATTGAGACACTTTTTTCACATACTCCAAGGATTATACAAGATACCTTAAAAGAGGAGAGATGAATATTAGTATCTTAAGAGATATATCTATGAAAATTCAGGAAGTGTTTCTTGATATTGAAGGCTAGAAAGTGTTGTTATCCAAAATTCACCCCTCAAGGTAATTTTGATAACATGCATCAAAATTTTCTGTCCCAAGAAAGTAGATTGATTCAAGGCCTGAAATCATGTTTTTGGGCTCCCCTCGGCTTCTCTCTAACTCTCCCATCCAAGAAAAAATCCCAACGAGTTAGAAAAAATGGAAAAAATGCAAAAAACAAGGTTGCAGGGTTGTTTTAAAGAATTTCGGGTCTGAAGGGTTCGGGTCGTACCAGTGCGGGTCGTCGTACCAAGTTTGGGGGTAAAATACAAGGTTATATATATTTAAACGAAAGAAACATATTCGGATCTAGTCAGTTAATGCTCATTCCCGTCAAATGACAGAAAACGCCTACCAGACCCAAAATAGCTGCACGCACTCAGAAGGCCATAACTTTTGTATTTCTCAACGAAATCACACAAAATTGGTACCGTTGGAATCATGGATCTGAGCTTCACGCACAAAAGTCAATAAATTCTAGATTGGATGATAAATTGGTTGATATGTTTTAGAAAACGTGGCTGGGTTCATAACAGTGTTTTATTTGGTGGTTGGGAGTGCAATTAAGAGGAACGATCATCATTCTTTCTCTACTGCAGAACCTGGGACAGTATGGGGAGCCTTTTGCAAGTAATATATAATCATTTTACTCCATTTAATGCCTCTTACAAGTGGGTGAAGGACATATTTCAGGATTTTCATTTTTCCCCCTCTCTCTCTTCTCATCTTTTCCATAAATTGGAGTGTTAGGCTCATTGTAAAAAGAGGTAGTTTTTGTAGCAAAGCTCTACCAAAATTGATTTGTGAAGCCAATGTGTTGCAGGCCCTTGTTTTGGACTCCTTGCATGGTGATCCAGGCCCTTACCTTGTAACCAATTGAACTGTGCATATCAGGAAGCAATAAAATAGAAGTTTGTGGATGTATCTTCCCCTGCTGTGTTTTCTTGCATTCTTCTTGCCCCTTCAACCTCTTCTTTACAAGAATATTGTCTCTATTATTATGTTCATGTAGGGATCCATTATCATTGTGTATGTTTGAGATATTGTTGTGAATGCGTTTTGCTAGATTATGGAGAACTGTCATCACCTCTTCTAGTGTGCACTTTGCTTCTGTATTTCACGCATTTGGAGACTACTCTCACACCCTCCTTTTCTGGTGTATCACCGCTTTAGTGTAGGCTTTCATTTTATGCATTCTCTCTCCCTGGTCCCTTGGAAATTTAGATTAGAATAGTTAGTTTCCCCTGCATTAGAGTAGAATGTGGCAGGTAGTTTAGGAGCAAGAACTAGATTTCTATGGAGGTCTATCTCAAGTAGCAAGTCCCACAACTTGGAGATAGTACCCATGTTATCCAATCACACCGTAAGTTCAAGTATATGTACTTGTATAAACATATGGGTGTTGTGATTTGGTGATAATAGTAATTTTCAAGATCATCAAACTGTGGAGGATGAGTTGATACTGCAAACAAGTGCTCATCTAGAAAGTGGTCCTAGACTACTTCCTCATCTCTTAAACTATTCAAACTTGAAAGATAATCAGCAACAACATTAGACTTTCTTGAATTATCAATAATGGTTAAATTAAATTCTTATAACAAGAGTAACCATCTAATAATCATGCACCCCACTATTGGTTTATCCATCAAATATCGAATGGATGAATGATCAGTGTATACAAAGATTTTGTATCCATAGATATAATGTCTAAATTTATTCAGAGAGTAGGCAAAAGATAGAAATTATTTTTCCATAGTGGTTTAATTTTTCTTTGTAGGGTTAAGATTCTTGCTAAAAAATAGATGGCATACATCTAATCTTCCTCATCCTTTTTTCCAAGAACAACTCCGATTGTTGTGTTAGAATCATCAATATGAATATGGAAATGCTTCCCCTAGTTAGGTCCTCTCAAAACTGGAGCAGTGGTTAACTTCTCTTTGATAATCTCAAAATCTTACTGACATTGAGGATACCATTCAAAAACTAAAACTTTTGTTAGCAAAGAAAACATAGGTGCAACTATTTCACGAAATTATTTAATGAACCTCCTGTAATACCAAACATACACAAAAAAGGTCTTGATGTCATTATGATTTATTTTCATAGAAAACTTATTTATTACCTCAATATTTTTGGGGTTGACTTGTAGTCCTTTGATAGAAATATAATGACCTAAAACAATTCCTTGATCAACCATTATCAAACATTTTTCATGATTCAAGTAAAGTTGGTGCTTCTCACTTCTAGTTAATATATTTTCAAGATTATCCAGATATTCATCAAAAGTTGAACCATGGATAGTAAAATCATAAATTTGAACTTTGACATAGTCATTTGTAAGATCCGCAATTATGGCCAAAACTTCCCTCTGGAAGGTAGAAGGTGCATTACAAAGTCCAAATGGTAGAACTCTATATGAAAATGTACCCTAGGGATAAGTAAAAGTGGTTTTATCATGATCAGCAGAAGAAATAATAATTTAGTTTTACCCACTAAACCCATCTAAGAAGGAGAATTATTTCTTTCCTGTCAAATTGTCCAAGCCCTAATCAATAAAAGGAAAAGGAAAGTAGTCTTTCTTGGTGGATTTATTAAGTTCCCTATAGTCTACATAGATTCTCCGTTTCCCATTTTTCTTAGGAACTATAACTAGCGGTGATACCCACTAAATATCCTTTAGAGGATACATAAATCCTACCTTCAACAATTTTTCTATCTCATTTTTTACATTGTCTCTCAGTGTTGTATTAATTGTACGTTGTGGACATATCACAGGTTTAATATGCTTAGTGTAAATATGATGGGTGTAGATGCTTGGATGGATCCCTTTCATGTTAATATGATCCCAAGAAAAATATTGGGAATGCTTACTCAAAATTTATACAACCCTACTCTCTTGGCGGGCCTCTAAATTATTACCAATGGTCATCTCTCTTCCTATGTAAATAGTCACTTGTTGGTATTTTCAGAATAGTGATCTCTGCATCAACAATTAAAGAATTCAATGGGAAAACATGAGGCCAAAGCATGTGCAAAATAGTCATATTTTCAAGATACATAATGTTTGCTAAAGGGAAATGGAAATCAGTGATTGTACATTCATCATGATAAGCATATGTTTCTATAAAATTTTCATTAGAAATGTCACATACCAAGGGAAGATTATTAGCTGAGTTCAAAACAGATGTTTTCATAGCCTTGGTTCCAATTTCGTTATCCATAGTCCCAATTTTCATAGCCACAACATCCACTTAATAAAATATTGTGTACGAATCAAAAAATTCTTCCATGTAAATTTTCATTGCAATGGTGGCCAGATAAAAAGAAATCAAATTGTAAGTGTCTAAAAAATCTGCCCATACATGTTCACAAACATCCACATATGGCTGAGCCTGAGGATATAATGAAATATTATTTGATTTTTTCCATTGAAAATAGTCATATTTCCTAATCTATAATCAATGTATGCCGCAACACTAGCTGACAAAGGTCTTCCTAAGATGATTGGGTATCCTAACTTCTAAGATTTAGGTTTTACGACCATAAAATCCATAGGATACTCCCAAGATTCAACTGTGACCATTACATCCTCAATTACCCCATTTGGTATAACAACAAATTGATCTTCCAGTTGGATAATGGTATTGGTTGGTTGCAATCCTGTTAGAGACAACAAATTGAACATAAGATCAGATATATTCCCTTCCACTTTAACCTTTTTTTGGGTATTTCTTCTTTCTTCATGGTGTATTTATGCACTGGTCTCTAATGGTCTGGTTTAACTCAGGAATGTCCCTTATTTATCTCAGAAGTGGGACCTCAATTTTTATATTTTTCAGTTCATGAACTCGTGTTGTTTCTTCTGCAATCCGAGTTTCTTTTAATCATTCAAGAAAAGGAGCTACATTGGAATTATTATCTTTTTCTTGGCATTTCCTAGTGGCTTGCATTTGTGGATCATGTTCAGTGTCTTCCTTTCCCTTAGGTTCCTCTTCTCTCATATTTTCCTTAGGTATTTCTGTGATAATAATAGGACAATTGGTGATTGTTATCCCAGACCTCAATTTTATATCTTTGATAACACTTACCTGCATTGTATCACTTTGTCCTGCTTCATTTATTAAAGTTCTTTGTTGATTCTCAAGATCCACGATAGGATGGGTTGTAAGTTGAGTTTTTGTTTCCTGCATGCTTTGTTGTTAATTTTGTGGTGGGGGCATTAAATATTGTTGTGGTTACTAAAACATCCTTTGTTGATTAGAATTTTCTTGAGATTCCCATTGTTGGTTTTTTCATGGTTATGCATAGGTTGGTGGTTTCCAACCCTGCTAATTATATGAATTCATCCATGGTAGTGGATGTTGATAAACCATCTAGTTTGGTGGTGTGCATTCAATTTTTCCCCAAGTAGTTTGAGGAGCTTAGTTGTGCTATGACATTAACCCAGATTTCTATGCAGGTTTAGAAGCATACAAAGTTTGGTTATTTGGCCTCTGAACAAATTTTACCTCTACATTTTCTTGAGACATGGCATTCACTCTTTCTTTCAATTGAGGCAATAAAGTGCAATGGTTAGTATCATGATCAGGGACATCACAAATAAATCACATGTTTGTGAAATCCAAAGGGAATTCTCTCAAAGGATGTCTCTTTCTGCATTTAGGATATTATAAGTCCATAGGTTCTTTTCCAAAGTCGGTCTTAGCTTTCATCCCATCAATGGTTTATGTCAGTTGTGATAAGATGCATGTTTTCATGTTAGCCATTTCCTTGAGATGGTCTAAAGTACTTAGGGCATTCTTGGATGTTTTTCTCTTCCTTATACCTCCTTTTATTCTAGAGTAACTTCTACATAAGTTGATGATATCTGTCATGTTAAGTTTGTGCACATCACCTCCTCCATAAGATGGAGGGAATCCTTGGTTTCATCATCAATTCCTTTAAGGAAAATTATCTTAGTGATATCTGCATGTAACTCATAACCACTCCTCTGATGGAGAAAAATAAATCTATCCAGATATTCTTCTAGGTTTTCATCTTCATTTTACTTTATCTAGAAGAACTCTTCTTTCCTATCTCTTCACCTGCAATAGTCTTGATATTTGTCTAAAAAGGTTGTTTCTATGCTTTCCCTTGTTTAACTGGAATTATGGGATAATCCCATGAACCACCTTATAGCAGAGTCTTTGAGGGTGGAAAGAAAAAGTTTTATTTTATTATTATCAATTTGATAGTCATATGTGTGGAAAATAACTTTGAATTCAAATAAGAACTCTTCTGGTTCTTCTAAAGTCATTCCTCAAAAGATAGGGAGGATTGATGGAGAGATATTTTGATGGGTGTATCCTCATCTTCATCTAGAAAAATGGGATAGGTACAATTTCTTGTTGATGCAGAATAAAAATATCCTCCAAATGACCCAATTTTGAATGGGGCATCTGGTGTAATCTACATAACATTGGACCATCTCTCAAGCTGTGGGACTTGTGGGATTGAGATGGTCATCCAGAGAAGTTTGGTTTTTGCTCCTAAACTACCTGCCATAAGCTACACTAATGTAGGAAAACTTTCTAATCCTAATCTAACATTTCAAGTGACCAGTGAGAGAGTGTGCATGAAAAAAAATCCTAAACTAAAGCGGTGATACACCAGAAAAGGAAGAGTTTTTGATAACAAATACAACTTCCTAAAATGAAGAGAGGTGAGAAATAGAGAGGATGGACAAGATGCATTGGAGACTAAAGATAAAGTTCACACAGAACACCACTTCAAACCCATTAAACATAGCTTTTAAAACCTATAATAGACATCAGAGATATGCACAGTATACCCTGTAATTATGAGAGGCAAGAAGAGACAATAAAATAAGAAAAGGATGGACAAAATACATCACAAAACAAATTTTATTGCTCCATGAGTTCACATAGTACATCATTCTTGGTCAAGAGGCAAGAAAATTCCATTACAAATAAATGAGAAGAGGCTTAAGCTCCACATTCAACCCTAAGGAAGAAAGAGAGAGGGGGCAGGAGAGAAAAAATGACCAATCTTTTAGAATAATTACCCTCCTTATAATTTATAGGAAGAATTAGAGAAGGAGAGAATAATTTGAATCATGCTTCAACCACCCTAAAAGAGAATTGAATTCACCTGCAACAATGATTGGGTTTTCCTGAAAAACCCATGCTTCCATTAATGTTCCTTGTTTGGAACGAAAGGAAGCCCATATCTCATTATGGTGGTAGGTGAGAAGCTTGACAGCCTCAAAAATGGCAGACTGTATTTAAAATTCTTTGTGGGCTTCATGATTCATCTTTCATTGAATTTACCTTTTGCTAATCTTTTCCAAACTACTTTGGGTTTGGATTCTATCTGTGCAAGATCTATGTGGAAGCCCCACACATTCTTAAAATTTTTCCTACCTTTTAGGATCCTAGGAATGCAACATGCCGACACTTGGCATTGTCCACGAGCCTGCTTTGCGTTCTTTTTTATTTGGCTATGTCCTTTCTGTTTAGGATTAATTATGTTGGACCCTATACACGTGGAGGCACAACACACATTTGGGAACCTGCATTTGGATTTACCTTTGAAGTTGCGTTGATGAGGCACGTGGAGGATTTTGCTGACTCTGTTCCTTTACTTTGATTTGACTCACTCTCGGCTCGATTCTGACTTACTGAGTTAGGTTTTGTTTGACATTTCTATTGGCCATTCATTTTCCCACCTTACATTTCCATTTCCGAGCCTGCCCCTAACCTAATTTTTTGGTATCGAATGTGAGCTCACACGGCTAAACCAACATTTTCATTTCTCTTTTGTAAGGTCTGGTCTGATCAATTTTACCTGAGGGGAAAAATTGGATAACAGTTCTACCCATGGACCTTTCATTATTACCATCGTCTTCCATTTATGAAGGTCATTTTTGGTTCTAAAAAGGATGATTAAGAATGATTAAAAAGGATCTTAAGTGTTGTATTAGATTTAGTGTCACTTTCAATGTTCCCTTCAAGTGCTTTGTTTGGAGATATTTTCTGAATATTACGAGGTATAAATCTCCCTTGAGAATCCAGTGGTTTTTGCATCAATATTGGTCTTGTAAACAAGGCTTGGTACTCATATTGGTTGCATAGATTAAATTCATTAGCACCCATAACATGTAAGATGGATAAAATGGCATGTTGTGTTTATGGTGTCCCTAGACACTATGCCAAAAATGATGGGTCATTCTATTCTCCAATAATCTAACTAATATATTCTTCTATTAGTGTAATTATAAAACCAAGGTTGTGTCCTAAGCTGTATGCAATGAAGCCCTATGTGTTTAGTGATTTTTTTAGTTCCATTCTAAGGGTTTGTTAGTTATGTTTTCCTTAGGTTTTCACCTAATCTACATAAATGTAATACTAATATACTGAAATGGCATTGTTGTAATAAAAACATTGTGAAAGGAAATTCTTTATCTAAAATTGAAGTACACACACCAAATCAAAGTAACATAATTAAAATTCTAAATTGAAATAACACACTCATAATGAATTTAAATAGCAATACTAAAATACATCAAAGTGAGGAAAGTAACTAAATTCAAGTAACCATTCAAAATTCAAACCAATATTCAAATCAAAGCATCTAGATTTTAACTTGCCAAAAATTACAAGCAAACGTAAAGCATAGAAATCCTCCAGTCACCTTGGTTGAGTAGGACCTTGTTGTTCCTAGGGACAGAGTTTAAATCAACACCACAAGTTGTTCAAAACAACATCTATTGTATTGATTGAGAATAAGTTCTTGAACATTCTTAGTAAAATGTAAGAATTAGATAAAATTATATTTGCAAAAGTATTGGTATTAGCTAAATAACTCATTATTTTTCAAGGACCTGTCTATATATAGACTTAAACACTTATACACCATGCCATAATTATAGGAATTTTAATCATTCATCAACAACCCTACTGAATACTATGGAAATCCTAAAAAATTGTTTCATGTCTATAGGCCAGTTGGAACGGTTGTAAAAATTTATCCACTATGTATGATGGTTGTAGACTTGGTTATTTGATCACAACTCCATGTATTGATAGTAAATTTTAATTATCATCTTGTACATGTCACCATAATTCACTCATAGAGGTGATTAGTAGGAAGTTACACAGTCAATGGTTTACATGAACATAATCAAGAGATATTCATTAACTTCACTAGGATAAATCTACGTTAAACATCCCCATGCACTTAATTAAACATGTTTTAAAGAAAAATCGATACACAAACGGATCATATAATGATTCAAACAATGAACCCATCATTTTCATGGTTGTGAAATCTCTTCATTTGTACTTGGTTGGATCTTGGGGTTCAATGAAAGGGAATCGCTTCACCCATCATTGAGATTTGGTTTGGAGGAAAGCATTTCCTAATCTCTTTTGTTGTGTGTAAAATATGCAGTAGAGAAAAGGTTTTAGGTTTTATCTATGTTTTGGAGTTGTTGAAAGGATGTCTTTTGGAGAAACTTTGGCATGTTGTCTACAGCATTTTGGTGGAGGGCTTGTATTTCACGGATTTTAATTACTAGCAAACTATTTTTTAAATAATGTTATGTATATAATTATCTTAATTTTTTACCATGGAAGAAAAGTGAAATCCATTGTAAATCCATTACAAGTCTACAATTTAGTAAAGTATTGTTATCTATGAATTTATTTGTCTAAGGATTGTAATAAATGTGCATACTTGAAGATATAATTATTGAAAGAAAAACATTATGTCATGTTGTAGCATTTTTCTTTTATGCAGACCTACAAAATTATTGAAACAATGTAAAATATTAAAATGGTAATTTCCTATGATTTATTTGGAAGTTCTGCAAACTATTTGAAGAAATAATATATATATATTAACTATAGAGGAATCATGAATCTTCCTTCATACTTCCTATAATATTTCAAAGGAAATTAATTTCTTACCTTCTTTACCTTCCTTTCAAAGATGAACAGTTGTGGTGAATAGTTTTACTTTGATTTTTATTAGTAAATCTATATGAAAGTATGAATTAGGAGATCATATTGTTCTATTCCTTAAAATGTACTTTCCCTCCATACTTGGTTAAAACACAATTTTGATGTATTTGCATGTAAACATTTAGATCTGTCTATATCATACAAATCGTAACTCTGGTGTGTGTGTGTGTGTGTGTGTGTGTGTGTGTGTGTGTGTTAGGAAATAAGGGATAAAATATGCGGAATAATCCCTCACAAAATCTCAACAGTAGAAACTAATATGCAGAAATTATTACAGATCTCAAATAAAATTACAGAATAAAATAACACAACACAAACAGACAGTATTTAACATGGTTCACCCAATTTGGGCTACGTCCACCAAGAATCACTTGCTCAGATTTTATTACAAGCCACTGCTCTCTCAATACAATACCTAGATCCGTTTGGAGCTATGCTCAACAAAGTCTACAGAATTCATAGCTGAATTCAAAACACATCTGCAATACATTTGCTTGTATATCTATCATATGCATAAGACTATATAAATAGACAACTGTTTAAGCAGTTTGATACAAAACCGTGTGTATCAAAACCAAGGGCAAAAACCGTGGGTATCAAAACAATGGGTAAAAGACCAAAAAAACCATGGGGCCAAAAACAGCCTATAACGGTTACCCATTACCCATGGGTTAATACCCGAGTGTAACACATAGAAGGTGTACCACACTCTAACATGAAAATAGGCTCCACAAACATAACAGTGTGTGTGTGTGTATGATATATGTGTGTGTATAACCTCTTCTAGAAAAATCTCATATTCTCAATGACTGATGCCGACTACTGTAATCAACGTCGACAGACTTAGCCTAATCGACACTGGTTAGCTGACCAATGTCGGTCACTCTATGAAATTATTATTTTTTCAAAATGGGTCAAATTCGACCGAAAAATGAACTCAGAAAATAAGATAACAGATTCAATAAGATTCGCTAATAAGTATATGTATGAATAAATACACACATATGTATATATATCCATCTATATACCTCTATAAACAAATTTTGTATGATATAACTAAAATAAAAATTTATATTTTCTAGATATTAACCATCCACAGATATCTGTAAACAAATATTTACTGATGAAACCTCATTTCATATCTGAATACTATAGAAATGCTGAAAACTTGCTTCATGTATGTAGGTTAGTTGGAACTGTTGTAAAAAAATATCCACTATGTGTGATGGTTCTAGACTTGGTTCCTTGATCACAAACTCCATGTATTGGTAGTAAATTTGCATTATCATCCTTTACATGTCACCATAATTCACTCATAGAGGCGGTTAGTAGGAAGTTACATAGTCAACAGTTTACATGAACATAATCAAGAGATATGCATTAACTTCACTATGATAAATCTATGTAAAACATCCCCATATACTTAATTAATCATGTTTTAAAGACAAATCGATGGACACACAAATCATATAATGATTCAAAAAATGAACCCATCATTTTCATGGTTGTGAAATCTCTTTATTTGTACTTGGTTGGAGCTTGGGGTTCAATGAAAGGGAATCACTTTACCCATCATTGAGATTTGGTTTGGAGGAAAGCATTGCCTAGTTTTTTTTTTGTGTGTAAAATATGCAGTAGAGAAAAGATTTTAGGTTTTATCTATGTTTTGGAGTTGTTGAAAGGACGTCTTTTGGAGAAAATTTGGCATGTTGTCTCCAGCATTTTGGTGGAGGTCTTGTATTTCTTGGATATTAATTATTAGTAAACTATTTTGTAAATAATGTTATGTATATAATTATCTTAATTTTTTATCATAGGAAGAAAAGTGAAATCCATTGTAAATCCATTGCAAGTCTATAATTTAGTAAATTATTGTTGATCTATGAATTTATATTGTCTAAGGATTGTAATAGATCTACATACTTGAAGATATAAATATTGAAAGAAAATTTTTATGTCATGTTGTAGCGTTTTGCTTTTGTGCAAACCTACAAAGTTATTGAAACCATGTAAAATATTAAAATGGTAATTGTGTGATTTATTTGGAAGTTCTGCAAACTATTTGAAGAAATACTATATATGTTTTAACTATAGAGGAATCATGAATCTTCCTTCATACTTATTGTAATATTTTAAGGCAAATTGATTTCTTAGCATTCTGTAGCTTCCTTGCAAAAATGAACATTTGTAGTGAATATTTGTACATTGATTTTTATTAGTAAATCTATATGAAAGTGTGAATTAGGAGATCATATTGTTCTATTCCTTAAAATGTACTTTCCCTCCATACTTGGTTAAAAGCCAATTTTGATGTATTTACAACATAGTAAACATTTAGATCTATCTGTATTAGACATATTGTAACTTTAGTGTGTGTGTGTATATATATGATATATGTGTGTATATGATATTTTATAAAAATCTTAGATTCTCAATGACCGACACCGACTAGTGTAATCAGCATCGACAGACTTAGCCTAATCAACACTGGTTAGCCGACCAGTACTGGTCACCCTGTGAAACTAATTTTTTTTCAAAATGGGCCAAATTCGACCCAAAAATGACATTTTCAAAACTTAAGCTCAGAAAATAAGATAACAGATTTAGTAAGATTTGTCAGTAAGTATATGTATGGATAAATACACACATTTGTGTATATATCCATCTATATACCTCTATAAACAAATTTTGTATGATATAAACTAAAATAAAAATTTATATTTTCTACATCTTAACCATCCATAGATCTCTGTAAACAAATAGTTACTAATGAAACCTATTTTCATAGCTGAAGCAAAAATAAATACAAAGAGGAGGAATAAGACACCCAAAACCGGTGAGTCTGGTAGAGACAATAGTAACAAAATCTTGCAAGAATGGATCGTTCCAACCTCACTTATCAAAATTAAATTGAAATAATGAGAGAAAAGGGAGAGAAATCCTCCCATTGTTATTCTTGCAGCATCACCTTTAACATAGTTTCAACTCATAATCCCTTGCCTCCATTATTGCTCCTTTTTGTAGCTTTAACTTGTCCGTAAATGGAGCCACTTAGGGTAGAAAATGAGTAATATAATTTTCATAAGGATTTTAGGGCTTGTGGGAATGACCTAATATCTAAGCGAGAGGATTGAATCAATCCTACAGATGTGATTCAATCCACCTCCCTTAATAATGTGTGAATGAACTTTATGATGATTGAATGATTCATTTAATGGAGCCAAAAGAAATTCATGGGTGTGGGCATTTTATTATTTTATGGTATTAAATTAATGGTTTTAATTTATGTATGTGTATGGGAGTTGTGATTAGTTCTAATGGGAAATTAATGCATGAGGGGATTTTTAATAAAAGGGTTTTAATTTCTTAAGTTAGGATATTATCGGATAATTAATGAAAGGATTGTAAGGGGTATGTGATTATTAAAGGAATGGTGTAGGAATTATATTTTTTTAGATATTTCGTTATAAGTGCTTAAAGGAAATTTAACAATTAAATTGAATAAACTTTAGCATGTTGGGTTTCATTAATGTTAGCAAAGAAATATGATTTAGACATGATTTATTTAAATATTATTATTAACCTTAGTGGAAAATATTAACGAATTTAATTTGTGGATTATTTAATTAATTAATTAAGTTAGTTAATTCATTAAAATAATTAAATTAAAAACATTGAAATAGTGATTATTGTCGCAATGCTACGAGAAAGTGAAATGATAATTATGGGTTAATTAAATAAAATTAATCTAGAGGGTGAATGATTGACTAATCAATTAAGCCTTTACTTTTAATCGTGAATAATGTAATCGAGATTTTAGTTAATGCACATAATAGTTTGTTTTTCTAAATTGTAATTTCTTAGTTGTTTGTTGTTGTTTTGATGTGGTGATTTTCGAGTGTCACACCCTTAAAAACACTTTTTTTTCACTATGTCAAATTGCTTTCACCATTGAACAATGTGGTTAATTGAGCCTTTGGATTGGATTTTTATAAGCCAATTTTTACATTGAGGAAATCATCGGTGATACCCTTAATCATTGGGGATTTACCATTAATCATTTATAAATCATATCCTTTTGACAAGTGTTCCTGTGTTTTCCCTAAATCATTGTAATCTCACTTTTCCACAAGTGTGTCCAATTTTCAATGGACCTAGTCCTTGAAACATTAAAATGAACAAATGAAATCCATACATAGATTCATCATTCATCTATGGAAGTTGTGCCTTTTTTCCACATCACTTGGCTTTCCCACCCATCACTTGGCTTTCCCACTCTTTTAGCCTACTTTTATGAATCATACATCTAAAGGTGTTGAACCCCTTCGTTCCCCTATCATATTATTATTCAATAGCACATCTTGTTTTGGTATCCCCTTGGACTAGGGAATCTTTTTACGAAACATGATACACAAACACCGGTGTTACTTGTGGATCACCCATACAACTTTTCATTTTTTGGTCTAACGCTTTGTCCATAAGCCATCAGAAAAAAGGGGGAAAATGTAGACACTGAAAATCTACACTCCCCTGTTTTCACTGTATTATCCTGCTTAACATTTATAATATATTACTACATTAGATTAATTATATTAACACCCCATATTTTCCACCCATTCTTAATTAATAAATTATTTCTTCATATGCAAAAATATCATATTCCATGATATTTGTTTTCTTAATCATTTTAATCCACCTAAATTATTCTCTAAAATCCATTTAAAATCATCTCTAACTTCATCATCTCGCATACCTGTCATGGGCATTTTACAAATCCACCATTATCTTCACAAAATCCTAAGTATTTGTCATCATTGTTATAATAATCTTATATTCCTACGTTTTATAAATCCTAAATTTCCACCTAAAACCTATCCTAAAAAAATTTAGATAACAATCTAACATATCCTAGCATTTCCTAAACAAACCCAACACCTCATAAGCCAACACAAAAATTTCAACACCAACTAAAAAACTTATCCCTTAAAAACAAGAACAAAAACTAGAGATTTCGAAAATTGTTTCAAAACAAAAAAGGATGAAATCGTCGGCGAATAGGTAAATCCCCAACGATTATTTAATCCCAATTTGCAACCTCTTTTCGGAATCATCTTCTCATACTCTTGAACCTTAGTCTTCTATCATGGTCTATTGTTGTTATATTGCATCAACGAAAAACATATTATCGTCCAAGTAATGGCATTCATATTCACCCAAAAATTCTAAGGATCATTTTGGAGGTTACTCGGTAGTCAACAAATCATCAATTATCTTAAAGCCTCGTCCATCATTTCTAATCAAAGTCAGTTGTTATTTTCACATGTTCATTTACATATTTAGGTACATTTATCTATTATTTTCCCCATTTTTCATTACAATTCAATTCCCTTGACCTTTATATTTTCAGATATTTGGCTAGATATAACATTTTTATTATCTTGTCAATATCTTCGAAAATCCTCATCGATTCATTAAATCACATGCGATTCTTGTACACTCTATTTTCCAATAGTATCAATCAAATTTCATTTATTATTTCGATTATATCTCTATTATTTCTAACATGTTTTCTAGAATGGCTTATTTAGATGGCATTAGGAGGACAAAGCCATGAAATAACAAGTATCAACTCTCTACCTGTCATCTTCCATCCCTTACATTGGGAAAATTATGACATTTTACATGAAATTGATTTATGCGTCATTCATTCCACCCTTTTGGACTAGTTCTAGACCATCTTTGAATCCACCCAGAGGATTCGTGATGCCACTGAAGAGTTTTGAGAGGCCTATTTATATATCTTATGCATTCAAGCCGACTTGGCTTTATTTGAGTACATATATGAAGATGAAATAGAAGAATTGATCTCTAAGGTTTAATCTAAAGATCAAACCAACTTGAAACAAACATATTTTTATTCTTATTCTGATACATAAGAGGAGGAACTAGAGTACAATTTTTACTTCTTTCGGGAATACTATAGTGATCAAGAGAATTTTGATTATCTTGAAGACATTGATTTTACTTAAGAGGAAGATTCACCTTTGTCTGAAAAACTCTGATACTTATTTAGACTCTGACTATGAGCCATAGTCTACCTATCTCATATTTCATTATCTACTAAATATTTGTAATAAAATTTAAAATTGTCAGAGCATTTATTATTTATCCATTATATATCATGTCTTACTTACAAAACCACGTAATTGTATAAATAGTGTGTTGACATCCTTACGAGGAAGTCCTTTGACTTCCGGGGATTGGCCTTTTCCAGGTAACCTACTTACTATTGTTTACTAATAAATATCTTGTGTAGTGTCTATGATTGCATCTTCATTTATAGGATAACAGTTGATTCATTTCTTATACGGAGCATAACAATCAAATATTTTCCTTCCACATCCATGGGTACCTCTAAAACCTGCCATATCAAGGTTTGGTGAGTTTTATTATCTTTCTTATTAGGTTAAGTTGAAGAGGTAAAATTTACTCTGAACATAGGTGACCAAAGGCAAACATTCGCGAACATCTTGAGATCCTTTGGAATTGAGTTTTTGAGGTTCTGAGTAGTCACAAGTTCCTAGAGGATGTCTATAGCAACCCAGGTGCACATGACCCTACACATGCACCCTATTCCTAGTTTTTCCTATAGTTCTACATTTTTCTGGGATCATTTTCGAAAATATGCTTTCTGGTTTTATCAATTTTCTATCTCAACATAGCTTCAGATTTAGTAAGAATTACCTAAGTATCTTACGCTATCTCTTACACTTAGGGTTTCAAGTTTATTATCTTACTTACTTATGTCAAATGTGTATGTTATTACACATTTATATTTGTGTTGTTACTTAATTAGGATTTAGCATTTATATTTTCCAAGATTTTCTTAATCGCTATCTATACCCCATTATCTTGGCGTCATTGGCACGAGGGCAACCAAATGACACTATTTCACACACAAACACAAAGAAATACATGGATTCATGAATTCATTGTAGCGTTTGGTAAAAATTTCATCCTTCAGATGACCGTTGAGATCATTCTAACTTCAAATATTACATTTTCATTGCAATTTTATGTTTTTGTGAGCTTGTGCAACTAGGTAGGGATTGTGTTGCATGTTACAGGTACCCCGGTGATCCAAGTGTGAATATTACATTTTGAGAATTTTTGTAGTCACCAATACCTAGGAGTGGTCTTTGTCACCCAAGCACGCTCACCCTATCCTAGGAACCCATTTTCAGCTATGTCCACAACTTCTAGAAGTTATGTTGATCATTTTTGACACTCTACCTAGCATGTTCATCAGTTTTCTGAATTCAAACATATTCTAGGATAAGAAAAAATTAGGTAAGTTCCCTATCTCTCATTTTTTCTTACATGCTTGCATCTTTAGAGTCCTTAGCAATTATATTTTGGTGTATATTATCATAGTACTGACTCTGAAATTAGGTTTAAATATATCTATTTTTGTTAAATGAATAGGTGACCAAAAAGATTCTAGATGCTCCCAAAATCTTCCCATATCTACTAAGATCTCAGGGGACCTAACAGAATTAAGATCCAACTCCCATAATGCATTGCGGGAGTGTTGTTCATGACGGAAAAAATTGTATTAGTAGTTTTTGCCTACACCAAGTAAGATAAGTAGGTCCTGAAATAGACATGTCAAGCATGTTATCCAACCGTCACAGTGAATACCAACAACATCAAACCATTATTTTTATAACAAGGAAGGGATATGAAGTGATAAAAAAAATTTTCACGTGATTTTTTTTTTAGTTTTAGGTGGAAGTTCCAAATCGATTGTGCGAGCATAGGAGAAGATGTCACCTTTATGTGACTCTTTCTTAATGTGAGATAATGCATAAAAAATGACTTTAGATCAAGGAGTGGATCGTGTTTTATGTTTCATTAATTATCTCCATAACTTGGGTAATGTTATAGAGTTTTAAAATTCTACACTCAAGGGGTAAAGGTTTATGCATACCAACATTAAAAAAATCAATGTTTTATTCCTTTAATTAAAGAAATCATAAACTGTAATGAAATCATTACAAGAAAACAATAAGAGAGGTATATTAATAATTATATGTATTTTTCTGATAAAGTATATAAGGAGAGCTGTTTAACTTATATGGAGACGGTTGGATAACATGCTTGACGAAATAAAATGTCATATAACTCCACTAGAATCCACTATTAATCTCAATCTCACATAATTATGTGATGTAATTGGTTTGAGGAGGTGCTACAAGTTATGCATACAACATATAATATTACCCATTGTATGCATACTCTGAAATCATTGTAGGCCATGAGGCCACATTTCTTTCTCACATTTTATCAAACAATTTGCATGTTGAGTGCAAGCTTCCACATTTTACATATATAAATTAATTTTTCCCCGAAAACTCAAACATCTATTAAGGAATCCTCTACAAAGACTTGGTGGATGTTCAAACCGTACATAAAAGCTTCTATGTTTGCACGGGATAAGAGATAAAGGTCATGTTCACATGCCCAACTCACACCCCTACTCATTACAATAACTCCACATAATATGTACTAGTTTCAAAGGGTGTGAACTAATCTTTTGAGTTCTCCTAAGACAGTTAGGCACTAAATTATGTCCACAAAAACAAAAAACTACAACCCCCTCAAATATTAAAACGAAAATGAACATAACATGATTAGGGAATGCTCGAAGGGCCACTATCATTTAATCATTTAGCCAAGTGGGAAACCCCTTGTCTTATGTTGCATACATGTTTTCTTAGGCCTTAGAAATAACATAAACTACTAAAACAAATTTTCTTTCAATATGATTGTAATACTCCATGTCCAGACACCAGAAACCATACCAATATGTCACTAAAATTTTGGTAGATTTTTTTTTAAATGAGTGATTAAAACTAATGTTTTACTTAACCGATTCCTGTTAATAAATATTTCATATTAAATCGACTAACACAAATTAATTGATAATTTCCTATTCCCAAGTTACTATTTATTTATTTCCACTATCATGGTTTACCTAAATAAACATTTACTAGGGTCACTAGGTAATTTTACACCCCCATTTTAATTTAAATGTCCCCACTCACCCCTCTTTAGATTAATTTTCATTCCCACAAAAATGCCCATGACTTAAAGTGTGTAGGGTTTAATGTGAGCCCTAGGATAGATCAAATCTTGACAATAGATTATGAATCTTACCCTAATTTTGCCATAATCATCTTTATGTTATTTTCTTATCTTCTCCATTCCTCCTCTAAATTTTTTTGTCACTTGTAGGTGCAGGTTGAATAGGATCTTGGAAGTTTACTCTCATGGAGTTTTTAAAAATATCAATATGATTCCCTTATTTGTTCATTTATATATATTTTTTGTAATTTTTCTTACCCATGAATCCCAAATTGTTGGGTAAGTAGAATATTTTTTTGTTTGTATTGAATAAGGCCAATCTACCTTTCATATATATATATATATATATATATATATATATATATATATATACTTACTTGTGATTAAATATTCCAAAACTGAAAAATTATTGCAATTACAATTGTAAAAACAAATCGTAGTTTTTTTGGTTTTGTTTGAAGGATGGGCTTTACAATAGAGTGGGGGAGGAAGGCTACATGGAAGGATTTTGGATTGGGGAATTGAGTGGTGTGTGCAACCATTTGGGGAGGGTTCGAACCCTACCCACCCATATTTCCTTTGCCTTAAAATTATTAATCCATCGTGAGTTTTTTTTCATAGTTTATGATTTTATTTTTTTATGTTTAAAAAAAAAACTTAACCCAAATACTTTACTCTGTACTTGTTGTTTAATAAAATTTTGATTTGTTTTATTTACTCCATGTGTGTGTGTGTGTGTGACATAATATGATATATGTGTAGATTATAATATATATTTAATAAAATCTGTATTATAATATATATCAATATATGATAGTGTAAAAATTAACTATTGTAAGTAAGGTAACTTAGTTATATTATATAATATGACTATATTAATTTTATTTATTTATTTTGTTCTCCTTGAGAAGTATGGAACCTACTTTTTTTTTTTTTTCATTACATCTATATTCAAATGATTTTCTCTTTTATGTTCTAAAAGAAGGATGTAGCCAAATAGTACAAATGGAAGAGATACTTGAATTATGTTTACAAGTTATAAGGGAGAACATATATTCAAATATGATTTCTTAATAGGAACAAATCATTAAATATCACATGGAAAAGAAAACAACTAATCTCATTCTATTCAATAATGCTACAATATTTTCAAGAAGAGATACATGTCAAGTAGGATAAAAAAAAATTCATACAATATTAATCCTGAATCTTCATGTAACACTAACGTTCCTTCAAATGTAATAAGTAAATACATTATTGCAGATTTCTACAAGAGGGAGATCCAACAAGAAGAAGAAAAAAAACACACATTTTCTTTTAGCACTAAAGTATCCTTCCAATAACAAAAACTTTCCTTTCAAAATGGAGTTACAATGAATTCATATTAAAGAAATCAACTATTACGAGATTTCTTTTCCATGGAGCTTAAGATCACAATACCTTTTTTTTTACATACCTAAAATATTTAAGAAAACACATTACAAAGCTTCTTTACAAGCTTGAAGTAGATTACTCAACAAAAACATGACTCAAGTTTACAAGTAATACCAAATACAAAATGGTGATTTTACAAGATGATGAAAGATTTCACATATCCATATTCTTAAACTTGCAATGAGAGTGGTGTCCAAAAAAATATGAATAAGAAGATGGCAACCAAGATGATAAGTAACTCAACCTATCTTCCACTTGATCTCTATATTCAAAATCGTCCAAAGAACCAACACAAGGAGAAAAATATTTTTTAACCACCCAACCTTTAGGCATCATTACATGTCTTTCCAAGGTTGGAAGACATGCTAACCTCCCCCAAGCCCATGGGAGAGAGAGCTAGCTTAAAGAAATATTTCACAAGCTAAAGGGAGACATAACAACATTATATTTTCACAATCAAAACAATTGAAACACTAAGATGAACACCAAATTTTTGAAAAGAAGGAAAGGAGGAGAAACAATATTCTACCTCCAAAATGGGGAAGAGAAGAAGAAATATCCAAGGTGCCAAAAGTGTGGTCCAAACATTGGATGCACACAATCAGGAATCTTCACGACCTCCTTATTCTTCCAAATCATCAAACTCTCCTTATTTCTCCACCCATTCACCAAAATCATTCTTTGGAATATTTTCAAACCCATTGGGTTTCCCCTCCAAGAATGAGGAATGGGGTTCAAACCATATGAACCACCTTCCCCACCTAAAGCCATAAGAGGGGAGTAAAAGAAAGAACCTACATGGCTTGCCCATCAAGCCATGAGGTTTGAGATGGATAATACCTCTCTCTTCCCCCATAAACTCCAAAACCCATCATGCCATATGATGGATGGAGAAAAATAAAACAACACAAAACATACTCAAGAAATAACAACACACAAGAAACAACACACACATTTTAAATAAAACAAGACTAAGATCCAACATAATATAAAACATAAAATCAGCTCAAGGAGCCTACCTCCAAAATCTCTACAAAACTCTAGCTTTTTCCACTTCCTTATCCAAGCAAGCTCTAGCTCCAAAATCACCAAAGCCCTAAGAAAAATCTCCCAAAAAAAAGTTCTCTTCTTCCCCCATGAGGGAGAATTTGAAGAGAATCCAACAAATTTCCTCACCAAGGAGGGGATGACATGTGTCACCCCTCTCTTTCCTCCATGTCAAAGATTCTCAAAATAAAAGGAAGAAATAAATAAAATAAATTTTAACACTCCCTTCCCAAAATGCCTAGAATGAAAATAAAATAAGATTGTGCAACATTCTACAAAACACACATACCAATCCACCTTACATGGATGTGACCAAAAGGTTGAAAAATGGGAGGGAAGCTCCCTTTATTCTTTGAAATTAAGCCCCCCTACCTATTAGGTAGGGTACAAGGGCCTATTTTCATGCTAAGTGAACTCCTAAACTTAAAAAGTGTCACTTAAAATCCCATAAATAACCCAATATCGGATTTGACACATTTGGGGACAAGTGTAGGGGATGTGGGGCCAACCCAAGGGTTCACATGTGACACTAATCCCCTCTAATTAATATAAAATTACCCAAAGACAAAACTTAATGCAAGTGGGTACCATTAAATCCCCAAACCAAGTTTACTTAACAAGCTAAAACATCCTAAACAAGATTAATTTTACATGACATACTATATTACAAATGAGGGTCACTCATGGTGCCCAAAATAATGAAATCTAATACTAAGGCCTCAAACAGTTAACATGGTTAGGACCTAAGCTTATTGGCTGCTTGTGTAAAATTTGTGTAACCGCCCTGAAACCCACATTCTCCTTTGACATGTCACCTACACACTCGTTCCACACATTAAACGCACCTGTTAAATACAATGTAAATCAACTTCTGAGTAAGTGGTCAATGAATTCTATGATATCCTAACATTATCATGGAATTATAAGTGCAAAAACATGCTCAATTACACCCAATTTACCATGAATTAGCCATAGAGATAAATATAAATGGCATACATTCATAAAAACTAGACATGCGACTAAGCAAAGTATCCAACATATATCAATTAGGTCCAAACAACATCATAAAAGTTAGTATCCAAACTATCAAATAAAAAAGTGTCAACATACTAATCAAATCAAATTGGTGCTACGTGCCCAAATCTCCATACATGTCTAAGAAGTTAAATTCTCATAACATAATGTCCAAACTATATCAAAATCCTTGTCAAATCATGTCTATGAATAATGAAATCAATGGGTAATTGAGGCTATAAAATTGGGGGCACTACATCCCGCTCTCATAAAATTAGACTTCCTCCTAGAAGTCACTGGAAGATATAGGGATATCTAGCCATCAACGGTTTAGCATCCTCCCAAGTGGCTAATTTCTCATCATATATGTCCCACTACACTCTAACCTAGTCCAAGTCTCGACCTTGAAGGGCCAACCTCTGGTGCTCCAGTATAAGTACGGGCTCCAATCTCTACTACCCTTTGTCCTCAACCTGTAATGCCGACCAATCCAAAACATATGAAACATCAGGTATATATCTATGTAGTACAGAAACATGAAATACATCTTGGGCCCATTCAAGGCATGGTGGAAAATCTAGGCGATAGGTAACTTGACCAATGACCTCTAAAATATCAAAAGGTCCCACAAAACGAGGTGATAACTTAGAACCCTTTTCATAGCGGATTGGTCTCTTATGCAGATGAACTCTCAAGAAAAATTTGTCACCCACTGAGAAGTGATGATAAGTCCTCTTGGTGTCTACATATTCCTTCTGGCGTGCTCTAGCCTACTCAAGACATTGTCTAATCAAAACTACTTGCTGCTCCAAGTCCTGTAGGTAAGCTGGTCCGAAAATGATCATGTCATCTAGTGTATCCCAAAGAGGTGTCCTACAAGGTCATCCATACAAAGCCTTGTAGGGAGCCATACCAATAGAACTATGATACTTTTTGTATGCAAACTCAACTAAATGAAGGTTACCTTCCCATTTCTTCTGTTGGTCCATCACATACATCCTCAACATGTCCTCTAATACCTGATTAACTCTCTTTGTCTTTCCATCTGTCTCTTGATGGTATGCTAAGATGAAATTAATCTGAGTACCCAGAGTGGTCTGAAATGAAGTCCAGAAAACTAAAGTGTAGATGGTATCCCTGTCATTAATGACGGTCTTCGAAATCCCATGTAATCTAACAATGTCCTCCATAAATACTTTGGAAATGGCCTATGTATTATAGGTGACCTTGGTTGGTGATAAATGCACAACCTTAGTAAACTTATCCATGGTGACCGTCATGGCATCATGATGATAAGAAGCCATAGGGAGTCCGACTATGAAATCCATGGAGATCGCATCCCATTTCCACTCTGGAATATCATGACGATGTAAGAGTCCTATGGGATGAGAATGCTTTTCCTTGACCCTCTGACACTCAAAGAAACATGTAACAAAATATGTTATGTCTTGTTGAAGACCAGACCAATAATATAACTCCCTTAGATTGGCGTACATTTTCTTCTCTCCAGGATGTGTTGTATATGGAGCTCGATGCGCCTCTAAAGGATGAAGCTACATAGATCGCCTAACTTAGGCACATAAATGCACCTATGGAACCGAAGTAAACCATATGTCTCTAAAATGCACCCTGAATATCTTCCCTCAAAAGAACCCTATGACTCCAACATCTGTCTAGCTCCCTCATAAAACCTTTAATCTAGAATATTCTCAAGAATCCTGCCTCTCAAATCTGACTGCAGTGTCAATGTAGCAAGTACATGTCATCGTCTACTAAATGCGTTTGCAATGATGTTTTTCTCTCCTTTGATATACTATACCTCCATGTCGTACTCACATAGGAACTCCATCCAATGCTGCTAACGAGCATTGAGGTTTGGCTGTGAGAATATATGATGCAAAATATGGTGGTTTGTTCTCAAAGTGAAAGGTCTACCCAAAAGGAAATGTCGCCAATGCACAAGTGCATGAACAACTACTACAAGTTCCAAGTCATGAGTAGGATAATTAAGCTTGTAGTCTTTTAGATTACGTGACTTAAAGGTAATAACCCAATGCTCCTGCATAAGGACCACTCTGAAACCCTCTAGTGATGCGTCAGTATAAATAAAAAAGTTCTCTGTAGGGTCTGGAACTTCTAAGATCAGTGTCATGGTTAACCTTTCCTTAAGCAACTAAAAGGCTTTCTCACACTTTTCTGACCAATAAAACTACTTCCCTTTTGTCTGAAGGGAAGTAATAGGTTGAGAAATCTTGGAGAATTCTAGAGCGAATCTGCGGTAGTAAATTACTAAACCCATAAAAATACTCACCTCAATGACTGATGTGGGTGCTGGCCAATCCATAATATCATGTATCTTAGAGGGGTCTACTAAGATACCCTCTCCTAATAAGATGTGTCCCAAGTACTGAATCTTAGTCTGAAAGAAGCTACATTTTTCCAAGTTCCCAAATAAATTCTACTCTCTCAAAACCTGTAGTACATGTCTCAAATTTTCCTCGTTCCCCTCCTCGCAATGAGAATATATCAATATATCATCTAGGAACACTAAGACAAAGTGATCCAAAAAGGTCCTAAATACTCCACTCATGAGGCTCATGAAGACAAATGGGGCATTAATCAAACCAAATGGAATAACTGTGAACTCATAATGCCAATAACGTGTGTGGAAGGTTGTCTTATGAATGTCTACATCTAATATGCACAGCTGATGATAACCTAACTTCAGATCAATTTCAGAGAACACTCTATCTCCCCACATTTGATCAAACAAGTCATCAATCCTAGGAAGTGGATAATGGGTCTTTATTGTGACTTTGTTGAGATGTCTGAAGTATACACAAAGTCTGAGAGAACCATCCTTCTTCTTCACAAATATTACTATCGCTCCCCAAGGAGATAAACTAGGATGAATGAGACCCTTTTCCAACAATTCCTCTAACTGAATCTAGAGCTCATGAATCTCTGCAGTCATCATCCGATAGGGTATTCTAGAAACTAGTGAAGAGCTTGGCACTAAATCAATGGTGAAATCCACCTCTCTGCAAGGTGGTAACCCTGGAAGCTCACCTAGAAACACATCTACATACTCCCTCAAAATTGCATGATAATCTAAGGGTGAATGCTCTAGAGTGCTCTCTGATCGATCACTGATGGTGATAGAAAACAAATGAAAACCTTTACATATGCTCCGCTTGAGTTTCTTATTCGAGATCATACGCAAAGAGATAGGCTTTTGTATCCCTGATATCAAAACTTCACTTGCAAGATCATCCAGACACTCAATTACCTTATTTTGACAATCCCCCTTGGCCCGATGAGCCTTGAGCCAATCCATTCCAAAAACTATCTGATAGGATCCTAGATGAATAACTCGGAGATCAAGTGTAGTGGAGAAGACTCCAAAATCAAGTACGTAACTCTCCACATATGAGTCCATGGTGAGTTTGGCCGCAGAGGACAACTCAACCTGCCAACTATCTTGTTGCCTAGCCACCACTAGCCCACACTGGTCAAATGTAGAAGGAGATATAAAAGAATCTGAAGCACCAGAATCAAAGAGTACTGAGACATAAATACCCCTGATAGTACCTATCATCTCAATAAATGTGGCCTGGTGCTGAATTTGGCAGTTATGAACCATTGCATTTACACGATGGGCCCGTCCTACATCACCCACAATCTACTCAAATCTAGGAGCTCTCTATATATCCATGGTATTAGGTTTGTGCAGACACATACGCACATAATGATCAGGGACCCACAAATAAAACATCCTTCTATACCTCTGTAAGATGGGGTCCCTCCTGTACTCTGGTGAACTGATCCAGTTGGCACAACCCTAGCAAAGTGCTAGGTGTGAGCTGGTTTTACCTATTGAGTACCTTGACTCCTATCCCTAGCTCCAGTAAAACCTCCTCTAGTACCACCTCTCTAAAAGATCTGAATCTTCCTAGCCTTTTGCTGCTGGTGGCCATGATGTTATGTCTGTTGTTGTGGATGTAGTGGAGCCCTCGAAGCTATTATTGCAATCTAGAATCCTCCTCTAGGGGGTGGTGTTGTACCCCATGACCTCTGACTCTGAAAGGCCTGTATCATATCCTGAATCTTGCTCTTGTTCCTATCTTAGTGTTCCTGTGCCCTGTTCCTATTCTCCTTAGCTAAATAAACCTTCTCAACTACCTTCTCAATCATGGGAGGATATAACATCCTAACTTCTCCTACTATATCTACATTAAGGCCTGAAATAAACCCCTTAACTTATAGTTTCTCATCTTGCAGGTATTCTACATAATGTAAAAGGTCCAGGAACCTGCTCTCATACTGAGCCACTATGTTAGAGCCCTGTCGTAAATTGTGAAACTCATCAATCCTCTTCTGCACAAAATACTCTGACATATGACGAGCCCTAAAATTCTCCTTGAACAACTCTCAAGTCATTGTATCTCTAGTCAAATGGAGCTTTCACTCCTCATTCCTCCACCAAACTCCTGCAGCGTCTCAGAGGAGGTGGATGGTGAATCTGGCTTTGATATTGCTCTCATAAGAGTGCAAGCTAAAGTAGCTATCCTTTCTAAGAAGCCATGAATCAGCTCCAAATACATCTATAGAGCCGGTGTATGTAGGAAGTTGCAAGAAAAGAATATCCCTAATTATAATACCTATGTCACGATCCTGGCACTATGGTGCAATAGGTGAATGGGGTCGTCTATCTCCAAATGGTCCCTCAAAGCTATGTCAATGGCTATGACGATACGATGCCACCCTCTCATGGTGAATGGAAGGGCTACATGACCTCTCTCACCTAGGGTTATCATGCGTCCTCGTCTATCGGCTCCTCATCTCCTGAATAGATGTCCTCCTCTCTAGACTCCTGCAGGGGTGGAAGATGTTGCTACACAACACCGATCAACTGTTGAATAGCCTCTAAGATCTAAGTTCCTAACTTAGGTGACTATGGTTTAGGTGTAGGTGAACTAAGTCCCAAACCACTAACTGATCGTCATCTCATGGGTGGCATCCTGTGAATGAGGTACGAAAAATGGTTGTTAAATTATAATGGTTACAGAAATGTTTTTAATATATATATATATATAATTGTAATGTTATTAAAATATTTTTGCCTAGTTAATTAATTACCTAGAGTGTTCACATGTGTGAACCTCGCTCTGATACCAAATGTAATACTCCATCTCGGGACACCGGAAACCATACCAATATGTCACTAAAATTTTGGTAGATTTTTTTTTAAATGAGTGATTAAAACTAATGTTTTACTTAACCGATTCCCGTTAATAAATATTTCATATTAAATTGACTAACCCAAATTAATTAATGATTTCCTAATTCCCAAGATACTATTTATTTATTTCCACTATCATGGTTTACTTAACTAAACATTTGTTAGGGTCACTAGGTAATTTTACACCCCCATTTTAATTGAATTGTACCCACTCACCCCTCGTTAAATTAATTCTCATTCCCATAAAAATACATGTGACTTAAAGTGTGTAGGGTTTAATGTGAACCCTAGGATAGATCAAATCTTGACCCTACATTTTGAATCTTACCCTAAAGTTGCCCTAATCATCTTTATATTCTTATCTTATCTTCTCCATTCCTCCTCTCATTTTTTTTTGTTTTATCACATGTAGGTGCAGGTTGAATAGGATCTTGGAAGTTTACTCTCATGGAATTCAACATAGTATCAATATTATTCCCTTATTTATTCATTTATATATATTTTTTGTAATTTTTCTTACCCATGAATCCAAGACTATTAGGTAAGTAGAATATTTTTGTGTGTGTATTGAATAAGGAAAATCTACCTTTCATATATACACACACACATATAAATACACACACACACACACACACACACACACACACACACACACACACACACACACACACACACACACACACACTTGTGATTAAATATTCCAAAATCAAAAAATTAGTGCAACTACAATTGTAATAAAAAAATCACAATTTTTTTTGTTTTTTTTTAAGGATGGGGTTTACAACAGAGAGGGGGAGGAAGGTTGTGTGGAAGGATGAGGGATTGGGGAATGGAGTGGTGTGTTCAGCCATTTGGGGAGGGTTTGAATCTTGCCCACTTATATTTCTTTTGCCTTAAAATTATTAATCCACCATGAGTTTCCTTTTCATAGTTTATGATTTTCTTTTTTTGTTTAAAAAAAAAACTTAACCCAAATACTTTCCACCATACTTTTTGTTTAGTAATTTTTTTATTTATTTTTATTTACTATATGTATATGTATATATATATATATATATATATATATATATATATATGTATATGTATATGTATATGTATATGTATATGTATATGTATGTATATGTATATGTATGTAATATAATACGATATATGTGTAGATTATAATATATATTTAATAAAATATGTATTATAATATATATCAATATATGATAGTGTAAAATATAACTATTGTAAGTAAGGTAACTTAGTTATATTATATAATATGACTATATTAATTTTATTTATTTATTTTGTTATCCTTAAGAAGTATGAAACCTAAAGTTTTTTTTTTGCATTACATCTATATTAAAATGATTTTCTCTTTTATGTGCTAAAAGAAAGCATCAAGACTATACATTTCCTATCGGAACATAAAATATTGTATCAACTTGGTTCTGATAAGTAGTTACACTGAAATGAAACTGAAGGAGGATGGAGATTTTTTTCCTTACGATTTCATGCCTGCTAGTTTTAAGCTTTCCTCACCATCTATACGGATCAGAAGTAGCGACATCTAGTCTGGGTCAGTAGTACATTTCTTCCAGCTAGTTTTGCTTAAAAGAAATATTTGCCAAGTCCGTTAGAGAGATTAGAGGGTTTGCAAGCTACAACTATACATGTTATGTTAAGCTACTATCATTAGATTTATGGACTGTCTGTGTGGTTGACAATTGGAGCATCACAATAGAAGTAGGAATTTTGTTTTAAAGTGTATTCTGTCATTGATTTGTGATTAATGTTTACAGAGTACCCATATTCGTTTATGATAGTAGATGCTGAAAAGGCAGTTGCAAGAGAATATTATTACATCATCGTTGGGGGAGGTACTATAGGGTGTCCTCTCGCAGCAACTTTCTCACAGCATTACTCTATTTTGGTATTAGAAAGGGGAGATTCTGCTTATGGAAATCCCGATGTTGAGGACTCGAGTGGTTATTTAAAGATTTTTCTGGATGCTGATAATTTCCCTTATGTGGCTCAAAGATTTGTCTCAGAAGATGAATTTGAGTCAGTAACGGCCAGAGTTCTTGGTGGGGGAAAATTAATCAACGGTGCATTCTACAGCAGGGTGAGCCAGGAATATATTCGAAAGATGGAATGGGATAAGAAACTTGTAAATGAGTCGTATGAATAGGTAGAGAAGTTGACTGCATTCAAACCAAACAACATTTCTCATTGGAATTCTGTTATCAAGGATGGTCTTTTGGAAGCCGGAGTGCTTCCTTAGAATGGATATACTTTGGATCATCTGGAGGGCACCAAGATCAGTGCTTCAATTGTTGACAACAATGAAAAGAGACATTCAGCAGCAGACCTTCTCCAATATGCAAATCCAGATAACATTGTAGTTCTTCTCAATGCTACTTTCACCCAGAATCCTCTTCGAAATGGCATTAGGTACAAAGACATGTTCTTTCATATTCTAGTTTTTTCTTGTTATTTACCCATAATTAATACATAGAAAGAATATATAAATGTTTTGATAGTAAATCATCTTTTAAAATTTCTTTTTCACATGAACTAGCCTTGTTTTAATATTTTCATATCTTTCATATGCTACACTTGTTTTAATATTTTCATTTATATTGCGTCTGGAGGCTTAAAGTTTTGGAGGAACCCATTTACCTCTTCAATTCTTATTTTGTAATTCATGTGAAGACACATCTTATGAATAAAAATAAAAATAGGTTGCGCGAATTACAATATTTGACATGATATTTCGTTGTAGGAAAGCTGAAGGCTAAAGGTGTGGAGTTCATCAAATGTGTTGATAGCATCCCTTACCAAGTATTAATTAATCAATCATCACATACCAGTGAGGAAATTTTTTCAGCAGGAGCCATAGGAAGCCCTCAACTTCTCCTTTTAACTGGAATTGGTCCATCACAACAACTTAAAGAACTGAATATTACTGTACTTTTAGATTTACCTTTGGTAGGAAAAGAGATTCAAGATTCACCACTTACAACTGCCACTCTGGAATCTTCCAAACCAGTTGAATTTAGCAAAGTGCAAGTAGTGAGCATTGTAGACAATTCAAAAATCTACATTGAGTCTAGCAATTATGTTCAACAAAAGAGTGCCTTAGATTTGCAATATTTTGGACTTATTTTTAATAAAGTGAGCTTCAACTCACAAGCACAAATCCATTAGCTACTCCCTCAGTTCGATACAATTATCTTTCTCATCTTTATGATCTACAAGAGTGTATCCTTGGTGTGAAGCTAATGGCTAATCTTACCTTGACACGTTCCATTCAAGAATTTGCATTTATTGGAACTAGAAACTCTAGCATGTTACGATTCCTTCAGCCATTCTTACCACAAGATCAATCAAAAGATGAAGCCTTTGCTAAATTTTGTAAAGATACTCTACAGACAATTTGGCATTTCCATCGAGGGTGTCAGGTTGATTTAGTTGTCGATAAAAGGTATCAAGTAAAAGGTGTTAATAATATAAGGGTTGTGGATAATTCAATTTTTAAGGACACGGTTGGGACCAATCCACAAGCCACTACCATGATGCTTGGAAGGTATTTATTTGTTTTTGCTACAACTAAATTTTTATTTACCATTTGTTAAAGTTAACATTTTAATGATAAATGATTATGGTGTTTTCTACATGTATGTAGGTATGTAGGACTTCGTATCCTTGAGGAGCGTACAAACACTTGATAATAGTGCATCTCTTCCTATCAATAAAATCATTTTCCCAATTATATCATGTATTTATGTAATCATTTTCCCATTTATATAATGTATTCATATGATATAAGTACTATGGATGAACAAATTTCTACATAATATTTTTCATTTTGAAAATATTGTTTTTGAGATGTCTTGGATGCACATCGATCATCCAAAACCTTTATATCTTCATAAAAAAGAACGTCCCAATGGATTTCATCAATTAAAATATGTGAGTTATCATGTAAAATGATTGTTTATTTTTTGTTATAGCTTCAATCTTTTTTTCTTCATTATACTGAACGTTGAAGTAATAAAATAAATAACAATCATCTCAAGCATCTAGTTATTATATGATGGTAAGGTCACATCGATCATATTGAATTGAAACTAGTATAGGTGTATGATTTGATTTACCTTTGGTATAAGTTTAACATATGGTGTCAAGTTGAGGATGATTTCCAATGAATAATTTATAAAATGATTGTATGCACATTTTTAACATCAGGTTTCCATCATAGATTTGAAAATATTTCCAAGTTTTATCCAAATTTAAAATATATAAGTTACTTGATCAATAGAATATATAGCTATCTCATCAACATTTTTATTTACATTATTAAATAAGAAAACTTTTTTTTGTATGTTTTTTGTTGTAGCTATAAACAAAGCATTTTTCTTATGAGTATACCTTCTACAATCCAATCCTTTATGTAAGCATTCAAGATATTTATTATAATTATTGGAATCGTGTCTATTCAATTTTTACGTAGTAAATATGTTAGGTATGCATGATAAAGAATAGAAAAACTTATTGAAATGGAAAGGTAGAATTGACATAGATATGACATGTTTAAGTGTAATAAAGGTTTCAAGATAGAAAAGTAAAGGAAGAGTGTTATACCCTTAACCCTAGGTCATATATAGAGATATGGATACCAAACTTGTGACTAACATAATTTATTTTCATGTCATATCATATATATTTATTGTTTCATATGTTTAGTAGGTCAGCCTTGGTGCATTTCATAGAACAGTATAGTGTATATAGGAGTTAGAGGGTACTAAATGATCATATTAAGCATATGAGTATTATTGTATGGAATAGAGGTTTCCCTCTCAATGTGGCTAAGTCATTATACTTGTATATTGTGATCATTTATCTATATCTTGGTATTATTTTGTGTTATATTCCTACTAATATTTAGATCTATCTGAGTAATATTATTGCAACTGATATCAGATAATTGATCTGGATAGATTTGTATCAAAACCCTAATTGTGAAGATTCAGTTATATCTACCAAACACTGGAAAACTTTTCTGCAATTGTTTAACTAAAGTGGTGAAATAGATCTAGTAAATTGCTCCTCAATTTTTAAGATCTATGGATTGTTTTTTTTTTGCAATATATAGACATTTTAGTGTTTTTCATAAAAAAATTCTAGAGGATATAATTTCTGGATGTTTTCTAAGTTTCTTATGTTTTTGGAAAGATTTCAAAATATTAGCTAGGTATTTTCCTTTGTGTTTCTTTCTATTTGGTTAATAGCGATATGAAACCTCGAGTCTTAAATTCCTACCCTAATCCTTGTATCCCAAGACCCAAACCCTACATCATGATAAGGATATAAACTAGAGGCAAAGGGAAGGGCCACACCACTATAGGAATGAATCCAAATAATAAATAAATGGATTTTGAATCTTCATATTCTAGAGTATTGGAGGTATTTAGCTAATTTTAAAAAATTGTTAATAATATGGTGTGTAAGGAGAACTTCTACCATGATATTCAAACATTGAAATATGATGTGGAAGATAACATTCAAGCACTGGGAGGTAACATGTAATAAATTAAAGGTAACCTTAACTAAGGTTTTCAATTAGTTAAGAGTGAAATTTGGTTACGGTTCGAATCAATGAGACAAGAGATGATGAGTACTTTTTCAAGCATGAATATAGGAAAATTTCCCATTCAAATCACATGCCTTCTTCAATTAATGTGCACCCAGATGCACATCAAACTAAGAAATGAGGATCCTTTGCACAACCTCGTAGATATTTGTCCCAGTGACATAACATTATCCTAAAACTATAAAAGTGTAGGTTTAATGGGAACAATCCAATTACTTAGATCTCCCAGATGGATTTTTTATTTGCATCAAGTCTCAAGTGGGAAAAAGGTGGTAATGGAATCCTTATATCTGGAACTAGAAAAATTTAATTGTTATCATTATCTATGTACTCAAAAGAATAATATGGATCTTGTCACATGGTTAGTTTTATGAAGGATCTGCAAATGTACTATAGTAGTAGTGAGGCTCAGAACTAATTTAACCAATTGGAAAATATGCAACAAATAAGGTTAGTACATTGTTACATTCAATAGTTCCAAATATTTTCATTTCATGTGGACACAACTATAGATGACAATCATAATGATTTTTATCATGGGTGGTTTCAAGTATCACATCCAACATAGGGTATGAATGTTTGATCCAATCAATGTTTCTAATTCTATTATCATGACATGTAAGGAAGAGGAAACTTTTGTTTCTAAGAAGATAAATAACATCACTACCATTAGATATCATATAATCTTAGTACCATCATTCCCTCAATGTACCAAGTTGACTCCACAAAAATAATGAATTTAAATGAGAAAAAGGGCTATGTTATAATAGTGATAATAAATGGAGTAAATGAAATAAATATGTTCAGAAGAAATTATTCTAAATTAAGTGGCCAAACCAGGAAGAAAACTATGATTAAGAATATAGTCAAGAGGAAGATGTTTCTAACGTCCCGACTGGGGAATCTCAACCACTTATATATCTTTTCATGTAATTTATGTTCTTAACACCCCACATATCCTTAAGTTAGTTGGGTTCATAAAGAAAAAATGGTTCATGGTATTCATTAACATTTGAATTAATCATAACTTCATCAATCATAATTTGGATTTGGGATTAAATTGATTTGTTTATCTGTATTTAGATTTTTAGGTCATGGTGGAAGATGATGGTAAAATTAGTTATTCAGGAAAATGGCATAAGATTAATCTATCTATGGGAGGTTACTAGTTAGAATTTCTCATGTATGTCATTTCAATTAGGCACATAAACATTGTGTTAGGGGTCTAAAATATTATGAAACTTGGAGATATTGATATGAAATCTTAATATTTGTTCATGGGGTTCCATTCTGAAGGAAGAAATTTTGAGTCACCTAGGATGCAGGAAAAAGCTTCATAGTTTGTAAGGTATAGTCAAATGCAAAAGCTATTGAAGAAGGGTACCAATGGGTTTGTGGCACACCCATGTTTCTCTATAATATAAACCATCAAAAGGAGCTATACCATTGTACAAAAAATTACAACTAAGAAGTTGGTTATTTTTTTATATGCCAAAAGGGTTACCTCCCAAAAGAGATCATGATCATCCTATTTATCGAATACCAGGAATCCAACCACCCAACATTCAACCTTATAGGTACCCTTATCTACAAAAAAGTGAGATTGAAAATATGGTACATGAGATTCTAGAAATAGGTATTACATGACACATTAAAAGTGATTACCCTTCTATATTGGTGATGGTAAGAAAAAACAATGAAGGTTGGTGCATGTTTCTAGAATATATGGAGCTTAAAAAATACATAGTGAAACATAATTATTATGTTCTTGTTATTGAGGATTTTTTATATGAATTACAAGGTTTTTTTATTTTACAAAATTATATCTTCAATTGGGTTACATAAAATTAGAATTCGTGATGAATATATTCATAAAACAACATTTAGGACACATCAAGGCCATTATGAATTTATAATAATTAATTTTTGCTTTACAAATGCACCATATACTTAAAAGAGTTTAAAAAATTCAATATTTTAGATGTTTTGTGGAATTTCATCCTGGTATTATTTGACGATATATTAACCTATACTACGAATTGTTAGGAACATTTACATCACGTCAATAAGGTATTAGACACTCTTGTACAATAATACATGTATGCTAATCCCTCCTAGTCTTATTTTGGTGTAAGGGAGGTAGAATAATTGGCTCATACAATGTCTTATGAATGTTTAAAAGTGGATCCTCATAAGATCCAGGCCATGGTGGATTGGCATACTCCTAAAATCCTGAAATAACCTCAGGGGATTCTTAGTGCTTATAGGTTATTATAACATATTTGTTAAGAACTATGGTAAATTGTAGCACCACTCATAAAAATATTAAGTATGGAATATTTTCATTATAATTTGGAGGAATTTTGGGCATTTGAGTACTTAAGAAGGCCATGTGTACCACTCCAGTTATTGCACAAGGGATTCACTTACTAATAATATGGTATAGCACGTTCATTCGAAGGGTATAAGAGAATACCCTTAATTCTAGTTTTTACCTCTAATTATTCAATTGATAATACCCCCTACCATTATATTATTAGACTGAAAATACACCCTATTTTTTCCATGTACCTTACTTACCCATTTTTCCATGAAAATTTTATTTACCACTTTTTATTTCTACCCTAATATATTAAACAAAAAATATATCATATTTCTCACTCAATTTTTTTTAATACACATTTTCTCTCAAAATATAGTTTGAATCCATTTGATACCTATCACCAATTACCTTATAAATGTTAAGCTTTAATCATTTATCAATCATTCTTTAAATAATTAAGATGGTGAAATAATATCACTTGTGTTGAAAAGCATACTCAATCTTGGTTTTCTACCATCTTATCATTTCTTGGTTAAGAATCTATTAATTGAGATTTATTTATTCAAAAAGAGATTATAATTTAACTTTATGACCACACTCCTTAAATTGCAATTTTAAGGTATTTAGTTTTTAAAACTAGGGTTCAATTTTTTTAGTTTTATATTAAAATTAAGCCTCCCTTTCTTTTGGCCCACATCTCTAACCTACCCCAATACCTGATTCAAAATAGTAATAAATTAAACCCTTTCACCCCTCATATCTACTGGTATATTGACTTTAATTTTATTAATTTTAATTACCTCAATATGAACTCACGTGCTAGGATATTGCCTAGCTAATGAACCCCCCACGAATCCTTGCTACCTTGTATTTCTCAAAAACCTTCATTGTTTAATGTGATGATTCAAGGTGTGGCATAGGTGTGGTATTTATGAAATATGGACACCCCATTTTGTTTTAGAGTTGAAAAATGAAAGGTAAGAACCTATGAAGACCAACTTATAAGAATAAAATGATGGCAATTCTTCATATATTCAAATAATGGAGACCATATCTCAAGGGTTATCATTTATAGGTAAAGAAATGTGATGACATATTGAATTAATTATTAGAGAAAATATTATCATTTGAAAAACAAAAAAAGTGGATCACTAAGATTTTAGGATATGGCTTTAAGATAATTTACAAAAAATGAAAAGAAATATGGTAGATGATGCGCTATCCAGGAGAAATGATTCCATATAAGCCTATATGTCATTTTCATATTACAAGAAGATTGGGTAGATAATGAAAGATAGGAATAACAAAATGACACAAATAACTACACTGTCATTCTAAATATCCAACAGAATTTGATAATTTCATTAAAAATTTACATGGAAGTGGGGTGCATTTTAGTATAAGGACCAGTTTTTCTTATGAAAAAAATATAACCTTAAAATTCAAGTTCTCTCAAAGCTCCATGTTGCTAAAGGAAGTGGCCATTATGGATTCCTTACAAATTTATATCATAATTAAGAAATATTTCTTCTTATAATGGTTGAAAGGTGGTGCCCAAAAATTATTGGTAGAATGCTTGTTGTGTCAGTGTAAAAAACGGTGAAATTGTTAATTCTCCATGAATTTTCAAATATCTATCTAGATTCCTAGTGAGAGGTGGGTAAATGCATACATGGATTTCATCACAGGATTAAAAAATCTAAATGAAAAAGTGTAATTACATTACAATGGTTATGGATAGACTCACTAACTATGTTCCCTTTTTGTGTCTTGCCACATCCATTTATAGTAATTACAGTTGCCATATCTTTTGTGGATACATTGTAGAAGCTACATGGAACACTCAATATTATAGTTAGTTATTGGGATCCTATATTTATTAGCAATTTTTTGACTTATTTATTCTCATGTTTGGTTACTCAATTGGCTCATAGTTTTTCATATCATCTCTAACTATATAGACTACTTGAGGCATTCAACATATTTTTGGAGGGGTATAATATATATGTTTCTTTATTTTAGATAAGTAGGAGATATGGTTTAAATGAATATTACTTTTATAATGGTGGTATAAGACTTCATTTCATACTTCATACAAAATGTCCACATTCTCAGAATTTTATGGTTACCATCAACCATCCCTTGCTTCTAACTTCAAATTCCATCCTAGAGTAAGAGTAGTTGAAGATCACATTCACTACCAATAGGAGGTTCTCTCTAAAATGGAAACAAAACCGCTTTAAGCAACAAACAAATCAACATAATAGTGAGTAAATATTCAAATTTTGGGATTTCATTTTTGTATGATTGCAACAATATTAAAAAACCATATTTTAAACAACAGAAAAAGGATAACAAGATTTCACCCAAATAGTATGGCCTTTATCAATTATTGCAAAAACTTACTTGTTCAGCATATAAACTACCACTTCATCAGTTAACAAAAAGAATGTATCAAAAATTTCATGCTTCTTTCTTAAGGTAGGTCATTCGGGAGAAGGTGTCTTCTCAGTTAGTATTACCATATCTTCATGAGGAAGGATGCATCATCTTGGATCCTTAAGGAATCCTACAGACACACACTAATAATTTGAGGATAAGGTTAATCACTGCGTATGTAATCAAATGCTCAAAATGTGACAAAGTTACAGAATAAGTACAATAGAACTCAAAATCTAGTTTCAAAACTACTAATTTTTGTACAAAATCATTGAGATTAAGAGGCTCAAATGTGGTGCACACACAAAGTATGTTTATTTTTTGTGTAAAAAAGATAAGAACCTATTGTGTGAATGCCCCCCTATTTTTTGAGTTGTATAATTTTTTTTCAAATATCTTTAGTAAAAATTTAGCTAAGACCAGTTATGAGGTCCCACTAAATTTTCAGAATTTTTAGATGAATATATAAGTTATATTAATTTTCAAAGTGCACATATCCTGAAAATGAAATATTTGTGTGTGCACCCCCATAAATTTCAGAAAAAAAGTCATTTTTCAGTTTTATTTTGAGTCCATGTAGAATGGAGTTTAGAAAAAACCACTTCATTTTTAATTTGGATGAAAAAAATCATAAATTGTGCACCAAAACATATGCATATGTTTTTGCAAGAAAACAAGGCACTAGTAAAAGAATTTATGGATGAAATCCTTAAACTAATCAGATTTTAGAAATAATTATATCGTCATCAAGATAAAACCATGAGCTTGACATCATAGTATAATTTATTTTTGAATATTATGTTTTAATGCATGAGATATTGGGGTGCACACATGAAATTCTAATGTTTTTCTGTCAAACACAGTTTTAATCATGCAATACAATGTCCAAACCTATGGTTTGTAAATCCAAGCCTTTGGATTGGGTATTCCAAATCCCAACAATGTGAAATGCAGGAACATTATAACACACTTGTGTTCCTATTTCTAATGCAGAATATGTCCATTTGGGAGGGATAACATGGAAAAACACATAGAAACCCATAATGCGAGCACGCTATAATGCTAGCATGTTTCATCTTGATAAATCTGAGTCATAACATGATCATGTTATAACGCGACCTAGATTTTCCCTTTTCATGTTATAGCACAACCGAGCCATAATGCAAGCGCATTATGTCGAAAAGGGAAAAAAAATGGATTTTTGTCCACTTTTTGGCCCCCAATATTTGTTTATACATCCTTAAATTGAAATAAAATGATATATAATCTCTTATTTATATACATTAAATGTAAATCTAGAACGATTAGTTTATTTCTCACATTTTTTCATTAGAACAAACAAACATCCTCTTTTTTGTGCGACCAAGGTCCCTAGATCTTTGAAGGAGAAAATCCTAACATCTCCAAGTGAAATTTTCCCCTGGTCAAGGAATAAAGATGATGCCTTAGCAACAATAGTGTCATTTCCTAGCTTCAAGGCAATGGTGTAATCCTTCTTGATAGCGATGCTAATGTTTTTTTAAAAATACAATTTACACTATGCGATTTTCACCCTGCAACAAACAAACCCCATTTTTTGGGTACACATCCATCCCTAGAACAATGAAGAATCGAACCCTAGTATCTTCATGTGTAAGTGTTCCCATCCTTAAGGAATAAATGCAACGTTATAACAACAATAATGTCTTCACCCAACTTTAAGGTAGCAGTGCAATACCTATTGATAGTGCCTCCACCAATATTAGAAATCTAATCCACAACATTATTAGTAGTTTCACATAACAATCCATAATTTCTTGTTAAACAAACCACCATTACTCCTTTCTTGATGGTTGCAAAGGCTCCAATAGAGGTTCAGTGTACCAAGTGTATGAGTGTATCTTTACTACATTCATAATATCGGCATTCAATATGTGACAAGATAAAAATGAAAAAAATGAACATAATTAATATACTGTAAAGTATGTACGATATTATATTGTATTCATTTATAGATTGGTTATGCGTGTGATTGGTGAAGTAAATGCATTCCCCTAATTACGCGAATGTAATTCTAAAAAATTATCATATCTTGATGAGATATGGCACACGAATTATAATAAAAACTATGAATTAAGGCACATGTTAGAAAAATAAAAATAAACATGTCACTTTCTAGCTAGCATGTGACAATGTATTAATAAATATGTGAATTTATACACATGTTAAACAATTTTCAGGTCAAAATGGGAATGTGATACTGAAGTGCACGTTAATATGGTTGATAACATAGATGGTGATGATAGTGATAATATGTGGACATTTTTACAGATGAGTAAATGAAAGGTGAAGATTAAAATATTTTTTCAGACCCCGCGAGCATTCTCACTATAAAACACAACTAGTCTAGGTGCTCATCTAAACCTAGTCTAGGTGTTTGGAGACAAAATGAGGAGATACCAAGTCATATGAGCTTACGGAGGCATTTAGAAGAGTGATACATGATTTCTCAAGGTTTTTAGGTCCTTCTGGATATCTGTAAAGTTGATATATGGTGTTAGTATACTTGCTCATTGTGTAAACTAGGCCTAATCATAGTGTTTAGAGGCATAATTAGGCATGAAAGTCATTTTACAGGTACGTTTGATACCTTGAGATCATTAATGGAGTTAATTTATGTTGTTTTCATCATTTAGAGGTAGTATTCAAATGTTTCATGATAAGTTATAGATTTGGTTCAGTTGACCCTATCCTAAACCATGCAAAACCCCAAGGGCTAGTCATGCAAATGAGATGGGTTGAGAATATGGAGAGTTATTTGAGATATGATTATGATTATATATGTTGTAAAGGGGTTTCCTAGAGGTGTGATAAAATTTTCAATTCATTCTGAAGATATTTTTCGAGTTATGTTGTTTTTGGTAAAATAGGGTCAAGAAGAAGGTAATTTCCAGCTCGAATTGCAACTTTTGATGCTCATCCTGAATTGTGTGCTCTGCATAGGACCTTGTAGATTTTAGGGATGATTTTAAATTTAGTTAAGAATGTTTCAAAAAAATAATGAAAAAATTTCATCATCACATTTTTATGAATGAATGTCAAGAAGGTAAACAAAATGTTACAAGTTTGAAACCCTACCTCAAAATTTGTAGGATATATCTTCATTTTAGGTACTTAGAATTATTTTATTATGATATTATGAAGATTGGTTTCTATAAAATACTCCTCCATATTTCTAGAAAGGTATGATAGAGCATGTGGTGATGATTTTACCCCACTCAAACAAGCAAGTTTCTGAAAAATTTAAATTTGAGGCTAGCATGTCCAAAGGAGTCGCAAAATAAATTGACATTGTTTTTATCATGGGAGATTTAATTTATTTCCATGATATTTTTAGATCATGTTTGATCTTATAGAAGGAAAAGTGTACCCTATTTATGAAGATTGTTCTTAAGGAAATTTTGCGGTAGTTCAAGAGTAGTTTCAGAGATGGACCTAGTTGAAGGTATTCCACTTAGAGTTGGAAGGAAATTTAAGGTGTTATTGAAAGAAGACTTGTAGGGATTTCCAATTATGTATGGTTTGTCTCATTATGATGAGATTTGATAGGTCATACATCTCAGTTTGTGGAGAAGAATATTGATTTTTTCACAACACAGGATTGTTATTGCTACAAGATGGAGGTAGAAGAGGCATGAGATGGATTAGTTGATGCTTTATATCAGTTGGAGAGTGAAAAGGGGTGATTTTTATTCCCATTTAAAGAATTTATATGTCTGGTAACTATTAGTAAGGGTGAAGGCATGTTTTTTTATGTTCTTGAGGCCCATAGTGTAGTTCCCGTCAGTAAGACAAAAAAAAATATAAAACAATTTTTTTTAATTGAAAAGAAGACGGGATGCGTGTTGGAAGTAGTTGGAATTAATGGATTTGGTTTGTATGGGATGCCCATAAAACACATGGGCATCCTAATTAACTTTAATACCTATCATATTCCTTCTTAAGTGGTTATCCAAACATGTAACTTTTCTTGTTTAATATACAAGCACTTTATTAGGATCCGAAGGATTTGACCACAAAAAACTGAAGTTAACGTTGTAAATTCTAGCAGTAATTGGTTAGTTATAGTGAGGGAACTATTAGATGGTGATTGACAGTGGATGGAATTATCATTCCATCACTATCTTAGTGTTTGACCAAATGAAAGAACGAGGAAACTTCTCATGCAATGGTATTAGGCATTGTACAGAAGACATGGGTTTCCTCATGAGACAGTCACCCTATTTCACCATTACAACAAATAGGTATATAGTCTGATCAGTTTACATATGCCTATGCACTCCCAACTTGTGCCCAAATGCAAGCTCTATAGCAGGGTTTGGATGTCCAAAAAAGCATAAAAGATAGAGGAATATTGTCAGATGTTGTAGTTGTAAATGCTTTGGATGACATGTATAAAAATTGTGGAAACATAGACAAGCACAGGAATTGTTTGACAGAATGTATTAAAAATATGTGGTTTTGGGGATAGCGTTGACTACAGGATAAACACATAATGGGTTTGTAGAAAATGCTTTATAAAATTTCAAGAAAAGGAAACCGACAGATTTACATCCAATAAAAAAACATGGATTTATATCTGCTACGTATTGAGGAGTCTCTTCGTTATTTACAATTTATATATTTGTGCCACTTCCACCATTTTTTAATGTACCAAAATCTCTATTTTTTGTTTATTCCCATATCTCATCAATTTCCAAATCTATGTTTCCATGTATTTTTCTATCTCCAAGGTATTTTGGTCAATTTTTATTCTATATAGCTCAACCTTGTTTATTCTCACAATTTGGGGATTTCTATTACTGCCCAACCCTAATCTCACTTGATTTTTGATGGGTTTTCGATTGGTTTAATACACAAATCGCCATTTTCATGACTCATCTCCTTAATTTTACACAAGCTCATTGTGTGGCTTGAGGGGCTAGCCATCTAACTTGAGTTGGATTTTGTATTATGGAACTCTTTGTAAACTATGAACAAATCATTGATGTTTCTCCTACTTCTAGAAAACTGTCATTATATAAACTATGTAGGTCATTATTTTCGGTAAGCAATGTTTTTCCTTTACCCTTGCATTTACTTTGTGTATTGTTTCTTAAATCTGAGTTTTGTTGTTAGGAATTTGAGGTGAACTCTACTTTTATTTCAACTTACACTTTTATAGTTCGTCTCGCCATGATTTTTTTGTTTGAGATCCATTTTGAACCATGCCTCCCTTGCACATTCATTGTTGTGTTCCTTCGAGTTAAGCATTATACCTACTCACTATGTAACACTCATCTTGAGTAAAATTATGTGGTTGTTTTCCAAAATGTCAACTAATTGTAAGAGCACCTTCAATAAAGGTAGTCTCATGGAATGCATTGATTGTTGGATTGCAAAAATAGGTTTTGTTAAGACAACTTTTGAATCTTTTAAGAAATTATTGGTGGCTGGAGTAAATCCAATTTCAAATAAATTCCCAGTAATGTCTCAACCTGTACCATAATGGGAGATTTTAGATAGAGTATGGACATCCGCTAAAGTGTAATATAGAATGGGCAGTATTTGGACAAGTGTTTTTAGATACAACTATTGGGAGGACATGCATGAAAAATGTATAACCTTTCTCTTGGCACATAAACCATTCGATGTAATGCCTACAAAAGGGATGACACCTTATACAATGTGGGTAAACCCACCTATAGAGCCACTTGCTCTATGGATGTTGGTATTTCCTGACGTGGTCTCCTTAACCTCATATTTTATAATTTTTGTATAATTTGGTTTTTCATCTGCAATATAATACAAATGTTAAACCATTCGATGCTTAAACATTTATTTATTTTAAACAAGACTTATATCACAAAATAATAAAACATGACCTTGTCACTTACGCATTGTAAATAAATATTGGTGTACAACTTAGACTCATCCCCACCTTTCGAGATGTTTGGAAACTCTGTAATTGAAACTGATAGTTGCAGCCCATCGAGTGTCTAGTTGAGTTTGAGTTCATCATTAAACTTATTTATCATCCTTTCATAAAATTATATAATTACAATTTTTGAAGACTTACAAAACAACTGATGCAGCCTATAATTCACGAGTAAAAGCCCAAAACAACTAATGCAGCTTAGAATTCACGAGTAAAATCCCAAGTACATTGGCACATCACTCAGCCTAGATTGAGTGCTCATCTAAAGAATACAAAGGTACTAGGTCCATCTTTAGGTTTGTTGCAGGATGTTAGCATTATGAAGACTGAAAATATTCAAATCTATGTCTAATATATCATTCTACAATGCATGTTTAGATCTAGATCTTAAAGTATCATGAATCAGAAAATAATCATAATGAGAACATTCATATAGTAATAAACTATGACCATGATCAACACCTTGATTTAGTCAATAACCTCCATTATATTAAATGCAGTAATACATAGAAGCTTATTACAATAGATAATACCATAGTCTATGTGCACATTAGATTTCACAGCATAACCTCACAATAACTCAATTCACGCACACACCTCTATGTTACACAATTCACTACATATACACACACACACACACACACACACACACACACACACACACACACACACACACACACACACACACACACACACACACACACACATATATATATATATATATATATATATATAAAGTGTGGGGAATTTACCTTCACCACTTATCTAATCCTAAAATAGTTCACATAATATTATTAGCCACATGTCATTACAAAAATAGCCACACATACAAGTGCACTAACAATAGACTTCTTTTAGTCAATTTCTGGTAGAAGATCTATTTTTAGCCTAAATTCATGAAAAGTGATTCATAGCTGATCCTCCAAAAATAGACAATGCGTGACACTCAATTCTTTGACCAATTTTTGTGCTATGCATGCTATTTCCAAAAATAGGTCCTCATTGTGAAAACAGATAAGTCCTAAATCTGTCTCTCTTCTTCATGCGTGATCCTTTCTGATCCTCCCAGGCCTTTAAATGTGCTTTTCTCTTCTGCACCAAACTTTTGTATGTCCTTTGATAAGTGCCAAATTTTTACTGACCAACATTACCCCACATTAATTGAACTACTTCCCAGGAAATGGTTGTCTCCAAAAATGAATCAAAGAGTGTCAATAAAGTGATAGAAAGAATTTTGATGAATAAAGAATGTTTTTACCCTATCATGTCTTCTACTTCAACCTAAACAATCAGTTCTGAATATTCTTCTTTTATTTCCAACTCTAAAGTCTACCAATAATTGAGTGCAGCTTCTAAATTTTTTGGGATATCCACTACAATCGACTCTAACTCATCCTTTGCAATCTCTCCCTTCTCATTCTACAAGACTAACACAATGTTGTAAATTACATTCATTCTTCCCTCTAACAATTCCATCTTTTATGCGATGAGTTTCCCAAGATCATCTAGCCTTTCCTTGTGTGGTTCTTGAGCTATTGTAAGGGCCTCACACTTCTGCTTGACAAGTGCTAACTATTCTACGTGGCCCAAGGTCTCGTCTTTCACTTTATTGTCTTCCAAAATGGTCTTGGTTCTTATAACTTCTTATGGGGTTGTACAAATATTCAGTGCTTGATTTGCTTTCTTCAAATCCTCCTGAAACCTCTGAAGTAACCCCTCATATGTTGTAATCTTTCACATCACTGAATCCTTTTCCTGCTCTGCTTCCTGCACTGGATCCTTTGGCGCTAGCATGCGCAGAGGTTCATCTTTAAGCACTAACTCCACCAAGGTACTTACATAATGCATTGCCAAAGGAAAATTTTTGGGTACCTTTGGCTCTAAATGTGGCTTTTCTTTCATGCTATTGTCCCCAAATTCCTCTGGCATGTTGTTGAAAACAACGTTCTTCTTTTGTGCCAAGTATTTCTCTTTCTTTAGGCACGTTATTTCTGCATCCTTATTCTTGATATCCTCTCCCAGTTCCCTAATTATTGCAGCCTTATCCATATTCAGCCTTAGCGCCTCTATCAAGACTTTCACCAAAGCATTTCTTACTATTTCATCTAACATAACAGTAGGCTTGACTGTTATGTGTCTTGAATGAGGTGTCTTCTTCAACCTCCTTGATATTCATATCTCCTTGATATGAATCATAATTCATATTTGAAAGAAAAAATTAACTACAAAATCATCATTGAAAAATTTAAATAATATCAATTATGTTCAACACAAATGTCAATATTGGAACCAAAAATACCATGTAAAACCCTAAAAAATCCCTTAAAAATCATACCAAATAAAAAAATGCAAAATGTTTATATAATAGATGAATCACCGGTGATTCACTTCAACGTTGGCAATTACATGAATCACCACCAATTCCTTTGATTCTCCCTTAAGGCATCTACATGCCCCCCAAACGGTGAGACTATCAACTACAAAAAAAATTGAAATAGGGAGAAATCACTTACCTCGACCATCAAGGGCTTCTGTTTCTTGTTTGTAGTTATCAATCCATCCAAAAATTGTCCTTTATAATGGCCACGTCTCTTTGACACATTTTCTATTCTAATTTTTCTTACTAGCTTCTTAGAGACATGGATATTATTTTTGATAGCACATGTTTAGACTATACATATGTTTTATTATTATGATAATTGACTCTTTTTATGGATTTTTTTTATGCCTAGTAGATATTGTTAGACATTGTAGCATATGTTGACATCTTGGATGCATAATAGTTTTGACTATGTTTTGATGCATTGTCTAACCATGTTTACATTGATATTTTCGAATTATTGATTCTGAGATGATTTTTGGATTTATGGATTGCGTTATTTTCGTAAAAGGTTAATTGTGATCATAAACAATTATAAATGTTTGAATTAGAATAGACTTATGTACTATGATATCTGATGATGATTATATGATGATTCTTTGTATGTTTTTTATTTCCATGACGTATTAATGTGGCCATGAGGCCAAAGGTGGTATTAAGTATGCTTATAAGAAACAAAGATCACACAAATAAAGAGATACTAGGAAAGGTAACCATGAATCAATGTTGCAAGTTCACAACATGGTCACCTTCAAGGGCAAATTTCGTGTTTAGTGTTGCATTGTCTTCTTGTTGTCATCTTTCAGGAGGTCTCCATAGGGAGCACCTCATCATGTGACTAGGGGTAATTGAAGTTATTTTATTTTATTTTTATGTGGTTATGTTATTTATGTTAATGTGGATGTTTTGATTTTATTTAGGTCCTTATGTACCACATGTACCCTTATGTTTCTATGTGGAAAATGTACCCCTAATTTAGATATCTAAATTGTTAGGTATAAGCTAATGTTCCCTTTTTATTATTATGCTTGTTATGTGTCTTTGGCTTAATTATGATTAATAGTAAGGGTTATGGTTAGTATGGTGATGTGTATTTTGGGAGGGTAGAGGTTCCTTGGAATATTTTGTATTCCTTTCTCTTTTTTGCATTTTTTAAATTTTGCATTGGTATGTGTGCTACCCTAAACCCAAAATTCTGATTTGAGCTTTGAGTCCAATTTTGAAGGCTTTTGGGACAAGTTTTACTTGTCCCACACTCTTTAATTTCTTTTCCCAACCATACCTATGACTTGAGGGGTCTTATTTAGACCCTAATCATGATATTTTGTTGGAAAAGAGAAAATCATTTATCTCTTTCCCTTAGTATCCTAAATTAGTTTTGAAACGTCTAATTTGAGCTTGTGTGCAAGATTGGCAATGTCATATCCTCAAACTACCTCTTAATTACGCTTTGGTATTTGTGTGAGATTTTGATGTGGATTTGAGGGAGATGAGTTGGCATCCTATATGGAGCCACATCACCATTCCCTCCTTTTATTTTTAATTGCATCTTTTGGATGATGTTGGGGTTACTTGCTTTATGTATTTTCACTTGTATTTTGGATTTCAAGAGTGCTTGCTTGCAAATTTATTGTTTTGGTGAAGGATTTTGAATTCTTGGATTGCTTGGAAAGTGAAGGTTCCACAAATGGTAAGGTAGGATCTTGATCCTTTGATTTCTTGATTTTAAAGTTTATGGAATGTAAAATTGTTGAAGGTATGTATGTACATATCTTCAATTGGGTATTTTTCCTTAAGAAGGTGTAGGGAGGAAGAAAATGGGAGCCATGAGGGAGGTATAAGAGTTATGTGGAAATTTGAGGGATTTGTGGGAAGAGTGTTCTACCTTGTGGAGGGATAATGGGAAAATTCTTAATTATTTTGTAAAATCTACTTGAGGGATTCATACATAAGAGATTAGGTAAGATGGAGTTTTGAAGGTTTCAAGGTGGAAAATTATCCTACTTAGGAGGTAAAAGGGTTTCTCATGTTTCTTCTCTCCTTTTGGATCTAGATTGAACCTTTGTGAATTGTGAAAATATTACAAGTTTCTTGATGTTGTTTATATGTGCATAAAGTTGTTTGTGTGTGTTTCGTGAAAGATGGAAGCCCTATTTAGCTGTATGATGGGTTGTTGTATTATCCAATAATTTAACTACTATATTCTTCTTCCAATGTCATTATAAAACCAGGGTTGTGTCCTAGGTTCTATGCAATGAAGCCCTATGTGTTCAGTGATTTTGTCGGTTCCATTCTACGGGTTTGTTTGTTATGTTTTCCTTTAGTTTTCTATTAATCTATGGAAATGTAATACTAAGCTACTAAAATGACATTGTTGTAATAAAAATTCCACAAAAGGAATTTTTTTATCTAGAATTGAAGTACACACACCAAAGTAAAGTAGCAAAATTTAAATGACACACTCAACTTGAATTGAAATGCTAAATTGAAATAACACACTCAAACTGAATTGAAATAAAAATACTAAAATACAGATCAAAGCAAGGAAAGTAACTAAATTCAAGTAACCATTCAAACTTCAAACCAATATTCAAGTCAAAACATCTATATTTTAACTTGCCACAAATTATGAGAAAACATAAAGCATAGAAATCCTCTAGTCACCTTGGTAGAGTGGGCACTTTCTCTTCCTAAGGACGAAGTTTAACTCAACACCAAAAGTTGTTAAAAATAACATCTATTGTATTGATTCAGAAAAAGTTCTTGAACATTCTCAATAAACTGTAAAAACTAGATAAAGTTGTATTTTTAAAAGTACTGGTATTAACTAACTCATTATTTTTGAAGGATATGACTATATATAGAATTAAACAATTATACATGATGCCATAGTTATAGGAATTGTCATCAATAACCCTACTGAATACTCTAGAAATGCTAAAATCATGCTTTGTGTCTATAGGTTGGTTAGAACAGTTACGAAAATTCCTCCACTACGCATGATGATTGTAGACTCGGTTCCTTGATCACAAATCCATGCATTGGAAGTAAATTTCCATTATCATCCTACACATGTCACCGTAATTCAATCATAGAGGTGGTTAATAGGAAGTTACACATTCAATGGTTTATATGAACATAATCAAGAGAAATGCATTAACTTCACTAGGATAAAGCTATGTAAAGCATCCCTGTGCACTTAATTAATCATGTTTTAAAGACAAATAAATAGACACAAAAATCATATAATGACTCAAATAATGAACCCATCATCTCCCCTACCTTTTACCATTTGCATGCCCCTATTCAACCTTATCTTTTTCATGCTCTTTTCCCAAGCTATTGAGCCATGTCATACTCTTCAAATTGATCAACATATTATTTTGTAGTGCCCTTACATCCCTAAGTTGTGGAAATATCCTCGACCTAGGCTATGAAACTATCATGGGACTGAGCAACATTGTTTTTCCATGTTATCATGGGGATGAGGAGAAGAGGTGGTCTTACCTAAATCCCAATCCATTCATCACTATATTCCTTGTTATACCTTTCATATAACTGCCGAATTATTGTTACAAGTGCATCACCTCGACTCATACTCATAATGAGATTATAAGGAGAAATGACTTATCTTCTTTTCAATGGTAAATTTAAGGTATCCCATCTCCTGTCATAGGCCTGCCTTGCTACACTAAAATGTTGTTTACTGAAGACCTAAAAATATTGTATACACTGATGTAAAACCTGTGAAGTGTTTACACCAGCACCAACCTGATAATACAAAGACTGAAAATTATTCTTCCTTGATGCATCATTATGGTGAGTTGATCAAATGAAAAAACCAAAAGTATGAGCTATCTGATTAAAAACATTTGTTTGTTCACTTTAAACAATATTATTTCTTGAAACAAGGACTGAATGGCCTTAATCTGAAAAAATTTCCCATGAATAGATTAATAAAGAAGTCAGACACATTTTGTATTAACATGTTATGATGATAAAACTCACACAATAGGTTTTGAACTTTAGGGGTACTATTCTGGTAAATCTCCAAAAAGGTTTTGCCATCTGGTGCAACATGGGGTTCCTTAGTGCATAGTGTCATTAACTTCTAGGCATAGAATTGCTCCTGGATAAATATATTGTAGATAGAAGAAGATTTGTGGCAAGTAATAAAATTATAAGCTAAGGGACACAAAAAATCTATGATTGATTCTAATTTCTTTTTCTCATCTGTACCAGCCTCTATTTCATCTTTAAGCTATTTTTTATCCTTGATCAAATCCTTATTTTGAAGAGATAAACAATTTAAAGTATTCCATAAATTAAGACCAATGTTCCGTTGTCTCCTAAGATTGCCAACATATAATTTTAAAGCATTAATTTCTCTAACCTTCTCTACAGTCCTTCGCTTGAATTCGGTTTACAAAAAACAATTAGTTTTGTCCATACCTTTTAATTTATCCTCCAGGGAAGAAATTTCATCTTGATAACATTTTAGCACCTCATCTCCATGGGATTCTAGACCACACATCCCTTATAAAGTAGATTCCAAAGTTTTAGTCTACGTTTCTGGTGTTGAGGGTACTTCTAAAGCCTTGTCCTCTATTTCAGGAGCCATAGGAGCTTCCACCATGTCAGCATCAGGAAATCATGCTTTGGAAATGTTGGGTGAAAACACATCATCTTTGGACTACTCAAGTGGAACATTGAAAGGACCACCTTTATCCTTTTCTTCTATAATCGGGGAAAAATCTTCATTAAATACTACAAGCCAAGAAATTTCATATTTCTACAAATTTCAAGACCATCTTGGCCTTGTTGGAATAGAAGAATGATTCATCTTAGTGTTCTTTCCCTTATAACGTTTTGGCAAGGAGGGTGGTTTAAATTGACCAGAAGATTCACCCATGGTTTCCTTTGAAGGATGTGGTACCGATTTGAGATCAGGAAAAATGTTGGGATACTAATATTTATTGGTTCTCTTCTTCTTTCAAGTATCCCCTGCATTGATGTTCTCAAGCCTCCTCTTGGGTCTATAAAAAACTTGATGTGAGAAAATGAGTTGAATGAGCCCCGGATGCTTCAACAAAGCCCTTCCTCTCCCATTTTTATATTTCTGACCTAACTTAATGACTGTTTCTACCATATACTTAGGTAAATTGACCTTGAGTTTAGGGTTTGTGTGCCCTCTTTTCAGATGAGTTAAATTTTTTAGATGATCCCCCTCAAGCATAGATGGTTGACAGTCACAAATAAAGTATTTATTAACCCATTTGGAAACCTCTTTCCATATTCTAGGTAGTCTCTCACGTTGAATTACCTTCTGAACACCAAGAGGAGTGATGATTACCTTTGGAAGAGCTTCACCCTCTTCATGAAACAATGGTATCAAATCTTTAAGAGGAGCATTGGTCACAACTCTAAGACCAAAATTTGGAAACCCAGAGAGGTCAGAAACAATGCAGTAATTGATCTCAACCCTCTTCTCTTAGATTTGAGAGCGTGTTTCCTCAAAATTGATTAAGAATTCATTGATCAAGTATTCATCAAAACCTTAAAAAAATTGGATGAAATCCAACTACCCACCATCATGAAATATCTAGGATATGGAAGCATTTTGTAATAATGTCTCGAGAGAATCAGGCTCAAATTTATTTTTCTGACCCATGGCGAGGATGGCTGTGGAAATTATTCAGTAAAATGAGAGAATCAAAATTGGGAGAAATATCATAGCGATAGTATGGAGTTTTTGACAATGGCAGTTTTAGAAATTTTTAATCGTTTAAATGTTCCAAGGTCAGTGAAAAATTGGCGGCACACAAAGTTGACAAGACACACTTTACATGGGAAATTTTAATACAAATTATGGTGCATTTCCAATCATAATAAATACCCACACCACATGTAATTTCTTACAAGCCACACATCCCTCTCATTTAAAACACGACTCGTGTGACACATATTTTCATCATTATTCATTAAGCTTTATTTCGTGCCATAAGATTTGATTTGTACTGCCAATAAATACGTTGGGAATTGATTTTTTGTGTCGAGTTAATTATGAAGAATTAATGCAATGGGTAAAATTATTTAAACACCAATATTTGTAGCTAGGAAAAATGCACTTACCCCTTTTATATCAGTTCACCGAATTCTATAGATTTCTACTTCCTATGATCATAGAATGAATATGGATTAATGTATAATATAATAATAATCATTCCTATCCTTTATTCGAAACACGAACAAAATAACTACAATATAAAGGGGAATAATATCAAAAAATTAATCATCTTCCTTTATTTGAAATTAAAAAAACAACTCCTTAAGGTCGGAAGATCCAAACTCCTCCAATGAATCCATTTCCTCACATATCAGCATATCCTTGTTGAAGGTCTCCTTGTCCAGTGGTCACTGGTACATCCATACCTAATGTTGTTAGGAATTCATATATAGTGCTCACATTATTCATATATTTGGATGAATAATATTATGTAATATATTATGAGTTGTAATAAACAAACTCATAATATCATGTTAGTATATTATATACATGAGTTGTTTGGGAGTTATAACAACTCACATATATATAGATTTGTGGTTGAGTTGTTTCCTACTTAATAGGAAACTATCTCCCTATATATTTGTAGCTTATTCATTATGTAATTATCCCATATGAATTGAATATAGTTAATTATATTCATCTACAAATCTATCTATACCATTTTATTTGGTATTAGAGTGATCTTATCCTGTGAGAGAAATGATTTTATGATAATATCACAAGGGGCGACTCTATAGATTGTATTGTTGCCCAAGAATGTGATTGAGACTTAACTATATGCGACATTGTTCATAGCTTCTGCTGCATATACGGTCAAGATCAGTAGTTTTTCTTGACGGTGAAGATTAGATTGAATGATATACAAAATTCAATCTCTTGTTTGCCACCGAGTTTGCTTTCCATCTGAAGTTTTACATTGCATTTGTAGTGGAAACAAGTCACTGATTCATTATTTCTGCGTCATCGATTCATATCTGCATCAGATTCTATAGATTGGTGGTGTTGTTGCATATACAATGGAGCATATGTAAAGTGGTCTTCTCCAATTCTATAGCCAACTATTATTATCAGGCGCATGAACAAAGGCTTTGAGGATCTGTTGGTGGTGGCAGGAGCTTCGATTTTCCATAACTGTGGTGAATCATATAGAGACCAAGCTTGTCTGCAGTCTGTCACTTAACAAAATAATTCTGAACCTGAGCGCCCTTGTCTTCTCCATCAGCATGCATGAGATTATCAATACAAGGCAGATTCAGTGGTCAAAGATCTGCTAACATTCTATATTATTTTCAAAGAATATACCAAAGCCTCCATTTGGTGCAAGTCTGGTCGGGTGAAGAAGAAAAGTGCGGTTTATCTCACCAATGGTAAAATTTCACATTTCAAAACTGATCAGGAGCATGCGGGAGCTCTCTAAGCATTTTGTTCTGATGGTATTCTCTTAAAACGTGGGCTCCCCACACGCATATGCCTCTCACATGTTGCAGTCAATAGTAAGCATGTTGTTTCAAAAGGTGTATTGCTTGTCTTTATTTATTATATAGTCGTTTTTCATTTAAAAAGTAATCTCAGTTTATTACTTTTTAAAAAATTTAGTCTAGTTGTCATATTGTCTTCGGATGCATTTTTGGTTGAAACCGACGTCCATTTTTTTTTAACATGGCTAAGTTGAATCGACTGGAAAAAATCAAAGGCAAAGATTTTTACACATGGCAGGTGAAAACTTAGTTGTTGTTAATCAACAAAGATTTGTGGGAGATTGTGGATGGCAAAGCAAAGAAACCAAGAGATGCAGAGGAAGCGGCAATATGGGACATCAAAGATCGAAATGCCATAGCAATCATTGGATTGGGATTATCTGATGCATATTTGCATCATATAGATTTGTCAAAATCCTCAAATACAATTTGGACTACACTAAACAAACTATTTGGATCGCAAGTAGGAAGCGCAGCAGTATCACTAAAACAAAAGTTGTTCAGACTCAAAATGGAGGAAGGTGACAACATGGTTAAACACATAAGTAAGTTTTTGTTTTGTATTGAATCAATTAGCTAGAATCAAAGTAGATGTTCCCGACGATGATGCAAAAGTAGTTTTACTTAATAGCATGCCTCCTAGCTATTATAATATGGTCTTCACTTTGAGAAAAATCAATCCAAGTTTGGAAGACTTGATTTCTTCTTTGACAAAGGATGAAAATAGAACAAATAAAATTGAAACAGAAGAAAAAGCATTATATGGAACACATGGTAAAAAGAGATACAGTAATTCTTTCAAGCAAGGTTCAACCTCCTAGGATCCAAAGAAAAGGCTTATTCGTCACTATTGTAATGTGTCTGGACATGGAATAATGTTTTATAAACAATGAGCTAGGGATCTGTTGGATGGTAAATTGAATAATAAATCTTTTATTTCTGAAAATAGAGAAGAAGAAAGTGATTGGGAAGCAGGATCCAACCATTCACATGATAGAGAAGTTGTTGCTCAAGATAGTGAAGAAGACTTTCTCTTCTAAAAAGAATGCATCAACTGGAGGATAGAGGCACATGAGACTGGAGGTTATTCAGCAACCTCTCGTCAGTCACCAACAATGGGGCCACATGAAGCTGTGGTGATAGTGTGTGTGTGAGTTTTCTTTCTTTTTAGAGTTGTAGTTGATTTCAGTTGTGTGTAGCATGATTTTTTTTCAGTGTTCCTGTTATGGCTTGAATACGTGAAATGTTCACATTGAGGGGGGGAACATGGTCTCAATGTTCCATTTTCTCTTTTCATATTTTTAATCAGTGAGTGATATTTCCTACATAATTCCCTGAAGGAAAAAGCATTGTGGACAGATGAAAGCACAAAAGATAAGCAACATCATGATATTGAGGTTGTTGGTTGTCCTTTAAAACCATTCCTTGTTGAGGTTGTTGGTTGTCCTGTAAAACCATCCATGTTGAGGTTGTTGGCTTTCCTGTAAAACCATCCATGTTGAGGTTGTTGGTTGTCCTATAAAACCATCCAGGTCTTGAGCACGCATGGACGGTACACTTCAGAAGGAAGTGCAATTGTTTTTGTCCCATGTTCGCACTAAGGAGGGGAAAGTTAGGAATTCATATATAGTGCTCACATTATTCATATATTTGGATTAATAATATTATGTAATATATTATGAGTTGTAATAAACAAACTCATAATATCAGGTTAGTATAGTATATACATGAGTTGTTTGGGAGTTATAACAACTCACACATGTATAGATTTGTGGTTGAGTTGTTTCCTACTTAATAGGAAACTATCTCCCTATATATTTGTAGCTTGTTCATTATGTAATTATCCCGAATGAATTGAATATAGTTGATTATATTCATCTGCAAATCTATCTATACCATTTTAAATGTCCATTTACCACAAGATTACATCTATCTCCATCAATTGGAAACAGTCTCACAAAATCATTGTCATAAATTTTCTCGATGTGATAGGGTTTCAACCATCATTGTCTCAAATTTCCTTTGAACATTTGATACTTAGAATCAAATAGTAATACCCAATCTCCTTCATTAAACTTCATGTGTTTCATATGATCATCGTTCCATGATTTCCTATTCTGTTAGAGAATTTATGTCTTCTGTTGTGCTTTCATCCTCATCTCATCTAATTCATTCAACTACATCCCTCTTTGATGTTGTGCTTCATGTAGTTTAATTCCTATTTCCAGTGATGTTCTCCAAGTCTTCAATTTGAATTCCATCAGTAATAATGGATTTTTCCCATACACAAGTATGTATGGGTAGAAACTAGTAGTAGTATTTCAGGTTGTGTTGTAGGTCCACACTGCTTTTGGTAGTTTTTGTACCTAGTTCTTCATGTCTGCATTGATAACCTTTGTCAAAAAAATTTCAAGCTCTATGTATGTGACCTCCACCTTCCCATTAGATTAAGGATGATATGGTGATGATTTCCTATGCTATATTCGGTAGATCTCTAGGAAAGCCTCAATCATGTTAGATACAAATTAATGTCCCTGATCAGATACAATGGCTCTACGGGCACCAAATCTCACTATAATCCTATTCTACAAAAAATCAGCTACATCATCCTCACTGGCAGATGCTAATGCTTGAATCTCCACCCATTTTGTAACATAATCAGTGTACATCAATAGGTACTCTTTCTCAAAGGATGGGGGATCAACAAATCTAACGAAATTAATTATGCACTTCTCAAATGGTTCTAAGACCAGCTGAGGGTGTATAGGCATTTCCACGTACATTGTAGGCTTCCCCATTCTTTGAAATGCATCAAACTGCCACACGTACTTCATGATAGACTTGTGAAGAGAAGGCCAGTAATATCCATCTCCAAGGACTTTATGAATTTTCCTCTTTACTGAGTAATTTCCCCCTCTAGGCTCATCATGACAAGCTCTCATTATGTCATATACTTCATCCTCCTGAACACATCTGCAAAGAACCATGTTAGGACAACATTTAAATAAAATTACATTGCACCATTTGTATGTTGCACTATTTTTATCTAATCTTCTTCATTCCTTATTAGTAAAATAGGTAGGAAATTTCGATGTAGTTAGGTAATTTTCATTATGATTTCTTTGCATAGATAGCTTATTTATTACCTCAATCTTTTTGGGGTCGACTTGTAGTCCTTCGACAGAAATATGAAGACCTAAAACAATTCCTTGATCAACCATTATGAAACATTTTTCATGACTCAAGTAAAGTTGGTGCTTCTCACTTCTAGTTAATATCTTTTCAATATTATCCAGATATTCATAAAAAGTTGAACCACGGATAGTAAAATCATAAATTTTTACTTTAACATAGTCATTTGTAACATCCACAAATATGGAAAAAACTTCCCTCTGGAAGGTAGAAGGTGCATTACAAATTCCAAATGGTAGAACTCTATATGAAAATGTACCCCAGGGATAAGTAAAAGTGGTTTTATCATGATCAGCATATGAAATACTAATTTAGTTTTACCCACTAAACCCATCCAAGAAGGAGAATTATTTCTTTCCTGTCAGATTGTACAGGACCTAATCAATAAAATGCAAAGGAAAGTATTATTTCTTGGTGGATTTATTAAGTTCCCTATATTCTTCATAGATTCTCCATTTCCCATTTTTCTTAGGAACTATTACTAGCGGTGATACCCACTAAATTTCAGATATAGGATATATAAATCCTACCTTCAACAATTTTTCTATCTCATAGTTTACATTGTCTCTAAGTGTTGGATTAATTGTATGTTGTGGACATATCACAGGTTTACTATGCTCAGTGTAAATATGATGGGTGTAGATGCTTGGATGGATCCATTTCATGTCAATATAATCCCAAGAAAAATCTTGGTAAGGCTTACTCAAAATTTATACAACCCTAGTCTCTTGGCGGGCCTCTAAATTATTAATGCTCATCTCTCTTCCTATGTAAATAGTAACTTGTTGGTATCGTTCAGAATAGTGATCTCTACATCAACAATTAAATAATTCAATGGTAAAACATGAGGCTAAAGCATGTGCAAAATAGTCATATTTTCAAGATACATAACGTTGGCTAAAGGGAAATGGAAATCATTGATTGTACATTCGTCATGATAAGCATAGGTTTCTATATAATTTTCATTGTAAATGTCACTTACCAAGGGAAGATTATAAGTTGAGTTCAAAACAGATGTTTTCATAGCCTCAGTTCCAATTTCGGCAGCCATAGTTCCAATTTTTATAGCTACAACATGAACTTCATAAAATATTGTGTATGACTCAAAAATTTCTTCCATGTAAATTTTCATTGCAATGGTGGCCAGATAAGAAGAACTCAGATTGTAAGTGTCTGAAAAATATGCCCATACATGTTCACAAACATCCACATATGGCTGAGCACAAGGATATAATGAAATATTATTTTATTTTTTCCATTGAAAATAGTCATATTTCCTAATCTATAATCAATGTATGTTGTAACACTAGCTAACCAAGGTCTTCCTAAGATGATTGGGTATCCTAACTTCTGATATTTAGGTTGTAAGACCATTAAATCCATAGGATACTCCCAAGATTCAACTATGAACATTACATCCTTAATTAACCCATCTGGTATAGCAACAAATTGATCTTTCAATTGGATAATGGTATTGGTTGGTTGCAATCCTATTAGAGACAACAAATTGAAAATAAGATCAGATATATTCCCTTCCACTTTAACCTTTTTTTGGGTATTTCTTCTTTCTTCATGGTGTATTTATGCATTGGTCTCTAATGGTCTGGTTTAACTCAGGAATGTCCTTTATTTCTCTCAGAAGTGGGACCTCAATGTTTATATTTTTCAATTCATGAAATCATGTTGTTTCTTCTGCAATCCAAGTTTCTTTTAATCATTCAAGAAAAGGAGCTACATGGGCATTCTTATCTTTTTCTTGGAATTTCCTAGTGGCTTGCATTTGTGGATCATGTTCAGTGTCTTCCTTTTCCTTAAGTTACTCTCTCTCATATTTTCCTTAGGTATTTATGTGATAAGAATAGGATGATTGGTGATTGTTCTCCAAGACCTCAGTCGCATATCTTTGATAGCACTTACCTACATTGTATCACTTTGTCCTGCTTCATTTATTGAAGTTCTTTGTTGATTCTTAGGATTCACGAAAAGATGGGATGGAAGTTGATTTTTTGTTTCATGCATGCTTTGTTGGTAATTTTGCGGTGGGGGAATTAAATCTTATTATGGTTACTAAAACCTCCTCTGTTGATTAGAATTTTCTTGAGATTCCCATTGTTGGTTTTTTCATGGTTGTGCATAGGTTTGTGGTTTCCAACCCTGCTAATTATATGAATTCATCCATGGTAGTGGATGTTGATAAACCATCTAGTTTGGTGGTGTCCATTCAAGTTTTCACCAAGTAGTTTGAGGAGATTCGTTGTGAAATGACATTAACTACGATTTCTGTGTAGGTTTAGAAGCATACAAAGTTTGGTTATTTGGCCTTTGAACAAATTTTACCTCTACATTTTCTTGAGACATGGCATTCACTCTTTCTTTCAATTGAGGCAATAAAGTGCAATGATTAGTATCATGATCAGGGACATCACAAATAAAGCACATGTTTGTGAAATCCAAAGGGAATTTACTCAAAGGATGTCTCTTTCTACATTTAGGACAGTATAAGTCCATATGTTCTTTTCCAAAATCGGTCTTGGCTTTCATCCCATCAATAGTTTAAGTCAATTGTGATAAGATGTATGTTTTCATGCTAGCCATTTCCTTAAGATGTTCTAAGGTACTTAGGGCATTCTTGGATGTTTTTCTCTTCCTTATATCTCCTTTTATTCTAGAGTAACTTCTACATAACTTAATGTTATCTTTCATGTTAAGTTTGTGCACATAACCTCCTCCATAAGATGGAGGGAATCCTTGGTTTCATCATCAAGTCCTTTAAGGAAAATTTTCTTAGTGATATTTGCATGCAACTCATAACCACTCCTCTGATGGAGAAAAATAAATATATCCAGATATTCTTCTAGGTTTTCATATTCATTTTACTTTATCTAGAAGAACTCTTCTTTCCTATCTCTTCAACTGAAATAGTCTTGATATTTGTCCAAAAAGGTTGTTTTTATGCTTTCCCTTTTGTAAATGGAATTATGGGATAATCCCATGAACCACTTCATAGGAGATTCCTTGAGGGTGGAAAGCAAAAGTTTGATTTTTTGATTGTCTATTTGATAGTCATATGTGTGGAAAAAAACTTTGAATTCAAATAGGAACTCTTCTGGTTCTTCTGAAGTCATTACTTAAAAGACAGGGAGGATGGATGGAGAGATATTTTCATGGGTGCATCCTCATATTCATCTAAGAAAATGGGATAGGTAAAATTTCTTGTTGATGCAGAATAAAATCATCCTCCAAATGGCTTGATTTTGAATGGGGCATCTGGTGTAATCTACATAACATTGGACCATATCTCAAGTTGTGGGACTTGGGGGCTTGAGATGTTCCTCCAGAGAAGGTTGGTTTCTACTCCTAAACTACCTACCATAAGCTACACTAATCTAGGAAAACCATCTAATCCTAATCTAACATTTCAAGGGACCAGGGAGAGAGAGTGCATGAAAAACAATCCTACACTAAAGCGGTGATACACAAGAAAAGGAAGAGTTTTTTTATCACAAATCCAACTTCCTGAAATGGAGAGAGCTGAGAGATGGAGAGGATGGACAAGATGCATCAGAGAATAAAGATAAATTTCACACAGAACACCACTTCAAACCCATTAAACATAGTTTTTAAAACTTGTAATATACATCAGAAATATGCACAGTATACCCTATAATGATGAGAGGCAAGAAGAGACAATAAAATAAGAAAAGGATGTAGACAAAATACCTTGATCACAAAACAAATTTATTACTCCGTAAGTTTTCACATAGTACATCATTAGCATGTCAACATGCAAGAAAATTCCATTACAAATCAGATGAGATTAGTAGGCTTAAGCTCCACATAGTTAACCCTTTACAGGAAGAAACAGAAAGAGGTCAGGCAGAAAAAAAATAGGACCAATCTTTTACGTAAAACATTCCCCTCCTTACACATAATATAGGATCATGAATTAGAGAAGGAAATCGATATACAGACGGAATCATGCTTCAACCACCCTAAAAGAGCATTGAATTCACCTGCAACAATGATAGGTTTTACTAAAAAACCCATGCTTCTATTAATGTTCCTTGTTGGGCAGGAAAGGAAGCCCATACCTCATTATGGTGGTAGGTGAGAAGTTTGACAGCCTAAAAAATGGCAGACTATATTTAAAATTCTTGATGGGCTTCATGATTCATCTTTCATTGAATTTACCTTTTGCCAATATTTTCCAAACTACTTTGGGGTTGGATTCTATCCGTGCAAGATCCATGTGGAATCCCCACACATTCTTACAATTTTTGCTAACTTTTACAACCCGAGGAATGCGACATGCCGACACTTGGCATTGTCCATGAGCCTGCTTTGCGTTCTTTGTGATTTGGCTTAGTCCATTCTGTTTAGGAGTAATTATGTTGGACCCTATACACATGGAGGGACAACACACGTTTGGGAACCTACCTTTGGATTTACCTTTGAAGTTGCGTTGATGAGGCATGTGGAGGCTTTCGCTGACTCTGTTCGTTTGCTTTAATTTGACTCACTCTGGGCTCGATTCCGACTTACTGAGTTAGCTTTTCTTCAACATTTCTATTGGCCATTCATTTTCCCACCTTCAATTTCCATTGCTGAGCCTACCCTTAACCTAGATTTTTGGTATCGAATGTGAGCTCGCACGGCTGAACCAACATTTTCATTTCTCTTTTACAAGGTCTTGTCTGATTGATTTTACTTGAGGGGAAAAATTGGATAACAGTTCTACCCATGGATATTTCATTATTACCATTGTATCCCATTTATGAAGGTCTGCATACTTGAAGTTCTAAAAAAGGATGATTCAGAATGATTAAAATGGATCTTAGGTGTCATGTATGTAGAGTTAGTGTCACTTTCAATGTTCAGACCTGCAAGTGCTTTGTTGGAGATTTTTTTGAATATTGAAGATGGTATAAATCTCCCTATGATTTATTTGGAATGGCTTTTTCAAACAATATTGAAGTCTTAATAAACAAGGCTTGGTAACTCATATTGGAATGCATGAGATCTAACTTCATTAACACCCTGTAACATGTCAAGATGGATAAAATGGCGTGTTGTGTCTTACCTGGTGTTAGCTAGACACGGTGCCAAAAATGAATGGGAAATTGCTATTCTCTAGTCATTTAACCAATATTTTCTTCTATTAGTGTCATCTATAAAATCAAGGTATGTAATCCTAGGCTGTATCATAATGAAGCCCTATGTGTTTAGTGATTTACTTTCGGTTCCATTCTAAGGGTTTATTAGTTATGTTTTCCTTTGGTATTTCACCTAATCTACAGAACATGTTAGATACTGTCTATACTGAAAGGAAATTGTTGTAATAAAAACATTGTGAAAGTGAATATTCTTTGATCTAAAATGTCAAGTACACACACTCAAATCAAAGTAATAAAATTGAAATGACACACTCAAATTGAATTGAAATGCTAAATAGTGAAATAACACACTCATAATGTATTTAAATAGCAATATTGAAATACATCAAAGTGAGGAAAGTAACTAAATTCAAGTAACCATTCAAACTTCAAACCAATATTCAAATCAAAGCATCTGGATTTTAACTTTCCAAAAATTACAAGAAAACGTAAAGCATAGAAAACCTCCAGTCACCTTGGTTGAGTAGGACCTTGTTGTTCCTTGGGATGGAGTTTAAATCAACACCACAAGTTGTTTAAAACTATATCTATTGTATTGATATAGAATAAGTTCTTGAACATTCTCAGTAAACTGTAAAAAATAGATAAAATTTTATTTGTAAAAGTATTGGTATTAACTAACTAACCCATTATTTTTCAAGGTCCTGTTTATATATAGACTTAAACACTTATACACCATGCCATAATTATAGGCATTGTAATCGTTCATCAACAGCCCTACCGAATACTATGGAAATGTTGAAAATCTACTTCATGTCTATAGGCCATTTGAAACAGTTGTAAAAATTTATCCACTATGTATGATGGTTGTAGACTTGGTTCCTTGATCACAACTCCATGTATTGGTAGTAAATTTTCATTATCATCTTGTACATGTCACCATAATTCACTCATAGAGGTGGTTAGTAGGAAGTTACACAGTTAACGGTTTACATGAACATAATCAAGAGATATGCATTAACTTCACTAGGATAAATCTACGTTAAACATCCCCATACACATAATTAATCATGTTTTAAAGAAAAATTGATACACAGACAAATCATATAATGAGTCAAACAATGAACCCGTCATTTTCATGGTTTTGAAATCTCTTCATTTGTACTTGGTTGGAGCTTGGGGTTCAATGAAAGGGAATCGCTTGACCCATCATTGAGATTTGGTTTGTAGGAAAGAATTTCCTAATCTCTTTTGTTGTGTGTAAAATATGTAGTAGAGAAAAGGTTTTAGGTTTTATCTATGTTTTGGAGTTGTTGAAAGGATGTCTTTTGGAGAAACTTTGGCATGTTGTGTCCAGCATTTTGGTGGAGGGCTTGTATTTCTTGGATTTTAATTACTGGTAAACCATTTTTTAAATCATGTTATGCATATAATTATCCTAATTTTTTATCATGGAAGAAAAGTGAAATCCATTTTAAATCCATTACAAGTCTGCAATTTAGTAAAGTATTGTTGATCTATGAATTTATATTGTCTAAGGATTGTAATAAATCTGCATACTTGAAGATATAAATATTGAAAGAATTTTTTTATCTCATGTTGTAGCATTTTGCTTCTGTGCAGACCTACAAAATTAATGAAACCATGTAAAATATTAAAATGGTAATTCTATGATTTATTTGGAAGTTCTGCAAACTATTTGAAGAAATAATATATATGTTTTAACTATAGAAGAGTCATGAATCTTCCCTTATACTTATTGTAATATTTCAAAGCAAATTGATTTCTTACCTTCTTTAGCTTCCTTTCAAAGATGAATAGTTGTAGTGAATAGTTGTACTTTGATTTTTATTAGTAAATCTATATAAAAGTATGAATTAGGAGATCATATTGTTCTATTCCTTAGAATGTACTTTCCCTCCATACTTGGTTAAAACCCAATTTTGATGAATTTACAACATGTAAACATTTAGATCTGTCTATATCAGACATATTGTAACTTTAGTGTGTGTGTGTGTGTATATGATATATGTGTGTGTATACCATATTTTATAAAAATCTCAGATTCTCAATGACTGACACTGACTAGTGTAATCAGCATCGACAGACTTAGCCTAATCGACACTGGTTAGCCAACCAGTGCCTGCTCAACCTGTGAAACTGTATTTTTTTTCAAAATGGGCCAAATTCGACCCAAAAATGACATTTTCAAAACTTAAGCTTAGAAAATAAGATAATAGATTTAGTAAGATTTGTCAGTAAGTATATGTATGGATAAATAAACACATTTGTGTATATATCCATCTATATACCTCTATAAACAAATTTTGTATGATATAACTAAAATAAAATGTATATTTTCTACATCTTAACCATCCGCAGATCTCTGTAAACAAATAGTTACCTATGAAACCTATTTTCATAGCTGGAGAAAAATAAATACAAAGAGGGGGAACAAGCACCAAAAACAGGTGAGTCTGGTAGAGACAACAGTAACAAAATCTTGCAAGAATGAATCATTCCAACCTTAGTTATCAAAATTAAATTGAAATAATGAGAGAAAAGGGAGAGAAATACATTGTTATTCTTGCAGCATCGCCTTTAACATAGTTTCAACCCATAATCCCTTGCCTCCATTATTGCTCCTTTCTGTAGCTTTAACCTATGCAAATGGAGGCACTTAGGGTAGAAAATGAGTAATATAATTTTCATAAGGATTTTAGGGCTTGTGGGAATGACCTAAGATCTAAGGGAGAGGATTAAATCAATCCTACGGATGTGATTCAATCCACCTCCCTTAATAATGTGTGAATGAACTTTATGATGTTTGAATGATTCATTTAATGGAGTCATAAGAAATTCACAGGTGTGGGCATTTTATAATTTAATGGTATTAAATTAATGGTTTTAATTTATGTATGTGTATGGGAGTTGTGATTAGTTCTAATGGGAAATTAATGCATGAGGAGAGTTTTAATAGAAGGGTATTAATTTATTAAGTTAGGATATTATGGGTAATTAATGAAAGGGTTGTAAGGAGTATGTGAGTATTAAAGGAATGGTGTAGGAATTATCTTTTGTTAGGTATTTAGTTATAAGTGCTTACAGGAAATTCAACAATTAAATTGAATAAACTTTAGCATGTTGGGTTTCATTAATGTTAGCAAAGAAATCTGATTTAGACATGATTTATTTAAATATTATTATTAACCTTATTGGAAAAAAATAACGAAGTTAATTTGTGGATTAATTAATTAATTAATTAAGTTAGTTAATTGATTAAAATAATTAAATTAAAAACATTGAAAAGTGATTATTGTTGCAATGCTACGAGAAAGTGAAATGATAATTCTGGGTTAATTAAATAAAATTAATCTAGCGGGTGAATGATTGATTAATCAAGTAAGCCTTTAATTTTAATCGTGAATAATGTAATCGAGATTTTAGTTAATGCACCTAATATTTTTTTTAAAAAATCGTAATTTCTTAGTTGTTTGTTGTGGTTTTGATGTGGTGATTTTCAAGCGTCACACCCTTAAAAACACTTTTTTCTCACTATGTCAAATTGCTTTCACCGTTGTAACAATGTGGTTAATTGAGCCTTTGGATTGGATTTTTATAAGCCAATTTTTACATTGAGGAAATCATCAGTGATTCCTTCAATCATCGGTGATTTACCATTAATCATTTATAAATCATATCCTTCTGACAAGTGTGCCCGAGTTTTCCCTAAATCATGGTAATCTCACTTTTCCACAAGTGTGTACAATTTTCAATGGACCCTAGTCCTTGAAAAATTAAAATGAACAAATGAAATCTATACCGAGATTCGTCATTCGTCTATGGAAGTTGTTCTCTTTTACCCCATCACTTGGCTTTCCCACTCTTTTAGCCTACTTTTACGAATCATACATCTATAGGTGTTGAACCCCTTCGTTCCCCTATCATATTATTCTTCAATAGCACATATTGTTTCGGTATCCCCTTGGACTAGGGAATCTTTTTAAAAAACACAATACACAAACACCAGTGTTCCTTGTGGATCACCCACACAACTTTTCATTTTTTGGTCTAACGCTTTGTCTATAAGCTATCAGATAAAAGGGGGAAAATGTAGACACTGAAAATCTACACTCCCCTGTTTTCACTGTATTATCCCGCTTAACATTTGTAATATATTACTACATTAGATTAATTATATTAACACCCCATATTTTCCACCCATTCGTAATTAATAAATTATTTCTTCACATGCACAAATATCATATTCCGTGATATTTGTTTTCTTAATCATTTTAATCCACCTAAGTTATTCTCTAAAATCTATTTCAAATCATCTCTAACTTCATCATCCCGCATACCTGCCATGGGCATTTTACAAATCCACCATTATCTTCACAAAATCCTAAGTATCTATCATCATTGTTATAATAGTCTTATGATCCTACGTTTGATAAATTCTAATTTTCCACCTAACACCTATCCTAAAAAAATTTAGATAAAAATCTAACATATCCTACGATTTCCTAAACAAACCCAACACCTCATAAGCCAACACGAAACTTTCAACACCAACTAAAAAAATTATCCCTTAAAAACAAGAACAAAAAATACAGATTTCGAAAATTGTTTCAAAACAAAAAAGGATGAAATCGTCGGTGAATAGGTAATTCGCCATCGATTTTTTAAGCCCAATTTGCAACCTCTTTTCGAAATCATCTTCTCATACTCTTGAACCTTAGTCTTCTATCATGGTCTATTATTGTTATATTGCATCAATGAAAAAAATATTATCATCCAAGTAATGGCATTCGTAATCACCTAACAAGTCTAAGGATCATTTTGGAGCTTACTTGGCAGTCAACAAATAATCAATTATCTTAAAGCCTCGTCCATCATTTCTAATCAAATTCAGTTGTTATTTTCACATTTTCATTTACATATTTAGGTACATTTATCTATTATTTTCCCCATTTTGGATTACAATTCAATTCCCTGGACCATTATATTTTCAAATATTTGGTTAGATATCACATTTTTATTATCTTGTCAATATCTTCCAAAATCCTCATTGATTCATTGAATCGCATGCGATTATTGTACACTCTGTTTTCCAATAGTATCAATCAAATTTCATTTATTATTTCCATTATATCTCTATTATTTCTAACATGTTTTCTAGAATGGCTTATTTAGATGGCATTAGGAGGACCAAGCCATGAAATAACAAGTATCAACTCTCTACCTGTCATCTTCCATCCCTTACATTGGGAAAAATATGACATTTTACACGAAATTTATTTATGTGTCATTCATTCCACCCCTTTGGACTAGTTGTAGACCATCTTTGAATCCACCCAGAGGATTTGTGATGCCACTGAAGAGTTTTGGGAGGCCTATTTCTATATCTTATGCATTCAAGTTGACTTGGCTTTGTTTGAGTACCTATATGAAGATGAACTAGAAGAATTGATCTCTAAGGTTTGATCTAAAGATCAAACCGACTTGAAACACTCATATTTTTATTCTTATTCCGATACATAAGAGGAGGAACTAGAGTACATTTTTTACTTCTTTAAGGAATACTATAGTGATCAAGAGAATTCTGATTATCTTGAAGACATTGATTTTACTTAAGATGAAGATTAACCTTCTTCTGAAAACTCTGATACTTATTTAGACTCTAACTATGAGCCATAGTCTGCATATCTCATATTTCATTATCTACTACATATTTGTAATAAAATCTGAAATTGTCAGAACATTTAATATTTATCCATTATATATCATGTCTTATTTATAAAACCACATGATTGTATAAATAGTCGGTTGACATCCTTACAAGGAAGTCCTTTGACTTCTGGGGAATGTCCTTTTCCAAGTAACCTACTTACTATTGTTTACTAATAAATATCATGTGTAGTGTCTGTGTTTGCATTTTCATTTATAGGATACGTGTTGATTCATTTCTTATACGGAACACAACAATCAAACATTTTCCTTCCACATCCATGGGTACCTATAAACCCTGCCATATCAAGGTTTGGTGAGTTTTATTATCTTGCTTATTAGGTTAAGTTGAAGAGGTAAAATTTACTCTGAACATAGGTGACAAAAGGTGAACATTAGCAAACATCTTGAGATCCTTTGGAATTGAGTTTCTGAGGTTCTGAGTTGTCACAAGTTCCTAGAGGATGTCTATAGCACCCCAGGTGCTGGTGACCCTACACAGGCACCCTAGTCCTAGCTTTTCCTATAGTTCTACATTTTTCTAGGATCAGTTTCGAAAATATGATTTCTGGTTTTATCAATTTTCTATCTCAACATAGCTTCAGATTTATTAAGAATTAGCTAAGTATCTTACCCAATATCTTGCACTTAGTGTTTCAAGTTTATTAGCTTACTTACTTATGTCAAATGTGTAAGTTATTACACATTTATATTTGTGTTGTTACTTAATTAGGATTTAGCATTTATATTTTCCAAGATTTTCTTAATCGCTAGCTATATCTCGTTATCTTGGCGTGATTGGCGCAAGGCCAACCAAATGACACTATTTCACACACAAGCACAAAGAACTACATGGATTCATGAATGTATTACAGTGTTTGGTCAAAATCTCATCCTTCAAATGATAGTCAAGATTATTTTGACTTCAAATATTACATTTTTCATTCCAATTTTATGTTTTTGTGAGCTTGTACAAGTAGTTAGGGATTGTGTTGCATGTTATAGGTACCCCGGTGATCCAAGTGTGAATATCAAGTGACCAACAAAAAATAAGTGTGAAACCCTAGGGACACAAGAAAAATTACATTTTGAGCATTTGTGTAGTCACCAGTACCTAGGAGTGGTCTTTTTCACCCAGGCACCCTCCCTATCCCAAGAACCCATTTTCAGCTTTGTCTGCAACTTCTAGAATTTATGTTGAGCATTTTTGATACTCTGCCTAGCATGTTCATTAGTTTTTTGAATTCAAATATATTCCAGGATAATAAAAAATTAGGTAAGTTCCCTATCTCTCATTTTTTCTTACATGTTTGCATCTTTAGAGTGCTTAACAATTATATTTTCATGTATATTATCATAGTACTGACTCTGAAATTAGGTTTAAATAATTCTATTTTTGTTAAATGAACAGGTGACCAAAAAGATTCTAGATGCTTCCAACATCTTCCCATATCTACTAAGATATCAAGGGACCTAATGGAATTAAGATCCAACTCCCATAACACATTGCAGGAGTGTTGTTCATGATGGAAAAAATTGTATTAGCAATTTTTGCCTACACCAAGTAAGATAAGTAGGTCCTAAAATAGAAATGTCAAGCATGTTATCCAACCATCACTCTGAATACCAACAACATCACACCATTATTTGTATAAGAAGGAAGGGATATGAGGTGATAAAAATGTTGTCACATGATTTTTTATTTAGTTTTATGTGGAAATTCCAAATCGAGTTTGCGAGCATAGGAGAAGACGTCACCTTTATGTTACTCTTTCTTAATGTGAGATAATGCATAAAAAATGACTTTAGATCAAGGAGTGGATTGTTTTTTATGTTTCATCAATTATCTCCATAACTTGGGTAATGTTATAGAGTTTTAAAATGCTACACTCAAGGGATAAAGGTTTATGCATACCAACATTAAAAAAATCAATGTTTTATTCCTTTAATTAAAGAAATCATAAACTGTAATGAAATCATTACAAGAAAACAAGAAGAGAGGTAGATTAATATTTACATGTATTTTTTTGATAAAGTAGATAAGGAGAGGTGTTGTTAGCTCGTGGGCTTCCTAGACATTCATCATATAATCCATGTGTGTTGGAAAGCATTCACATTGTGCATTGATGGTTTTTGATTCTGAACTTACACCCTCTAATAGAATTTTATTAAAATCTCAAACTCATTTTCTTTAGACCCGTTTGGAGCATATCCTATAATCCATTGATGTCCGTGTGAGTCTTTTCTCTCGTGTTTTAGTATTTTCACAGGCTAACTTACATGTTACTCAACAAAGCACCAAGAAAACAAATCCACAACCAACACAGGAAAAATCGTCCCATTGATGATAAAGTATTAGAGTTTTCCCTTAATTTCCAACAGTCCAAAGGCCAACCATATGTGCATAGAGATTTATTGAAGATGTAAATATAAAGGCAATGGCCACACCCAAAGAGTCAGACTCCACCTCATTTCAACTGAAAACTACCCAAAATAAACAATGATAGAGCTTATACATTTAGGTAGTTGTTTAATAAACCATATTTATTTCAGGCATTTTGTCAACCAGTTTTCATGCCAAGCACAAGCTTCTACATTTTCAGGTTGTAAATAAAATGTCATACCATTCCACTATAATCCACTATTAATCTCAATCTCACAGTATTATGTAATGCAACTAGTTTGAGGAGGTGCTACAAGTTATGCATACAACATATAATCTTACCCATTCTATGAATACTCTGAAATCATTATAGGCCATGAGGCCACATTTCTTTCTCTCATTTTATCAAAAAATTTGCATGTTGAGTGCAAGCTTCCACATTTTACATATATAAATTAATTGTTCCCTTGAAACTCTAACATCTATTAAGGAATCCTTCGCAAAGACTTGGTGGACATTCAAACCCTACATAAAAGCTTCTATGTTTGCACAAGATACGAGATAAAGGCCATGTCCACATGCCCAACTCACACCCCTACTCATTGCAACAACTCCACATAATATGTACTGGTTTCAAAGGGCGTGAACTAAGATTTTGAGTTCTCCTAAGACAGTTAGGCACTAAATGTTGTCCACAAAAACCAAAAACTACAACCCCCTCAAATATTAAAATGAAAATGAACATAACATGATTAGGGAATTCTCTAAGGGCCATTATCATTTAATCATTTAGCCAAGTGGGAAACCCATTGTCTTACGTTGCATACATGTTTTCCTAGGCCTTAGAAACAACATAAAATACTAAAACAAATTTTCTTTCAATATGCTTGTAATACTCCGTGTCCAGACACCAGAAACCATACCAATATGTCACTAAAATTTTGGTAGATTTTTTTAAAAATCAGCGATTAAAACTAGTGTTTTACTTAACCGATTCATGTTTATAAATATTTCATATTAAATCGACTAACTCAAATTAATTGATAATTTCCTAATTCCCAAGTTACTATTTATTTATTTCCACTATCATGGTTTACCTAAATAAACATTTGCTAGGGTCACTAGGTAAGTTTACACCCCCATTTTAATTGAATTTTCCCCACTCACCCCTCTTTAGATTAATTTTCATTCCCATAAAAATGCACATGACTTAAAGTGCATAGGGTTTAATGTGAGCCCTAGGATAGATCATATCTTGACAATAGATTATGAATCTTACCCTAATTTTGCCCTAATCATCTTTATGTTCTTTTCTTATCTTCTCCATTCCTCCTCTCATTTTTTTTGTCACTTGCAGGTGTAGGTTGAATAGGATCTTGGAAGTTTACTCTCATGGAGTTTTTAAAAATACCAATATTATTCCCTTATTTGTTCATATATATATATATTGTAATGTTTTTTAACCATGAATCCCAAATTGTTGGGTAAGTAGAATTTTTTTTTGTGTATTGAATAAGGCCAATCTACCTTTCATATATATATATATACACTTACTTGTGATTAAATATTCCAAAACTAAAAAAGTATTGCAAATACAGTTGTAAAAACAAATTGCAGTTTTTTTTGTTTTGTTTGAAGGATGGGGTTTACAGTATAGAGGGGGAGGAAGGCTATGTGGAAGGATTTGGGATTGGGGAATGGAGTGGTGTGTGCAACCATTTGGGGAGGGTTCAAACCCTCCCCACCCATATTTCCTTTGCCTTAAAATTATTAATCCACCGTGAGTTTCTTTTTCATAGTTTATGATTTTATTTTTTATGTTTAAACAAACACTTAACCCAAATACTTTCCAACGTATTTTTTTGTTTAGTAAAATTTTTATTTGTTTTATTTACTCTGTGTGTGTGTGTGTGTGTGTGTGTGTGTGTGTGTGTGTGTGTGTGTGTGTGTGTGTGATATAATATGATATATGTATAGATTATAATATATATTTAATAAAATATGTATTATAATATATATCAAAATATGATAGTGTAAAATATAACTATTGTAAGTAAGGTAACTTAGTTATATTATATAATATGACTATATTAATTTTATTTATTTATTTTGTTATCCTTGAGAAGCATGGAACCTAATTTTTTTGTTTTGCATTACATCTATATTAAAATGATTTTCTCTCTTATGTGCTAAAAGAAGGATGTAGCCAAATAGTTCAAATGGAAGAGATACTTGACTTATGTTTACAAGTTGTAAGGGAGAACATATATTCAAATCTGATTTCTTAAAAATAAAAAATCATTAAATATCACATGGCAAAGAAAACAACTAATCTCATTCTATTCAATAATGATACAAGATTTTCAAGAAGAGATACATGGCAAGTAGGATAAAAAAAAATCATACAATATTAATCCTAAATCTTCATGTAACTCTAAATTTCCTTCAAATGTAAAAAATAAATACATTATTGCAAATTTCTACAAGAAGGAGATCCAACAACAAGAAGAAAAAAACACACATTTTCTTTTAGCACTAAATCATCCTTCCAATAACACAAAATTTCCTTTCAAAATGGAGTTACAATGAATTCATATTAAATAAATATACTATTACGAGATTTTTTTTCCATGGAGCTTAAGCTCACAATAATTTTTTTTACGTACCTAAAATATTTAAGAAAACACATTACAAATCTTCTTTACAAGGTTGAAGTAGATTACTCAACAAAAACATGACTCAAGTTTAAAAGTAATACCAAATACAAAATGGTGATTTTACAAGATGATAAAATCTTTCACATATCCATATTCTTAAACTTGTAATGAGAATGGTGTCCAGAAAAAGATGAATAAGAAAATGGGAACCAAGATGCTAAGTAAGTCCAACTATCTTCCACTTGAGATCCAACTTCAAAAGCTTCCAAAGAACCAACACAAGGAGAATTTTTTTTTTTAACTATCCAACCTTTAGGAATCATTACATGTCTTTCCAAGGTTGGAAGACATGCTAGCCTCCCCCAAGCCCATGGGAGAGAGAGCTAACTTCAAGAAATTTTTTACAAGCTAAAGGGAGACATAACAACATTATATTTTCACAATTAAAAAAATTGAAACACTAAGATAAACACAAAATTTTTGCAAAGAAGGAAAGGAGGAGAAACCACATTCTACCTCCAAAATGGGGAAGAGAAGAAGAGATATCCAAGGTGCCAAAAATTTGGTCCAAACATTAGATGCACACAAATAAGAATCTTCATGACCTCCTTATTTCTCCCAATCATCAAACCCTCCTTATTTCTCCACCCTTTCACCAAAATCATTCTTGGAAATATTTTCAAACCCATTGGATTTCCTCTCAAAGAATGAGGAATGGGATTCAAACCATATGAACCACCTTCCGCACCTAAATCCATATGAGGGGAGTAAAAAAAATAACCTACATGGCTTAACCATCAAGCCATGAGGTTTGAGAAGAAAAACCCCTCTCTCTTCCCCCATAAACTCCAAAATCCATCATGCCATATGATGGATGGAGAAAAATAAAACAACACAAATCATACTCAACAAATAGCAACACACAAGAAACAACACACACATATTAAATAAAAAAAGACTAGTATCTAACATAATATAAAACATAAAATTAGCTCAAGGAGCCTACCTCCAAAACCTCTCCAACACTCTAGCTTTTTCCACTTCCTTACCCAAGCAAGCTCTAGCTCCAAAATCATCAAGCCCCTAAGTAAAAGCTCCCAAAAAAAAAGTTCTCTTCTTCCCCCATGAGGGAGAATTTGAGGAGAATCCAAATAATTTTCTCACCAATGAGGAGGTGACATGTGTTACCCCTCTCTTTCCTTTAAGTCAAATATTCTGAAAATAAAAGGAAGAAAGAGATACATTAACTTTTAACACTCCCTTCCTAAAATTCCCAAAATGAAAATAAAACAAGATTGTGCAACATTCTAAAAACACACATACCAATCCACCTTACATGGATGTGATCAAAGGGAGGGAAAATGGGAGGAAAATTCCCTTTATTCCTTGAAATTAAGCCCCCTACATATTAGGTTGGGTACAAGGGCCAATTTTCATGCTAAGTGAAGTCCCAAACTTAAAACATGTCACTTAAAATGCCATAAATAACCCAATTTTGGGTTTGACACATTTGGGGACAAGTGTAGGGGATGTGGGGCCCACCGAAGGGTTCACATGTGACCCTTATCCCCTCTAATAAATATAAAATTATGCAAACACAATACTTAATGCAAGTGGGTACCATTAAATCCCCAAACCAAGTTTACTTAACAAGCTAAAACATCCTAAACAAGATTATTTTTACATGACATACTACATTACAAATGAGGGTCACTCATGGTACGCAAAATAATCAAATATAATACTAAGGCGTCAAACAATTAACATTTTTAGGACTTAGCCATGTGGGCCGCTTGTGCAAAATTTGTGTAACCATCCTGAAACCCACATTCTCCTTTGACTTGTCACCTGCACACTCATTCCACACATTAAATGCACCTGTCCAATACAATGTAAATCAACTTCTACATAAGCATTCAATGAAATCTATGATATCCTAACATCATCATGGAATTGTAAGTGTGAAAACATGCTCACTTACACCCATTTACCATGAATTAGCCATAGAGATAAATATAAATGACATACGTCAATAAAAACTAGACATGCGACTAAGGAAAGTATCCAGCATATATCAATTAGGTCAAAACAACATCGTAAAAGTTAGTATCCACACTATCAAATGAAAAAGTGTCAACATACTAATCAATTCAAATTGGCGCTATGTGCCCAAATCTCCATACATGTCTAAGAAGTTTAATCATCATAAGATAATGTCCAAACTATATCAAAATCCCTGTCAAATCATGTCTATGAATAAAGAAATCAATGGGTAATTGAGGCTATAAAATGTGGGTACTACATCTTCCTCTCGTAAAATTAGACTTCCTCCTGGAATTCACTGGAAGAGATAGGAATATCTAGCCCTCAACGATGTAGCATCCTCCCAAGTGGCTAATTTCTCATCATATTCGTTCCACTGCACTCTAACCTAGTCCAAATCTCGACCCCGAAGGTCCAACCTTCGGTGCTCCAGTATACGTACGGGTTCCAATCTCTACTGCCCTTCATCCTCTACCTATAATGCCGAAAAATCCAAAACATGAGAAACATCATGTACATATCAATGTAGTAAAGAAACATCAAATACATCGTGGGCACATTCAAGGCATGGTGGAAAAGCTAGGTGATAGGTATCTAGTCCAATGACCTCTAAAATATCAAAAGTTCCCACAAAACGAGGAAATAGCTTATAACCCTTTTCATAGCAGATTGGTCTCTTGTGCAAATGAACTCTCAAGAAAACTTTGTCACCCACTGAGAAGTGATGATCAGTCCTCTTGGTGTCTGCATATGCCTTCAGGCATGCTCTAGCCTACTCAAGATGTTGTCTAATACGAACTACTTACTGCTCCAAGTCATATAGGTAAGCTAGTCCCAAAATGATCATGTCATCTAGTCTGTCCCATCTCAGAGGTGTCCTGCAAGGTCATCCATACAGAGCCTAGTAGGGAGCCATACCAATAGAACTATGATACTTATTGTATGAAAAATCAACTAAATGAAGGTAATCTTCCCACTTCTTTTGTTGGTCCATCACATACATCCTAAACATGTCCTCCCATACATGATTAACTCTCTAAGTTGTATTTCCATATGTCTCTTGATGGTATGCTGAGCTGAAATTAATCTGAGTACGCAAAGTGGTCTGAAATGAAGTCCAGAAAAATGAAGTGTATATGGTATCCTTTTCATTGATGATGGTCTTCGGAATCCCATGTAATCTAACAATGTCCTCCATACATACTTTGGCGATGGCCTATGTATTATAGGTGACCTTGGTTGGTGAGAAATTCACAACCTTGGTCAACTTATCCACGGTGGCCATAATGGCATCATGATGATAAGAAGACATAGGGATTCTGACTATGAAATCCATGGAGATCACATCCCATTTCCACTCTGGAAAATCATGGTGATGCAAGAGTCCTATGTGATGAGAATGCTTTGCCTTGATCCTTCGACACTCAAGGCAACGTGTAACAAAATATGTTATCTCCCGTCAAAGACAAGGACAATAATATAACTCCCTCAGATCGACATGCATTTTCTTCACTCCAGGATGTGTTGTATACGGAGCTTGATGTGCCTCGAAAAGGATGAAACTACATAGATCACCTAACTTAGGCACATAAATGCACCTATGGAACCGAAGTAAACCATCTGTCTCTAAAATGCACCCTGATTATCTTCCCTCCAAAGAACCCTATGACTCTAACATTTGTCTATCTCCCTCATAAAACTTGTCCTCTAGAATATTCTCAAGAATCCTGCCTCTCAAATTTGAATGCAGTGTCAATAAATCAAGTACATGTCATCGTCTACTATGCGCATCTACAACGATGTTTTCCTTTCCTTTGATATATTGTACCTCCATCTTGTACTCACATAGGAACTCCATCTAGCGCTACTAACGAGCATTGAGGTTCGGCTGTGAGAAGATATAATGTAAACTACGGTAGTTTGTCCTCAAAGTGAAAGGTCTACCCAAAAGGAAATGTCACCAACGCACAAGTGCATGAAAAACTGCTGCAAATTCCAAGTCATGAGTAGGATAATTAAGCTCGTAGGCTTTGAGCTTACGTGACTCAAAGGCAATAACTGAATGGTCCTACATAAGGACCACTCCTAAACCCTCTAGTGATGCGTCAGTACAAATAACAAAGTTCTCTGCAGGGTCTGGAACTTCTAAGATGGGCACCATGGTCAACCTTTACTTAAGCAAGTTAAAGGCCTACTCACACTTTTCTGACCAATTAAACTACTTCCCTTTATTCTGAAGGGAAGTAATAGGGTGATCAATTCTGGAGAATTCCTGAAAAAATGTGTAGTAGTAACCTACTAAACCCATAAAACTCCTCACCTTAATGACTAATGTGGGCGTTGGCCAATCCGTAATAGCCTGTATCTTAGAGGGGTCTACTAAGATACCCTTTCTGATAAGATGTGTCCCAAGTACTAAATCTCAGTCAGAAAGAAGGTTTCATTTTTCCAAGTTCCCAAACAACTTCTACTCTCTCAAAACCTCCAGTAATTGTCTCAAATTTTCCTCGTTCCCCTCCTCGCAATGAGAATATATCAATATATCAGCTAGGAACACTAAGATGAAGCGATCCAAAAAGGTCTAAAATACTCCATTCATGAGGCTCATGAAGACAGATGGGGCATTAATCAAACCAAATGGAATAACTTTGAACTCATAACGCCCATAACATGTGCGGAATGCTGTCTTATGAATTTATACATCTAATATGCACAACGGATGATAACCTAACTTCAGATCAATTTTGGAGAACACTCTTGCTCCCCACATCTGATCAAACAAGTCATCAATCCTAGGAAGTGGATAACGGTTCTTTATTGTGACTTTGTTGAGCTATCTGAACTCTACACAAAGTCTGAGAGAACCATCGTTCTTCTTCACAAATATGACTAGCACTCCCCAAGGTGATACACTAGGACGAATGAGACCCTTCTCCAAAAACTCCTCTAACTGAATCTTGAGCTCATGAATCTCTAGAGTCATCATCCAATAGGCTATTCTAGAAACTAGTGAAGAGCTTGGCACTAAATCAATGGTAAAATCCACCTCTCTATGAGGTGGTAACCCTGGAAGCTCACCTGGAAACACATCTGCATACTCCCTCAAAACTACATGATAATCTAAGGGTGAATGCTCTAGAGTGCTCTCTGATCGATCACTAATGGTGATATCAAACAATTGAAAACCTTTACATATGCTCTGTTTGAGTTTCTTAGCCGAGATCATATGAAAAGAGATAGGCCTTTGCATCCCCGATATCACAACTACACTCCCAAGATCATCCAGACATTCAATGACCTTATTATGGCAATCCCCCTTGGTCCGATGGGACTCGAGCCAATCCATACCCAAAACTATCTGATAGGATCCTAGAGGAATAACTCGAAGGTCAAGTGTACTTGAGAATACTCCATAATCAAGTACGTAACTCTCCACATACGAGTCCATGGTGAGTTTGGCCCTAAAGGCCAACTCAACCTACCAACTATCTGGTTGCCTAGCCACCACTAACACACACTGGTCAACTATAGAAGAAGATATAAAAGAATCTGAAGCACTAGAATCAAAGATTACTGAGACAAAAATACCCCTGATAATATCTGTCATCTCAATAAATGTGTCCTGGTGCTCGTTTTGGCCAACCACTGCATATACATGACGGGCCCATCCTACATCACCCACCATCTTCTCAGATCTAGGAGCTCTCTACATATCCATGGTATCAGGTTTGTGTTGACACATATGCACATAATGATCAGGGACCCAGAAATAAAACATCCTCTTATACCTCTCTAAAATGGGGTCCCTCTTGTACTCTGGTGAAAATATCCGGTTGGCACAACCCTAGTAGAGTGCTAGGTGTGAGCTAGTTGTACCTGTTGAGTACCTTGTCTCCTATCCCTAGCTCCACCAAAACCTCCTCTAGTACCACCTCTCTGGAAGATCTAAGTCTACCTAGTCTTTTCCTGCTGGTGGCTATGATGTAATGTCTACTGTTGTGGATGTAGTGGAGCCCAAGAAGCTGCTGGTACAATCCAGAATCCTCCTCTAGGGGGTGGTGTTGTACCCCATGACCTTTGACTTTGAAAGGCCTTTATCATATGCTGAATCTTTCTCTTGTTCCTATCTCAGTGTTCCTGTGCCCTGGTCCTATTCTCCTTAGCTAAGTAGGCCTTCTCAACCGCCTTCTCAAGCATGGGAGGAGATAACATCCTAACTTCTCCTGCTATATCTACATTAAGGCCCCGAATAAACCCCTTAACCTGTAGTTTCTCATCTTGTAGGTATTCTACATATTGTAAAAGATCCAGGAACCTCCTCTCATACTAAGCCACTGTGCCAGAGCCCTGTCGTAAATTGTGAAACTCATCAATACTCTTCTACATGAAATTCTCTGACATATAACGAGCCCTAAAATACTCCTTGAACAACTCTCATGTCACTGTATCTCAAGTCAAACGGAGCTCCCGCTCCTCATTCCTCCACCAAAATCCCGCAGCGTTTTAGAGGAGGTGGATGGTAAACCTAGCTTTTACATTGCTCTCATAAGAGTGCAAGCCAAAGCAGCTATCTAGGCTAAGAAGCCATGACTCAGCCCCAAATCCATCTATAGAGCCATTGTATGTAGGACATTACAAGATAAGAATATCCCTAATTACATTGTCTGTGTCATGATCCTAGCGCTATGGTCCAATAGGTGAATGGGGTCGTCTATCTCCAAATAGTCCCTCAAAGCTATGTGAGTGGCTACGACGGTATGAAGCTACCCTCATATGGTGAACAGAATGGCTATGTGACCTCTCCTGCCTAGGGGCATCGTGCTCTAGTGGCTCTGAGTGTGCGTCCTCACCTATTGGCTTCTCATCTCCTGACTAGATGTCCTCCTTTCTCACCTCCTGCAGGGGTGGAATATGTTGTTGCACAAAACTAATCAACTACTAAAGAGCCTCTAAGATCTAAGGTCCTAACTTGGGTGCCTATAGTTCAGGTGTAGGTGAACTAAGTCCCAAACCCCTAACTGATCGTCGTCTCATGGATGCCATCCTGTGAATGAGGTATGAAAAATGGTTGTTAAATTATAATGGTTGTGGAAATTTTTTCTATTAAAATATTGTTTCCTAGTTAATTAAATTACCTAGAGTGTTCACATGTGTGAACCTCACTCTAATACCAAATGTAATACTCCATCTCGGGACACCGAAAACCATACCAATATGTCACTAAAATTTTACTAGATTTTTTTTTTTTAAATGATTGATTAAAACTAATGTTTTACTTAACTGATTCCCATTAATAAATATTTCATATTAAATTGACTAACCCAAATTAATTAATGATTTCCTAAGTCCCAAGTTACTATTTATTTATTTCCACTATCATGTTTTAGCTAACTAAACATTTGCTAGGGTCACTAGGTAATTTTACACCCCCATTTTAATTGAATTGTCCCCACTCACCCCTCTTTAAATTAATTCTCATTCCCATAAAAATGCACATGACTTAAAGTGTGTAGCGTTTAATGTGAGCCCTAGGATAGATCAAATCTTGACCCTAGATTTTGAATCTTACCCTAAAGTTGCCCTAATCATCTTTATGTTCTTTTCTTATCTTCTCCATTCCTCCTCTCATTTTTTTTATCTTTTATCACATGTAGGTGTAGCTTGAATAGGATCTTGGAAGTTTACTCTCATGGAGTTCAACATAATATCAATATTATCCCCTCATTTGTTCATTTATATATATATATATATATTTTTGTAATTTTTCTTACCCATGAATCCCAGATTGTTGGGTAAGTAGAATATTTTTGTGTGTGTATTGAATAAGGAAAATCTACCTTTCACACACACACACACACATAAATATACATATACATATGTATGTATGTATGTATGTATGTATGTATGTATATGTATATATATATATATATATATACTTGTGATTAAATATTCCAAAACCAAAAAGTTAGTGCAACTACAATTGTAAAAAAAAAATCACATTTTTTTTTGTTTTGTTTGAAGGATGTGGTTTACACTAGAGAGGGGGAGGAAGGCTATGTGGAAGGATAAGGGATTTGGGAATGGAGTGGTGTGTGCAGACATTTTGGGAGGGTTCGAACCCTACCCAACCATATTTCTTTTGCCTTAAAATTATTAATCGACCGTGGGTTTCCTTTTCATAGTTTATGATTTTCTTTTTTTGTTTAAAAAAAAAACTTAACCCAAATACTTTCCACCATACTTTTTGTTTAATAAAAATTTTATTTTTTTTATTTACTATGTATGTATGTATGTATGTAGATTATAATATATATCAATATATGATAGTGTAAAATATAACTATTGTAAGTAAGGTAACTTAGTTATATTATATAATATGACTATATCAATTATATTTATTTATTTTGTTATCCTTGAGAAGTATGAAACCTAATGTTTTTTTTTTTTGCATTACAACTATATTAAAATGATTTTCTGTTTATGTGCTAAAAGAAGGATGTAGCCAAATATTTCAAATGGAAGAGATACTTGAATTATCTTTACAAGTTGTAAGGGAGAACATATATTCAAATATGATTTCTTAATAAGAACAAATCATTAAATATCACATGGCAAAGAAAACAACTAATCTCGTTCTATTCAATAATGCTACAATATTTACAAGAAGAGATACATGGCAAGTAGGATTATTTTTATTTTTTTTCATACAATGTTAATCCTAAATCTTCATGTAACACTAACTTTCCTTCAAATTTAATAACTAAATACATTATTGCAGATTTCTACAAAAGGGACATCCAACAACAAGAAGAAAAAAACATATGTTTTATTTTAGAACTAAAGAATCCTTCCAATAACACAAACTTTCCTTTCAAAATAGAGTTACAACAAATTCATAGTAAAGAAATCAACAATTACAAGATTTCTTTTCCAAGGACCTTAAGGTCACAATACCTTTTTTTTTTACGTTCCTAAAATATTTAAGAAAACACATTACAAAGCTTCTTTACAAGGTTGAAGTAGATTACTCAACCAAAACATGACTCAAGTTTATAGGTAATACCAAATATAATATGGTGATTTTATAAGATGATGCAAGCTTTCACATAGCGATATTCTTAAATTTACAATGAGAGTGGTGTCCACAAAAAGAAGAAGAAAACAATGGGAACTGAGATGATAAGTAACTCCAACTATCTTCCACTTGAGCTCCAACTTCTAATGTTTTCAAAGGACTAACACAAGGAGAAAAAATTTTGTTTAACCACCCAACCTTTAGGAATCAATACATGCCTTTCCAAGGTTAGAAGACATGCTAGCCTCCCCCAAGCCCATGGGAGAGAGAGACTAGCTTCCAAAAACTTCGCACAAGATTAAGGGAGACATATCCACATTATTATTTTCACATATCAAGACAAGGAAAACTACGAAGAAAAACACCAAATTTTTGCAAAGATGGAAAGGAGGAGAAACCATATTCTACCTCCAAAATGGGGGAGAGAAGAAAGAGATCTCCAAGTTTCCAAAAGTGTAGCTCCAAACATTGGATGCACACAAACAATAATCTCCACAACCTCCTTATTCCTCCAAAGTCATCAAACCCTCCTTATTTCTCCACCCATTCACCAAAGTCCTTATTGGGAGGATTTTCAAACCCAATTGGTTTCCTCTCCAAGAATGGGGAAGGGGGTTCAAACCATATGAACCACCTTCCCCACCTCAAGACCATTTTAGGGGAGTTAAAGAAAGAATCCTACATGGCTTGACCATCAAGCCACGAGGTTTAAGAGGGAAAAATCCATCTCTCTATCCCCCCACAAACTCCAAAATCCAACATGCCATATGATGGCTAGAGAAAAATAAAACAACACATAATCATACTCAACAAATAGCCACACACAAGAAAGCAACACACACATTTTAAACAAAACAAGACTAAGATCTAACATAATATAAAACATAAAATGAGCTCAAATAGTCCTACCTCCAAAATCTCTCCAACACTCTAAATTTTTCCACTACTTTATCCAAGTAAGCTCTAGCTCCCAAAATCACACAAGCCTCCAAAGCAAAAGCTCCAAAAAAAAAGTTCTCTTCATTCCCCCATGAAGGAGAATTTGAAGAGAAGCCAACAAATATCCTCACAAATGAGGGGGTGACATGTTTCACCCCTCTCTTCCCTCCAAGGTCAAAGATTCTCAAAATAAAATGAGAGAAAGAGATAAAATAGCTTTTAACACCCTTTTCCCGAAATTACCCAAAATGAAAAACAAAACAAGACTAGTGCAACTTTTTACAAAACACACATACCCATCCAACTTACATGGATATGACCAAAGGGAGGGAAAATGGGAGGGAAACTCCCTCTATGCCTTTGAAATTAAGCCCCCCCTACCTATTAGGTAGGGTCCAAGGGCCTATTTTCATGCTAAGGGAACTCCCAAACTTAAAAAGGGGTCACTTAAAATGCCATATAATAGCTCAAATTTCGGGTTTTGCACATTTTTGGGCACAAGTGTAGATGATGTGGGGCCCACCCAAGGGTTCACATGTGACCCTAATCCCCTATAATTAATATACACCATTACCCAAACACAAAACTTAATGCAAGTGGGGACCAATAAATCCCCAAATCATGTTTACTTAATCAAGCTAAAACGTCCTAATCAAGATTAATATTACATGACATACTACATTAAAAATGAGGGTCACTCATGGTGTGTAAAATAATGAAATCTAATACTAAGGCTTCATACAATAAACACGATTAGGACTTAGCTCTATGGGCCATGCTTGTGTAAAATTTGTGTAGCTGCCCTGAAAACCTACATTTTCCTGTGATCTGTCACTTGCACACTCATTGCACACATTAAACGCCCCTATCTGATAAAATGTAAATCAAGTACTCAATAAGCGATCAATGAATTATATGCTAGCATATCATCATCCTGGAATCGAAAATGTGAACAACATGCATCACTTATACACAATTTACCATGAGTTAGCCATATACGATTAATATGAAGTGACATTCATCCATATAATCCAAACACGCAACTAAGACTGAGTATCCATCATATATAAATAAGGTCCAAACAACATCATATAAGTTAGTATCCGTACACTATCATATGATAAGGTGTCAACATAGTAATCAAGTCAAATTGGCACTATACGCCCAAATCTCCATACATGTCTAAGGAGGTCAAATATCTCATAACATAATGTCCAAAATATATCAAAATCCTTGTCAAAACATGTTTATGAGTAAAGAGAATCAACGAAATAACTAAGGCTATACAATATGTGGGCATTACAGTTTTACTTTGTTTCATTTACAGATCCACTTTTGAAAGCTAAAATAGTAAAAATTACTAATGAGTTTTTCATTTACAATGAGGAATTGAATACAATTCACATAAACTCGTAAAGGTTGTATCTGATCAAATGGTTTCCATGCTTCATGAGGATTTTTTTACCTTTACCTAAAGCTTCTTTCACATTTTGGGAGGATGCTGGCTAATGTTAAATCAAGTCAAAATTACAAAAACATGCAACACTTAGCTATTACATAAAGTTTCCAATGCCCTACTAAGAATTTAGTGTGTTTTTCATCTATCTCCTTTCATTCATTCCTTTCTCAGGATTTGGGGCTTGACAATGTCCATTTTATGGTCCTAACCAACCTCACAAAATGGGATTCACGTTGAACCTATCATCAATACTCCTGGAGTATTTATTGATATCGACTATGTGACATATACTATAACTGACTATTGTCAACAGCTTAGTATTTCACTCTACTCCCAATGCCTAGGACTAGATAATTAAACCTAACCTTAGATCTTTTACTCATAGTGAACATCTTGAATTATTATTAATTTCTAGTTTGGTTTTTACCGAGTTCACCCACCCAAAATTTCAAACACATAGTATATTTATCCCATCTTCATTTACCTTGTTGCATGACCTTTATATAGACATATATAATTACCTCAAAAGAAATGATAATTTCTCCCAAGAGTTTTGGAATCCGACTACCATAGATTATTCCACATCCACTGAACATAGATCAATGAGATCATAATGTCTCCATCATGCTTGAACACATTATCTCTTGAGATGATTTAATTATCCATTTTTATCCACATCATTAGTATTTATAAAGTCACACCAACTTGCAATATCTATTCACAGTAGGATTCATTATTTATTTATTCCTAATAATTATTAAATCCACAATTTATGAGTCATTAACCATTATCTATTATTTTCATCTTACCATGTAACACAACCCCCATACTGCATCATAGAGGCTTAAAATATTCAACTATCTTGGCCTAAGCACGAGAAGTAGAGTGCCTAGGTTAATAGTGTCAATTTTCCAATGAAGCTTAATCTCAAGTAAATGTACTCAGTGTAATCTAAATTTTAGTTAAATCACTAAATTTAAGTGTTCAATGAACTATCGTGTTTTATCATAATGAAGATTCAACAACTCAATTTTTTTCTTGATCATAATGACAATGCCAGGAGGTAATCACCCAGGTAGGTGTAGGTTGAAACATGACCCGAACATCGAACGTAAAAATTGATATTAATATCGTTATCAAACACGTACATCCCAATAATGATCACATATTGTGATACCATAACCATATGATGTGAGAAATGACAAGATGCCATGATCACATGATTCAAACCTAGTGAAGCATCAACAATAGAGTACAAGTGAGATGCCCTAGTCCTTTCCATTTCTTTTCTCTTTTCATATAGGATATGTTCCCATATATTATAGCCAAAACTTTGAATTTATAAACTGTTAAGGCTTAACACAAAGGATCGGAATTTTTCTTCTATTTTCAGTTCACGGCCTTATAGTAAGGCTTGGGGAAGGTGTGATTTTTAATTTATCGTGATCACTATAGTTACATAAAAATCTTTCCAATAACTTAGTGAAGGTCCTAAAATAGTAAATTGATGGTTTTGGCTTGAGGTACTCGATTGTTGCAAGTTTTCTCACTTTGTATTATTTTTCCCCTAAAACACTACATTTGGTCTATTAGTGATGAATATAATTATATTTTTATGAAAATAGGCATTTTTAAAAATCCCCTCTTGTCAAAAAAATATTAGCAATTAGGTATTATTTTGATATTTTAGCTCATATTAAATTCAATCACACATTTATGTTTAGATCATTTCATTTTAAGCATCACTAATATTCTTTAAAACACTACATAAAATATAAATAATCTAATTAAATTATTTGTGAAAGACTTAAATAGCTAACACAAATATCTTATTTGGTTATGGATTCTACAATGGTATGAATTGCGATTTCATGCCTGCTAGTTTTAAGCTTTCCTCACCATCTATATGGATCAGAAGCAGCAACATCTAGTCTAGGTCAGTAGTACATTTTTTCCAGCTAGTTTTTCTTAAAATAAATATTTGCCAAGTCTGCTAGAGAGATTAGAGGGTTTGCAAGCTGCAACTATACATGTTATCTTAAGCTACTATCATTACATTTATGGATTGTCTGTGTGGTTGACTATTGGAGCATCACAATAGGAGTAAGTAGGATTTATTTTTTTAAATGTATTCCATCATTGATTTGTGATTAATGTTTGCAAAGTACACATATTCGTTTATGACTGTAGATGTTGAAAAGGCAGCTACAAGAGACTATGATTACATCATCATTGGGGGAGGTACTGCAGGGTGTCATCAAGGCAACTCTGTCACAGCATTACTCTATTTTGGTATTAGAAAGGGGAGATTCTCCTTTTGGAAATCCCGACGTTGAGGACTCAAGTGGTTATTTCAAGATTTTGCTGGATACTGATAACTTCCCTTATGTGGCTCAGATATTTTTCATATGAGAAACTTGTAAATGAGTCATATGAATGGGTAGAGAAGTTGACTGCCTTCAAATCAGACAACATTTCTCGCTGGAATTCTGCTATCAAGGATGGTCTTTCAGAAGTTGGACTGCTATTACAAGATAACTTTGGATCATCAGAGGGCACCAAGATCAGTGCTTCAATTTTTTACAACAGGAAAGAGACATTCAGAACAGACCTTCTCCAATATGCGAATCCAGATTTGTAGTTCTTCTCAATGCTACTGTCACCATTTTATCCTCTTCGAAATGGCATCAGGTACAAATACATGTTCTTTCATATTCTAGTTTTTTCTTGTTATTTTCCCATAATTAATACATAGAAAGAATGTATAAATGTTTTGATAGTAAATCATCTTTTAAAAATTTCTTTTTCACATGAACTAGCCTAGCTTTATTATCTGCTACAATAGTTTTAATATTTTCATTTATATTGCGTCTAGAGGCTTAAATTGTTCAAAGAACCAAATTACCTCTTCAATTCTTATTTTTTAATTCACGTGATGATGCATCTTATCAATAAAAAAAAATAGGGTGTGCGAATTATAATAGAGAATTCTAATATTTGACATAATATTTTTTTATAGGAAAGCTCAAGGTTAAAGGTGTGAATTTCATCAATGGTGTTGATAGCCTCCCTTACCAAGTATTAATTAATCAATCATCACATACAAGTGAGGTAATTTTTTCAACCCTCAACTTCTCCTTTTAAGTGGAATTGGTCTATCACAACTTAAGGAATTGAATATTACCATACTTTTATATTTACATTTGGTAGGAAAAGAGATTTGAGATCCACCACTTACAACTTCCACTCTTGAATCTTCCAAACCACTTGAATTTATCAAAGTGCAAGTAGTGGGCATCGTAGACAATTGAAAAATCCACACTGATTCTAGCAACTATGTCCAACAAAATAGTGCCTTATATTTTCAATATTTTGGACTTATTTTCAATAAAGTAGCATTCCCTTTATCAACAGGTGATCTTTGACTCACAAACACAAATCCATTAGATAGTCCCTCGGTTCGATACAATTATGTTTCTCATCCTTATGATCTACAAGAGTGTATCCTTGGTGTGAAGTTAATGGCTAATCTTACAATGACACATTCCACTCAAGAATTTGTATTTATTGGAAATGGAAACTCTAGTATGTTACAATTCCTTAAGCCATTTTTACCACAACATCAATCACAAGATGAAGCCTTTGCTAAATTTTGTAAAGATACTTTACAGACAAATTTGCATATCCATGGAGGGTCAAGTTGATTTAGTTGTCAATAAAAGGTGTTAATAATCTAAGGGTTGTGGACAATTCAATTTTTAAGGATGCAGCTGGGACCAATCCACAAGCCACTAACATTATGCTTGGAAGGTGTTTATTTGTTTTTCCTACAACTAAATTTTTATTTACCAATTTTTCATGTTAAAATTTTAATGATAAACGATTATGGTGTTTTCTACATGTATGCAGGTATGTAGGACTTCGTATCCTTGAAGAGCATACAAACACTTGATAATAGTGCATCTCTTCATATCAATAAAATCATTTTCCTAGTTATATCATGTATTTATGTAATCATTTTCCCACATATATAATGTATTCATATGATATAAGTACTATGGTTGAACAAATTTCTACATAATGTTTTTTATTTTGAAAATATTGTTTTTGGGAATGTCCTGGATGCACGTCAATCACCCAAAACCTTTATATCTTCTTCAAAAACAATGCCCCAATGGATTTCATCAATTAAAAAATGTGAGTTATCATGTAAGATGATTGTTTATTTTTGGTTATAGCTTCAATCTTATTTTCTTCGTGATATTGAAGGTTGAAGTAATAAAATAAATAACAATGATGTGTAGCATATAGTTATTATATGATGTTATGGTCACCTTGATCATATTGAATTGAAACTAGTATAGGTGTATGATATGATCTACCTTTGGAATAAGTTTAACATATGGTGTCAAGTTGAGAATGATTTAAAATGAGTAATTTATAGAATGATTGTATGAAAATATTTTACATCAAGTTTCCATCATAAATTTGAAAATATTTCCAAGTTATATCCAAATTTAAAAGATATAAGTTACTTGATCAATAGAATATATAGCTATCTCGTCAACATCTTTATTTACATTATTAAAGAAGAAAACTTTTTTTTGCATGCTTTTTGTTGTAGCTATAAATAAAGAATTTTTCTTATGAGTATACCTTCTAAAATTCAATCCTTCATGTAAGTTTTCAAGATCTTTATTACAATTATTACAATCATGTCTATTCAATTTTTACCTAGTGAATATGTTAGGTATGCACAATAAAGAATAAAAAATTATTGAAATGGAAAGGAAGCATAAACATAGATATAAAATGTTTATGTGTAATAAAGGTTTCAAGATAGAAAAGTAAAGGAAGAGTGTTATACCCTTAACCCTAGGTCATATATAGAGATATGGATACCAAACTTGTGACTAACATAATCTCTTATCATGTCATATCATATATATTTATTGTTTCATATGTTTAGTAGGTCAGCCTTGGTGCATTTCATAGAATAGTACAGTGTATATAGGAGTTAGAGGGTACTAGATGATCATATTGAGCATATGAGTATTATTGTATGGAATAGAGGTTTCCCTCTCAATGTGGCTAAGTCATTATACTTGTATATTGTGATCATTTATCTATATCTTGGTGTTATTTTGTGTTATATTCGTACTAATATTTAGATTTATCTGAGTAATACTATTGCAACTGATATCATATAATTGATCTAGATATATTTGTATCAAAACCCTAATTGTGAAGATTTAGTTATATCTACCAAACACTAGAAAACGTTTCTGCAATTGTTTAACTAAAGTGGTGAAATAGATCTAGTAAATTGCTCCTCAATTTTTAAGATCTATGGATTGTTATTTTTTTGCAATATATAGACATTTTAGTGTTTTTCATAAAAAAATTCTAGAGGATATAATTTCTGGATGTTTTCTAAGTTTCTTATGTTTTTGGAAAGATTTCAAAATATTAGCTAGGTATTTTCCTTTGTGTTTCTTTATATTTGGTTAATAGAGATATAAAACCTCGAGTCTTAAATTCCTACCCTAATCCTTGTATCCCAAGACCCAAACCCTACATCATGATAAGGATATAAACTGGAGGCAAAGGGAAGGGCCACACCACTATACGAATGAATCCAAATAATAAATAAATGGATTTTGAATCTTCATATTCTAGAGTATCAGAGGTATTTAGCTAATTTTAAAAACTTGTTAATAATATGGTGTGTAAGGAGAACTTCTACCATGATATTCAAACATTGAAAGATGATGTGGAAGATAAGATTCAAGCACTGGGAGGTAACATGTAATAAATTAAAGGTAACCTTGACTAAGGTTTTCAATTAGTTAACAGTGAAATTTGGTTACGGTTCAAATCAATGAGACAAGAGATGATGATTACTTTTTCAAGCATGAAGATAGGAAAATTTCCCATTCAAATCACATGCCTTCTTCAATTAACGTGCACCCAAATGCACATAAAACTAAGAAATGAGGATCCTTTGCACAACCTCATTGATCTTTGACCCAGTGGCATAACACTATCCTAAAACTACAAAAGTGTAGGTTTAATGGGAACAATCTAATCACTTAGATCTCCCAAATGGATTTTTTATTTACATCAAGTCTCAAGCGGGAAAAAGGTGGTAATGGAATCCTTATATCTGGAACTAGAAAAATTTAATTGTTATCATTATCTGTGTACTCAAAAGAATAATATGGATCTTGTCACATGGTTAGTTTTATGAAGGATCTGCAAATGTACTATAGTAGTAGTGAGGCTCAGAACTAATTTAACCAATTGGAAAATATGCAACAAATAAGGTTAGTAAATTTTTACATTCAATAGTTCCAAATATAATCATTTCATGTGGACACAACTATAGATCACAATCATAATGATTTTTATCATGGGTGGTCTCAAGGATCACATCCAACATGGGGTATGAATGTTTGATCTAATCAATGTTTCTAATTCTATCATCATGGCACATAAGGAAGAGGAAAATTTTGTATCTAAGAAGATAAATAACATCACTACCATTAGATATCATATAATCTCAGTACCATCATTCCCTCAATGTACCAAGTTGACTCCACAAAAAAATTGAATTTAAATGAGAGAAGGGCTATGTTATAGTAGTGATAATAAATGGAGTAAATGAAATAAATATGTTGAGAAGAAATTATTCTAAATTAAGTAGCCAAACCAAGAAGAAAAATATGATTAAGAATATAGTGAAGAGGAATATGTTTCTGACGTCCCAACTGAGGAATCTCAACCAATTATATATATTTTCATGTAATTTATGTTCTTAACACCCCACATATCCTTAAGTTAGTTGGGTTCATAAAGAAACAAAGGTTCTCGATATTCATTAACATTTGAATTAATCATAACTTCATCAATAATAATTTGGATTTGAGATTAAATTAATTTGTTTATCTATCTTTAGAGTTTCATGTCATGATGGATGATGGTGGTAAAATTAGTTATTCAGGAAAATGGCATAAGATTAGTCTATCTATGGGAGGTTACTAGTTAGAATTTCCCATGTATGTCATTTCAATTAGGCACATAAACATTGTATTAGGGGTCCAAAAGATTATGAAACTTGGAGATATTAATATGAACTCTTAATATTTCTTCATGGGGTTCCATTCTGAAGGAAGAAATTTTGAGTCACCTAGGATGTAGGAAAAATCTTCATAGATTGTAAGGTATCATCAAATGCAAAAGCTACTGAAGAAGGGTACCAATGGGTTTGTGGCACACCTATGTTTCTCTATAATATAAACCATCAAAAGGAACTATACCATTCTACAAAAAATTACAAATAAGAAGTTGGTTGTTTTTTTTACATGCCAAAAGCATTACCTCCCAAAAGAGATCATGATCATCTTATTTATCCAATAGTAAGAATCCAACCACCCAACATTCAACCTTATAGGTACCCTTATCTACAAAAAAGTGATATTGAAAATATGGTACATGAGATTCTAGAACTAGGTATTACCTGACACATTCAATGTGATTAATCTTCTATATTGGTGATGGTAAGAAATAACAATGAAGGTTGGTGCATGTTTCTAGAATATATAGAGCTTAACAAATACATAGTGAAATCTAAGTACTATGTTCTTGTCATTGAGGATTTTTTATATGATTTACAAGGTTTTTTTAATTTTACAAAATTATATGTTCAATTGGGTTACATAAAATTAGAATTCGTGATGAATATATTCATAAAACAACATTTAGGACACATCAAGGCCGTTATGAATTTATAATAATTAATTTTTGCCTTACAAATGCACCATATACTTAAAAGAGGTTAATGAATTCAATATTTTAGATGTTTTGTGGAATTTCATCCTAGTATTATTTGATGATATGTTAACCTATACTACGAATTGGTAGGAACATTTACATCAAGTCAATAAGGTATTAGACACTCTTGTACAATAATACATGTATGTTAATCCCTCCTAGTCTTATTTTGGTGTAAGGGAGGTAGAATAATTGGCTCATAAAATGTCTTATGAAGGTTTAAAATTGGATCCTCATAAGATCTAGGCAATGGTGGATTGGTATACTCCTAAAATCCTCAAATAACCTCAGGGGATTCTTAGGGCTTATAGGTTATTATAACATATTTGTGAAGAATTATGGTAAATTGTAGAACCACTCATAACAATATTAAGGATGGAATATTTTCATTATAATGTGGAGGAAGTTTGGGCATTTGAATCACTTAAGAAGGCCATGTGTACCACTCCAATTCTTGCACGGGGGATTCACTTACTAATAATATGGTATAGCACATTCATTCGAAGGGTATAAGAGAATACCCTTAATTCTAGTTTTTACCTCTAATTATTCAATTGATAATACCCCCTCCCGTTATATTATTAGAATCAAAATACACCCTATTTTTTCCATGTACCTTACTTACCCATTTTTCCATGACAATTTTATTTACCCCTTTTTATTTCTACCCTAATATATTAAACAAAAAATATATCATATTTCTCGCTCAATTTTTTTAATACACATTTTCTCTCAAAATATAGTTTGAATCCATTTGATACCTATTACCAATTACCTTATAAATGTTAACCTTTAATCATTTATCAATCATTCTTTAAATAATTAGGATGGTGAAATAATATCACTTGAGTTGAAAAGCATACTCAATCCTAGTTTGCTACCATCTTATTATTTCTTGGTTAAGAATCTCTTAATTTAGATTTATTTATTCAAAAAGAGATTATAATTTAACTTTATGACCACACTCCCTAAATTGTAATTTTAAGGTATTTAGTTTTTAAAACTAGGGTTCAATTCTTTTAGTTTTATATTAAAATTAAGCCTACCTTTCTTTTGGCCCACATCTCTAACCTACCCCAATCCCTGATTCAAAATAGTAATAAGTTAAACCCTTTCACCCCTCATGTCTACCGATATATTGAATTTACTTTTATTAATTTTAATTACCTCAATATGAACTCACATGCTAGGATATTGCCTAGATAATGGTGTTATACCCCCCATTGAATATGGTTCTTGCTACCTCGATCAATTCTCATTATACCTTCATTGTTTAATGTCAATATTTCATATGGTTTAGCATCTAGATCTAGTATTTATGCATTGTGGTATAAATGATTATCTTTTATGATTTCTAAATTGATATTTAAGAATCTATGCTAGACCATCTTGGGAAAAGATACTATAAATGAGGGCAATTCTTCATACATTCAAATAATGTGTGACCATATCTGGCATGAGCGCTTAGTCTAGTCTATAGGTAAAGATCATGTCCATGACATGCCTTGAATTAATTCTATGGGTAAAATATTCTCATTTGACTAACATCAATAAGTGGATCAAAAATGGGTTTTAGGATATGGCTTTAAGATAATTTGGTGAAAATGTAAAGAAATATGTTAGATGGTTTGAATATATAGGCATTTCATGATGTCCACATAAGCTTTTTTATGTTATGTTCATAAAGGTACAAGAGGTTTCGGGTAGAATAGGTCACATAGTGAATAGTTGAGTTGATCTTGGGTGGTCTTTAGGCTCTCAAAGTTCTAAATTGGGATCCATGATAGCAATTTGATAATTTCATGAAGGATATACATGCAAGTGCGGTGCATTTTAGTATGAGGACCAGTATTTTCTTATGCTAAAGTAAATGTGATACCATGTATGATGTTTTTAGTGTCTATAAAAGCTCCATGTGTGGTGAAGGCAGTGGCCATCTATTGAATAATCATTACAAACTTATGTCATGAGTAAGAAATATTTCTCATCTTAGTGATGGTTGAAAGGTGGTGCCCATGAATTATTAGTGCATGATGAGTGGCTTGTGGTGTCAGTGTACCAACCTATACGGTGTCATATATGACCATTTTCCATGAATGTATTGGGATGTTATGATGATGTATTGGTACATGAAAGGTGGGTTAGAACATGCATCTCTTTGGATTTCATAATAGAATTAAAAAATCGTAAATGAAAAAGTGTACATTTGAGCATTACAATGGTTATGCGAGCTAGTCTTGCATGGGTAAAAATGTACAACCTAGGAGAGTGAATTTCAAGTATGATATAATCCATTTTTAAGACCAATTACAGATGTGTTATAGGTTAAATATTGATTGAATTCATTGTAGAAGCTACATGTGTTTAACACTCCAAGATTATAGTTGAGAAGGATTGAAGATAAAGCTATAGTTATTAGCAATTTTTTGGCTTGTTTGATTCTCATGGTTTGGTGAGATGAAATTGGCTGATAGTTTTTCATATACTCTATGACTAGATAGACAAAATTTAGGAGATCATCATCATCAGGTTGCTAGAGTTGGTACTTGGTCATCTTGGGGGGTTGTATCCTCCTTTTGGATATGTAGGTGATATGGACTAAATTAGGGGTTGGTTCTCATCTATAATGGTGGGTGCCTCAGACTAAATTTGAAACTTCATGGACATATAATTTCCACATTGCTTCAGTAATTTTATGGTTCCCCGTGAGGGTATCCAACTTAAATCTTGTGTCTTATGAGTTCCATCTCTTATGTGTTCTGAGTTCTTTGAAGGTCATTGTGTCACTACCTAATAGGAGCTATCTATCTATATGGCATGTGGAGGGGTGGATGTCAATGCATGCTGATATTAATGGTAAATTAAATAAGTTATTTTTAGGAATGATTCAACACCCCTCTTAGTCCATTGTGCTTCCAAAAATTGGTATCAGGGTAGGTCCTGTGAAGAAAGTTTAACATCTTGAAGAAGATATTTTGAAGCAACAGAGCAATGGATAACAAGATCTTCACCCAAATAGTATGAGGAAACATTAGGGAAGGTGAATGAAGTAGCTCGGTCAGTGATTGATTAATTATAATATTCATATCAAAGATATATAGATAGAACATGATCAAGCAATCAAGGGTTTGAAATCTCAAAAGGAAAGTTTGTCTAAATCTCTAAGAGATAAAGAGGATGTTTGTTCCAGGTATGAAGACAAGTTGAAATATTTAGAATCTGATTTAGAGGATGCTTCTAACAGGTTAAAATGTATGGAAAATTAGAAAAAATTTATGATGAACTTGATGGGATTTTATAAGGTGAAAGTGTTGCAAATGAAAAAACATACTTTAGGGTTAAAAGGTGAACATGTGAAGAATGATGATGAAGATGGTCCAAGCTCCAAATCTGAATGAGAAGGGATGAATACACCCTTAACCCTAGACTGATTTGAGAAGGTATATACTATGTCTGATATATGGCTAACCTAATATCTTATCATGTCATATCATATCTTACATTATAATGGTATACTTGGTACATGCCATGATTTTGGTCATAGAGTAGTAGATGTTCATTTCGAACAATTGAGTAACATAGTGTATGGTTTGTAGAAATCTGACTCTGATCTAATACAAAGAATCCATGAAATAACTACACAGACAATAATTGAAATCAACAACTCTATATTATATGTTTATTATATTCATTCACTATTTCAATACACTCCATTATATAGGAGATGTAAAATAAAAATCATTACAACAACATTTGTCTTCATATACAACCATACACCCATATGGTTTCAACCTCTCACAAATATAATAATAAAACAATACTAATTGTTTTATTATTCTAACTTACTAACTTACCACATAATAACCACATTTTACATTTACTATTTACATTTACATAGTAAATGTACTTTCACTAATTTACCATAATAATAATTACACATGTAATTATTATTCACCCATACATACAAATGGAGAACTAAGATATATTTCCTAACATTCCCCCCCTTTAGTGCGAACATGGGGAAAACCTGCCTTTGTACTTACACCTGCTTTCATGATCTGATGATTTTATAGGATGATCATAAACCTAATAGATGGTTTTTCATAGGGTTGACCATAAACCAAAAATGATGGTTTTACAATTGATTTACCACAAACCAAAAGGGTGATGGTTTTGCATAGGGTGTACCAACAACCGAAAATGGTGGTTTTACAACTAGTTTACCATAAACCAAAAGGTGATGGTTTTGCATAGGGTTTACCAACAACCGAAAATGGTGGTTTTACAACTAGTGTACCACAAACCAAAAAATGAAGGTTTTCAAGTGGTTTACCTACAACCACATCATGATATGCCAAGTATTATTCTTAGCCCTCATCACATCTCACTGCAGGGAATTCTGCTGAAATCTGCTGCTCATATATAGAAAATACCAGAAATGTAGAAAACTAGAAATGGAACATTGAGATCATGTTCCCCCCTCAATGTGAAATTTTCTTTAATCTGCAAACCAAAATAGGAACACTACAACCAAACACTCTGCCAAAAATACAAAGAAACAACAGGAACACAGTGTATAAAAAAATAATCACCATAACTGATACGACCCCGTCATTGGTGACTGACGAGAGGTCACTGAATGACCTCCAACCTCCTGTGCCTCCTTCCTCCAATAACTTCACTTAGTATATAAATTATTCAGAATTATAGTCAATTTCATATGTTATTCGTTCATCTCTAGTTTCCCATTCTACAATTTTGCTTACATCTGTAAGTGCTTTTTCTTTCCCGTCTACTATCCTCCATAGGTTTTTATTCATTAATTGCATCTAGATTTTTACTCTCCATGTATTGAATTTTAGTCCATTAAAATTATATAATGGTGTATCCATTTTATTGAATCTAAATATCCAAAAAAAAAAATTGAATGTAGAGTTAAATTACCTTTAATTATCTAATTTCTTCAAAAAAACAACAGTGATCAATGTGTTGTATAGTAAATTGCACGTTTCTCCCAAAATACAAACTAGGTTTTGCTGAAATTTCTACTGTAGCTTCCTATATAACAGATCGTTCCACATAAAAAATTTAGGAGAAACCCAGATCACAAAACAAAATTTACAAGTTCATCTTCGAGACAGATTTAACCTGCTCTGGTACCAAATGTAGAAATCTAATCTGATCTAATACACAAGAATCCATGAAATAACTACACAGACAATAATTGAAATCAACAACTCTATATTATATGTTTATTATATTCATTCACTATTACACTCTATTATATAGGAGATGTAAAATAACAATCATTACAACAACATTTGTCTTCATATACAACCATACACCCATATGGTTTCAACCTCTCACAAATATAATAATAAAACAATACTAATTGTTTTATTATTCTAACTTACTAACTTACCACATAATAACCACATTTTACATTTACTATTTACATTTACATAGTAAATGTACTTTCACTAATTTACCATAATAATAATTACACATGTAATTATTATTCACCCATACATACAAATGGAGCACTAAGATATATTTCCTAACATGGTTTGGAGGTTGCCCCTTGAAATGGATGTCATTATACATACATATTTTGATCATTTATCTATATATTGGTGTTATTTGGTGTCGTATTACTATTGATATTCATATACATCCAATTGAATTCATTACAACTAGAAATTGTATGTGAAATGTATGATGTGAATGCCAAAAGGGATATAGTGAAGAAGTGAAAGTGGACGGGGAGGGAAAATGGGAAAGGAAGTTGTTAGTGAAATCAGGAGAAAACTCATGTCAGGATAGACACACATGAAACTTCAAAGGGAGATATCTCAAAATACAAGTAACAGATGGAAAATGTTTCCAAGAAGAATAGTTGTTTCAATTTGAAGCTCTTGAATTTATTAGTTTTTGTGCAGGTGGAAAGAGGTTTTTTGTTTTCTTAATTTAAGATCTAATGTGTTTAGTCTATGTTAAATTATTTCATGTATTGCAAACAATGTTCTTAGAAAAATTACTTACTAAAAATATGTAATCTATTAATAATATTCAAATTTAAATTAGAGTTCAAATGTGTTACAAAAATGTTAAAACAAACCTCAACATTCAATTCCCAGAAATCTGAAAATTCAATTCCAATGAAAACACTAAATCCATACCTAAATAACTAAAAAACTTGGATGTGGGTCTTGGTGAAGCTTATTTGACGAGCTTCATGTCCTATTTGTTGACAAATTTCTACTCTTTGTTTTCATTTCCTACTTTTATTTGCAATGATGGAGGGTCTGATGGTATATGGAAAAAATATATTACTAACAATGGGGTTTTAATGGTGTCATATAAATTTGAAATTACAAAGTGAATAAGTAACATTTACAAATCTAACTAAGGGTGAGTGCAAAAAAATGGGGGGCTAAAACGGGGTCAAAAAGGGACACCTTTTTACTAAAATCAGCAAAACCTGAACTTCATAGAATAATTCGGCATTCCTATACTCAAAATGTGACAAAGTGATAGAATAAGTACAGTAGAACTCAAAATCTAGTTTCTAAACTACTAATTTTTTTACAAAATCATTGAGATTAAGAGGCTCAAATGTGGTGTGCACACAAAGTATGTATATTTTTTGTGTAAAAAAGATAAGAACCTATTGTGTGAATGCCCCCCTATTTTTTGAGTTATATAATTTATTTTTTTTCAAATCCCTTTAGTAAAAATTTAGCTAAGACCATTTACGAGGTCCCACTAAATTTTCATAATTTTTGGATGAATATATAAGTTATATTAATTTTCAAAGTGCACATATCCCGAAAATGAAATATTTGTGTGTGCACCCCCGTAAATTTCAGAAAAAAAGTCATTTTTTAGTTTTATTTTGAGTGCATGTAGAATGGAGTTTAGAAAAAACCACTTTTTTTTAATTTGGATGAAAAAATCATAAATTGTGCACCAAAACATATGCATATGTTTTTACAAGAAAACAAGGCACTAGCAAAAGAAATTATGGATGAAATCCTTAAAATAATCAGATTTTAGAAATAATTATATCGTCATCAAGGTAAAACCATGAGCTTGACATCGTAAAATAATTTATTTTTGAATATTATGTTTTAATGCATGAGATATTGGGGTGCACACATGAAATTCTAATGTTTTTCTGTCAAACACGGTTTTAATCACGCAATACAATGTCCAAACCTATGGTTTGTAAATCCAAGCCTTTGGATTGGGTAATCCAAATCCCAACAATATGAAATGCGGGCACATTATAACACGCTTGTGTTCTTATTTCTAATGCAGAATATGTCCATTTGGGAGGGATAACGTGGAAAAACACATAGAAAACCTTAATGCGAGCATGCTATAATGCTAGCATGTTTCATCTTGATAAATCCGAGTCATAACACGATTGTGTTATAATGCAACCTAGCTTTTCCCTTTTCATGTTATACCATAGCTGAGCCATAATGCAAGCGCATTATGGCCAAAATGGCAAAAAAATGGATTTTTGTCCACTTTTTGTCCCCCAATATTTGTGTATACATCCTTAAATGGAAAGAAAATGATATATAATCTCTTATTTATATACATTAAATGTAAATCTAGAACGATTACTTTATTTCTCACATTTTTTCATCAGAACAAATAAACATCCTCTTTTTATTGCGACCAAGGTCCCTAGATCTTTGAAGGAGAAAATCTTGACATCTCCATGTGAAATTTTCCCCTGGTCAAGGAATAAATATGATGCCTTAGCAATAATAATGCCATTTCCCAGCTTCAAGATAGCGGTGTAATCCTTCTTGATAGCGATGCTGATGATTTTTAAAAAATACTATTTACACTATGTGATTTTCACCCTGCAACAAACAAACCCCCTTTTTTGGGTACATGTTCATCCCCAGATCAGTGAAACATCAAACCCTAGGATCTCCATGTGTAAGTGTTCCCCTCCTTAAGGAATAAATGTGACGTTATAACAACAATAATGTCTTCACCCAATTTTAAGGCAGTAGTGCAATACCTATCGATAGTGCCTCCACAAATATTAAAAATCTAAACCAGAACGTTATTAGTAGTTTCACATAACAATCCATAATTTCTTGTTAAACAAACTACCATTACTCCTTTCTTGATGGTTACAAAGGCTCCAATAGAGGTTCAATGTACTAAGCATATAAGTGTATCTTTACTACATTCATAATATCGGTATTCAATATGTGACAAGATAAAAATGAAAAAAATGAACATAATTAATATACTGCAAAGTATGTAAGATATTATATTGTATTCATTTATAGATTGGTTATACATGTAAGTGGCGAAGTAAATGCATTCCCCTAATTATGCGAATGTAATTCTTGAAAATTATCATATCTTTATGAGATATGGCACACGAATTATAATAAAAACTATGAATTAAGGAACATGTTAGCACAATAAAAATAAATATGTCACTTTCTAGCTAACATGCGACAATGTATTAATAAATATGTCAATTTATACACATGTTGAACAATTTACAAGTCAAAATGGGAATGTGATACTGAAGTGCACGTTGATACGGTCGATAACATAGATGGTGATGATAGTGATAATATGTGGACATTGTTATAGATGAGTAAATGAAAGGTGAGGATTATAGTATTTTTTCAGACCGCGCGAGCATTCTCATTATAAAACACAACTAGTCTAGGTGCTCATCTAAACCTAGTCTAGGTGTTTGGAGACAAAATGAGGAGATACCGAGCCATATGACCTTATGGAGGCATTTAGGTGAGTGATACATGATTTCTCAAGGTTTTTAGGTCCTTTTGGATATCTTTAAAGCTGATATATGGTGTTAGTATACTTACTCATTGTGCAAACTAGGCCTAATCATAGTGTTTGGAGGCATAATTACGCATGATAGTCATTTTTAGGTATGTTTGATACCTTGAGATCATTAATGGAGTTAATTTATGTTTTTTTCATCATTTAGAGGTAGTATTCAAAGGTTTCATGATGAGTTATAGATTTGGTTCAGTTGACCCTATCCTAAACCATGCAAAACTCCAAGGGCTAGTCATGCAAATGAGATGGGTTAAGAATATGGAGAGTTATTTGAGATATGATTATGATTATATATGTTTTAAAGGGGTTTCCTAGAGGTTTGATAAAATTTTCAATTCATTCTGAAGATATTTTTTGAGTTATGTTATTTTTGGTAAAACATGGTCAATGTTATCCAATTTTTCACACCTGGCAAGATTGGACAAGAGGGTCCTATCACGTTCAAAATGAAATAGTAGTCCCAGGAACCTATCTCCGGTTATTATCAAGATACAAAAAAATTAAAAATAATCCTTAAATTGCATATAAGAGATCACCTAGCATTGAAAGGCACCCAGTTTATCTCAACTCAGTGAAGAGTTTGGGGTCGAGTTGATAGAGAATCTGGTGTCAAATTGATAGTCATCTCGGAAATCATCTCAGCAGAGACTCTCAGTTGTAAGAGCTTGACGATGGTCTTGTTAATGCAAAATATAGCTCGTTGAAAATTGACGAATGAAAAGAACTCTACAAGGATCTCGGTGGAGATCGATGCAAAAAGATCTGAAGGCCAAGTTAGGGAGAGTCAAAGTTAACATGATGCCAAGTTTAATCCATTAAGACAGTGCTCGACCAACCACTTGGGAGAATTATCTTGTTTGACAGAAATGATATGAAATTATGTAAATATGGGAGGTTCAACATCATTGAATCTCGGGTTTGTAATTACATAATGGAAGGACTTCTATCGAACCAGGAAGATAGTATAAGCACCATAGAATACCAATGTAAAATTGAGTCAAACTGACATTTTAAAAAAAGAGCTGCTAATTATAATGGTGTTCAGACCTTCCTCATCCGAGTGTTCGGTGCACAGGCAGTTGATATGTTGTTGTATAGCAGAATTTCTTTTGAGCACTTCCAGCAAGCAGGTCATCCAACTATGTTTTTATCTTTTCAGCATCGAATGCATCCTCAAATTCAGGATTTTCCTTCAAAAAACTTTTATGAAAATAAATTAAGTGACAGTGAGAGTGTTACCGAGAGACCTGATGAAATTTATTACAAAGATTCTCTATCGAGACCTTACTGGTTTTACAATGTAATTCATGGAAGCGGATCTCATAGAGGTGGAACTGTTTCATATCAGAATATTCATGAGGCACAATTTTCTTTGCAATTATGTGAGCATCTTCAATGAGTCACTGAGTTGGCAGGCATAAAGGTTTCTGTTGAAATTATCACACCTTACAAGCTACATCTAAAATTTTTGCATTGAGAGTTTAATGTTATCCTCAAATCTTTGCATTGAGAGTTTAACGTGGGGGAGTTTTAGGGTGGTATGACGAGGTCAAGAAGCGGAAATTGGGAACCGGCTTATCAAGGCAATGTATGGCAAATTGGATTCATAAGTCCGAGATCCCCACACATATCTTGTGGACTTCCTTGATACAAATGCCATGCCAATTTGACTTGGAAAAAGGAGGATTGGGCATGGAACGGGGAGATTCAGGAAAACACTGCCAAGCATGGAAATATTGGTTTGGCAAACCATGACCAAACTTCCGTGAATGGGAGAAATCGAGTCAAATTGCCAAGTGAAGGTACGATCATGGCAAGAGAATGATATTTCCATGCATGGGAGATATTTCACTTGATTTCCAAGTGGATTTTTATGAATGACAGGCCAAGCTGAAAATCCAGCGCACTGGTGGGAATTGGGGAGAAATCAGATAAAACTTCCAAGTGAAGACAATATGATGGCTATCCGTCATGAAAACCCCGCGCAGCTTGGAGTGGTCCGAGTCTTTTTGCGAGTTACCAGGAGAATTAAAGCGGCAGTTGAAAATTGGGCGTTGAGTAATCTTCTGATCGATAAGGGAGGATGATGGCGAGATGGTTGAAGATGGGTCGACGTTGGAAACAGTATCCAGTTTCAGGCTCACAAAAAAGAAAACACCTTCTCATGGAATACCGTAATTGCAGCTTACAGAAGACACAGGTTTCCTTACAGCAACAGATAGATTCCCGACCAGATCAGTTCACCTTTGCCAACATACTTCTCCCAACTCTGATTCAGTCTCTGATCATGCAGAATGCGAGGCAAAATCCCACGCACAGGCACAGGCATGTTGCAGTATAGTAGAAGCCATTTTTAGCGCTTCAAGAAGACAGCTACAGGAAACAAATATTCACTGGCGTGTATGATGGATTGGAGTCACGCTATTCGAGGCTTCATAAAATTTCCCTGAACTAGGAGATGAAGGTTTATTACGGTGTAGAATGAAACGATTCATATTGCTCAGCATTTCTTCTCCTAAAATGAATTGAATGTGAAGGTCAACTCTGAAATACCTGGTCGGCCGTTTTGCATGCTACATCCTTGTCACTTGTAAATGGTCTCTTTGAGAAACTATGAGGGCAGAAGCAATATTTATACCCTTCCATTATGTACGTCCAATCAAACAATAAAAGTGTTCTTTTACCAGGTTCAGAGAAGCTTGTTTTAACAATGGACGATTATACTATAATTTCAAGATGATTTTATCTAGCTTATTTCTATCATCTTTGATCCACGACTAAGAATTCATATGGTTGTTACCTGTACATTTTTCCAAGGTCCCTTTGGTTGCCCCAGTTGTTCAACGTATTTTTTTTTAAGGGCTTTTTTATGTGTTGCAAATTGTAACATAAAGGATCTTTTAGTTTCTGGAAAAATGAGTATATGGTGTAGCTCACAGCTACCTATGCCATACTAAGATCCCAATAGTGGCATAATTTTTGATTGGAGCCGAGATTGCCGAGTGCACTACCAAAATACCAAAGGGCTCTTTGGCCAAAAAATCAGTCTTAAGGGTGTCTATCGACATGTTATGGGCATGAGCCTGGGTCAACATCATGGCAGCATTAGGTCTTTATTGGTAATGGCATTTTCCCATCGTTTGGAAGGTAGAATTGTGCTTATTATGGCCAAACTAAAACATTCTTACTGCAAGTGTTATATGATAAGGAAGAACCGTGAGCATTGTGGTAAAACCATTCTTTTCAGAAATGTTGGGTTAAGCTCGACATTCAAGTGAGTTTGAGCCCAGGAAAGGTAAGATCGTTTGCTAGATGAAGAGCTCGGTGACTTCGCAGGGAGCTCATGGTGATGTTTCATGAAGTTTGAACGTGGAATGCATAAATGGCTTCGAGTTAACAGAGGAAAATGATAAGAATCGAGTTTGATAGCTCACCATTCGAAGGACTCAATGCAAAAGAGCCCGATTGCCAAGACAAGGAAAGAGTTGGTGTGTGGTTCAAAATCAATTGCAACACCAAGTTAGAGGATTCAAAGCTCACCGAGTTGAGATTTGTGCAGACTCTATCCACATGGACCCCCCTCCTCTTCAAGTCAAACGGGTCAACGGGGGGGTCCCAACATTATGTTAATTAAATTAATATTTTTATTTAAATATTTTAATAATAATATTTATTATTATTATTTAAATATTTTATTTAAATATTCTTTTAATTAATTGAGAATACTAGGTCATCAGGCAATTAACGACCCATGATGGAACCTTCTCAGGTGGTTCAACTAACTGCAATAAATACATCATGGGCCTTCAATTTAGGAATGTAATTATGACCTTTCCTCTTCTTTCTCACATATTCTTAACTAAATGTAAATTGGAAGCTCATTTCAAAGGGTTCCAATAGTTCAGACAAGTTGGACAGTTAGATATCTCAGGCAAGTGTATACTTTTCAAGAATCCTCTCTCTTCTGCAAGTTGTTCTTGTGTGTTGAGAGAACTTTCAAGCCTCCTCTTCAAGACTGTAATGCCAACTATTGCCTCTTCTGAATGTATGATGCATTGTGCATGTTATTGAAGCAATAAAAGTGTGTGTTTTGTGACTAATCTCGGTCCTTTCATCCTTCTGTGCTTCTTTGTGCCTTTCTCATACTTGCAGGTACACTGTGCAAGTTTAAGTTCTATTGCAGGTTCTTGGAGTTCTGTGCTTATCGAGTGGTAAAGTATTGCATTCAGTTGAGTTGTGGTGTCTATTCACCCTTCTTGAGTTCATCCTTCTTCATTGGGAAACTAGTATACTTCTCGGTCTGATAAAGTGTAACAAAGGGAACGTGTGTCTCTTAGTTTGTGGTATCCTGTACCCTCTCTAAGTTTCAGTAGGTGAATTTGACCTATGGTGCACACACCCTCTTCAAATTAACCCTTCCCGAGTCTGAAGACACCCTTTATTTGGTGCATCACCATCCCTAGTATAGTTTCATTTCTGTAAATCTCTTTCCCTAAAACCCCATGAAAATGTTAGCGTAGGACTAGATAATCATTTTTGTTACACTAGGAGTAGTACAGCACTTAGTTTAGGAAGAGGAAGCCGGCCTTCTCCGGAGGTTCACCTCAAGCCCAAGTCCCACAGCTTGAGAGGTGATCCCATGTGTCCCAATCACACTGAATGTCCTATTCACATCCTAGCCATTCGGAGGGTGCAGTGATTTGGCGACAACAGTTTTTTAGATTCATCCCTCAATTCGCGACATTGGCTAAACCACTGATAGCCATGCTAAAGAAAAACATGCCATTCTCATGGACAAAGGAAGGACGAGAAAGCTTTGAAGCTATCAAAACAGCCATTTCTCAAGATCCCACGCTTGTGAACCATAGGTTTGACAAATATTTTATCCTATGCTTTTGCAGGTCAAGAGAGCATTTCAGTGATCCTCACCCAACAAAACAACAACCTGATGGAACAACCAATCGCTTTCTTCAGTCAATCCCTCAAAGACTACGAGTTCAAATACTCATTCATTGAAAAGCAAGTCTTTGCGGTTATTCATGCTTTGAAGAAATTCAGGCACATGTTGTCCAACAACAAGATTCATCTGATGGTGTCTCATCCAGGTGTCAAGGAGTTTTTGCTGAACAAAGAAATGAATGAAAAGTGTGCTGGATGGATCATGAAGGTAATGGAGTATGACGTGCACATCAAAGTCACTAAACTTGTCAGAGGTAAGGGTTTATGTCAGCAACTTGCAATAAACATGGAATCAAAAAGTAATGAGGACGTGACACTCCTAAATACTGATGAGAATGTTGATCAAGCTGTTTGGTTATCCAAAAGGAAGAATTTCATCTTCTCAGGAGCATACCCGAAAAACATGGATAAAAACCAAAGACGAACTTTCCATCTTCAATCTATCCCATATGTTTTGGTAGATAGCATTCTCTTTCGAAAAGATTTGAACAGTGTCCTCCTTCGGTGCATAGGACCAGAACAGGTCAGTAAGATACTAGAAGAGTTTCATAATGGCCTATCTGGAGGACATTATTCTGCACAAACAACAGCTACCAAGATCATGCGAGCTGGCTACTATTGGCCAGATTTATTCAAGGATGCCCATCTCTGGGTAAGGAAATGTAAGGAATGTGCCTTTTTCACAGGTAAGCAGAAGCTGGCAGCTCTTCCATTACATCCAATTCAAGTGGATCAACCCTTTGTTCAATGGGGGTTGGACTTCATCAGAATGATTAATCCTCCATCCAGTGACGGACATAAGTGGGTCCTTACCGCAACAGACTATTTTAACCGATGGACAGAGGTGGTAGCATTAAAAGAGAGCAATGAAAAGGTAGTTCTAGATTTTTTGGAGGGTATAATGACGAGGTTCGGTGTTCCGTTTACAGTCATTTCAGAAAATGTGCTAGCTTTTCTTGGTATGAAATTGAGTGAATGGGCTGTTGAAAATGGGGTATACCTCAAAACTTCGTCCAATTACTATCCTCAAGGAAACGGATTGGCCGAGTCTAGCAACAAAAACCTCATAAGGATTATTAAGCGCACAATGGAGACTAACAAGAGGACTTGGCATACACAGCTTAAGACTGCCTTATGGGCAGATCGGATCACACCTAAAAGGGCCATCGGAAATTCTCCTTTCATTCTTGTATATGGAAGAGAGGCAAAACTCCCACTCTCATTGGAGTTACCTTCTTTGGAGTTAGCTCATCAACTTGAAGTTATAGAGAGTGATCCTCTGACAGTAAGGTTTGCTGAACTCATGGAGTTAGAGGAAGTATAAGATAAGGCTATGAAAACTTTGGAGCAGCATCAGGCTCAAGTTAAGAAATATTTTGACAAGAAGGCATCCGACAGGCATTTTCAAGAGGGATATTTAGTTCTCAAATGGGATGAAGATAGGGCCAAACCAAACAGGCATGCCAAGTTTGACGCTCTCTGGAGTGGGCCATACATCATCACAAGTTACAAAGAGGCAAATTCGTTCTGTCTATCTAGGCTCAATGGAGAAGAACTGTCCATTCATGTGAATGGGATACATCTCAAAGCTTTTTTTTAAGAAGCGTACCACCCCTTGTACAGTTAAATTAGGTGTTTTCCTCCAAGTGCTTATGCACATTGTTGTGTGTTGTTGTTTTTCTTTCCTTGTTGTTGTGTTTTGTGTTGTTCTGCACATTGTTTCATCATTGGAAGGTGTCAAGGATAAGAAGGTTCAAGGTTTCCATAAGAGTTTCAAAATCTGCTTCATTCAAATTTTCGCAGTGTTCCATGGATGTCAAGCATTCAACAGATTCAGTATACTTCATGCTTAGCATTCCAGGGAGGTCTAGGATATCAACAATGTTCAAGGAGATTCCGGGATGCGTCAAAGAAAATCATACTACTTTCAAGATTCCAACATAAACTCCATGCCCAATGGATGACTTAAGGCTTCTGGAATCATACTTAGCAGGAAATAATCCTGTTGGCTAGATTTTCTACATAGCATCAAACCTAGGCAGTCATGAGATAAATCTCCCTCATTTAACCGGTGAGGCTCCCGTGTCAGATTTGTCAATAAAAATGTGTTTCTATCTATCAGGGGTTTTACTTTAACAACTTAGTTCATGAACCATAACTAAGGAGTTCTGCAGCAAGTAAGCAGCTGTTTAAGAAAGGAAAATTATAGAAGAAGGAAGTAAAGGAATTACAGAGAAGAAGTAAGGAAGATGTGCATCCCAATTAGTAGATTGCAGAGCTAATTGCATGCACATAGAAGAAACTCAAATAGATTTGAACACACAGAATTATAAAGCAAAGGCAGCTCTAGATCTAGATCTAAAATAACACAAAGTCTATTAAGAGATCTAAGATTTAGAAGCAAGAAACAAAATACACCGTGACACAAAGTTCTCCGGAAACCTGCTTCTTTGTATTCCTCTGCAACAAGTGGCTCTCAGGGGTTCAGCACAAAGTCTAGAACACAAGATTGCTTCTTACAAATTCTGATCGATCATTAACCCGTAGGTTCTTCTCCTACTTATAGAATGTAGGAGGGAAAGTACAAATAGAAGACTCAAACTGAACTAAAGTATGAACAACAAGTAAAGATGACATTTGGCAATCATCCTCAACTAACTTCTTCTTAAGTGACACATGTATCACTTAACTAATAGAAAGGTTCCACATGACTTCGAGTAATGGTTGCAAAACCAATAACTTAGAAGTTTACAATTTCATCCGGGAACATAGAAAGTAGAAGAAGAAAGAAATAGAAGAAGTCATGCCAGCTGTAACATCTACACCTTCTTCTTGTTCTAATATCTGATATACTTGTCGAACATATAGTTCAGCATCTTTCCATCTGTTTTAGCTACTGCTTCCTTTTCTGTCCTGAATTGCAACAATCCTTCATTCAACACTTTGCTGCATGCTTCCACTTCTTCCAAACTTGGCCCAAATCTCGCAATGTCTGCCTGCAGTGTCACCAGCCTACTGATAGAGTTCATTGTGAAAGGCTTGGTGGCTTTATCAATCCTCTTTTGCACCATCAGAAGAGAACCCTCCAGGGAATCATGCACCTCGTTAGAAACAATCCGCACGTATGAAGTAATACCTTCATCCACTCTTTCCTCAGTGAAAGAAATAATACTGTCCGGCAAATCTGATGTTCTACTCTCAAGCGCCTGCATCCTCTTCAGCAAAACTCTGCAGATCTCCAAACGGAAAGATACTGCAAACTCTAGCTGCTTCCCCTTCTCGACTGATCCATCTGGCACAATTTGCTCTGCAACCAATACATCTCCCGGCAGCTTGTTGATCTCGACCAAAACACTCAGGTTACTCTCTGCAACTGTAATTATTCCTTTTATGCTTTCTATCAGTTGCTTTAGTTGATTTTCTGCATCGTTCATAACCTTTAGGCGGGCTGGCACTTCCCCAAGTTGCACAGAAGCTTGACGAATAATCAGATCCTTCCATTCGTCAATAGCCTTTACTTGATTGCTTGCATCTTCCATTTCCTACATAAGATGATCACTCACCTGCGCTGAAATGGGCTGAACGGAAGATTTAGCAACCTTGGCTATGATCTCACATAATTGAGATATTTTCTTCTGTAGCTCTTCTTTCTCCGCCTTTTCACTGTCAAGCCTAAGGAACAAAGTATCCAGCAATGTCTGCGTGTCCTGCTTCAATCCTTCAGTGGTAGCTTGACCGAGTGGTATTTTGGTCACTGTCACATCTTCTGCCGTGAGTTCCTCTTCTACCTTTCCTTCCACCGGGATTGATATCTCAGCAAACTTCTCTCCCGAATCCTCGATGATCAACCTAGAAGTTGCTTTAGCAACTTTAGGCCTTCTGTCTCTTCTGCTCAGATCCTGAAGTAGCTGCAAGTCATGTTCCTCTAAGTTCATCTCTACTCTTGCTTCCGGAACCAACTGCAAAGCTAACCATTCCGAGAAATTACTTCTCGGAGAATGAGAAGTTGCTGAGTGCGCTACTATTTCCCGCTCTGCATCCTCTCCATCAGAAAGTGCCACAGTATCATGGCTGCCATCCTCTGAAACATCCAAGGACAAAGCTCTTTCGAACTCTGTCATCTGCAGCTTCAACATCTCCTCTGGAACGGGTGCTGAACGAAGTGGCTGCGGAGAGAAGATGAACGTTGCTGGTTTTAATGAAGGCATGGAAACATCCTGGTGCTGTGGTGCAATAGTTGGTGATCCACTAGGTACTGGAGAAGTCGGAGTCAAAGCTATGGTCGTAGAAGTGGTCTTCTCTTTCTCTTGAGATCTTCTGCGTACTTTCAATTTCTCGGACCTTCTGCTGCTCTCTCCTTCATGTTTTCGCTTGAGGGAATCTCCTGCGCCGAAGTTGCCCGTGATTTGATTCATCAATACTTCATCAAGGCAGTATCCCTTCGTTAGCAGCCAGCTCGAAGTACTCACCAACACAGCTCCAGATCTTTCTTCTATTGTGCTGCAGCCGCCATTGCTATCCTGTAGTAGAGCTTTATCTCCTCCCATTTGATGGTAAGTGTCCAGTACCACGTTTCCATCATCTTTAAGATCCGCAGGTATCCGCGCTAGACCAAAGTCAAATACTTGCTTTGCCGACAGCCTGTTGAAATCTTTCTTTCTGACCTCGTACTCACTTCTGCACTTCATCCAGAAATCTTCTAGCGAAGGTACATGTGGCGTACTCCTGGGAGATTGTCTTCCTGGCTATATCCAATGGATCAAATTAAGCCGTGCAGGGAAGAACTCTGCTCATACTCGGACAACATTTGTGCTTCCATTCCTCGAGCTCTGTGAATGCTGATGATGCAACTTGTAATATCCCACAGTGAGTGGGAAGTAGCCGTAGACTTGTGCCGCTTCGACTGAAGGTCGTGTAACTCCACAAGTTGCCTGCTTAGCTCCATGGCAATCAATCTGTCATTGGGTACCTTGGCATCTTGTTGGTTCACCTGAAAAGCTCGTAACCCTGAACCCTGGTATGTGAAATCTGCAAACTGGATGAATACACTGCCAATCTTGGACACTGCTTCCCATGCTTCCTTGCTTACTCTGTGAGTCTTCAAGTCTTGTCTAACCTGCAGATGAAATCGTCGTAGAAGAAACCATCGTTGATCACTTTGAAGTCCTTCTCGCACGCAGGTGCAGTAAGCTGTGGGTAGCACTCGAAAATGGGATCCTTGGAAAGAATACCACATCTATCCAGCTTGGAAAAGACACCCTGTGAAGCTGCAGCATATACCAAGTATGAAGTCATCTTGAAGCTGAAGGTACGCTTTACGTTCCGCAGTTGCTCACCGATGTTGCTGCTAATAATTTCTGACCAACTGATTATAGAATCAACCTTGTTGATTTCAATGGTCCTGATGAAAGCATACATCCATGTCCGGAAAGTGTAGGCATTCGCTTCACCATTCAACCTGCATAGCAATTTGACAATATCATCCGCCTCCTGCACCAAATTGGATCGTGGAAGAGTTCTCGGGAACCTGGAGGGGGTCTAGGCTTCTTCATGACCCGCTATTCATGATGCTCACACAGTCAGCTTTATGTTTCTCCCACCTACTGTCAGCATCCTGAATGCTAATAGAAGTCACCACCTTTCGCACTGGAATCTTCAGACAATAATCGAAGAATTCTGCATCCAAACGAATTATTGTTTTTCCCGCAACATCACGTACTGATCTGGATTGAAGGATGGTAAGATCTAGCACACTCCATCACAAACTCTGGCAATTGGGCTGTACATGGGAAAGCTGCAGCTCGAATAATTCTGCTACTTTTGACCGCACGCATGAGTGAAGTCTTTCCAGCTCTGGATCTATCAATCAAATCAGCAAGAGATTCTGGGCCTAGATCCGTGTCTCCTATGTCTGTGAGTTTAGAAGCAATGCATGAATCCATCGTGCTCTCTTTGCATCTCTTTTTTCATCTCCTTTCGCCATAGCTTATCAATCTTTGTCTGAATAATTCTTTTTCTTCTAATTTGGCCTGCTTTCTTCAATACTGGTGCAGATCTGGACAATTCTTCAGATTCGGAGGATATTTCCCAATGTATTGGACATTGATAAATACTCCTTTTCTTTTTATAAAGCACCTGTAATGAGTTCCTGCATTTATTCAGACAAAAATGGGGCCACCGGAGCATGAATAGTGAATTTAAATTATAAAAATCTGCACTTTTCAAGCCTGCTGCCCCAAAAATTGGTGTTTAATTTGCACATAAAGAGAGCATGAATCCTTTCAATCAACACCTGAGCTCCTTTAACACATGTGAAAACAATTGTGCAGACGAAGATGAACCTTTTCCAAAGCATGCGCCAAATCTGGAAGCTTTTAGCCTTTGTTAGCAATTTGTCTGTGCAAAATCCTTCTTCTAAAGGGGGCGCACTTTTTTTTCCTCCTTGCTGCAATTCTTTACCTGTGTGTTGAATAATAAATCCATATGGCTGCCCATGCTTATATAATACCTTCACAATTCTATAATTAATAATTGCCCCTAACAATTAAAGGCAATTAATTAATTAAAAATCATGCTTTTCTCTTTTAAAAATTGCATGTTTAAGGACAGCCATCCAATAAATTAAATTAATCCAATTTAATCCTTCACACAGCACTTAACTTTAGCCTCACAGTGTGCTTTGACCATAGCCACTGAAAATAGAAATTAATTCAATGATTTAATGCCTTAAAAATCATTAAATAATGCCCAAATGGGGCGCACTTTTTCCAAGGAGAGGGGCAGCCACTAAATAAATTAAAATTTAATTAATTATTGCTCTATTTAATCCTCCTTTGACTTTTCAACCTCCTCAAGCTTGGGCGCACTTTTTTCCAAGGATAGAATTTATTAAAAATAATCAATTTAATTATTTTTATCCATCACCAAAGGGGGCGCACTTTTTTGCACATGTAATTCTATTTTTAAGAATTTTCACCATAATGGGATTCTTTACCCTGCAAGGTAGGCACCACAATCCCATGATCCACTTAGTGATTTGACTTTTGCAATGGGATTCTTTACCCTGCAAGGTAGGCACTAAAATCCCATGATTTCACTTAAGTCACTTTCCTTTTATTATTCATGGGAATTTTCACCCTGCAAGGTAGGCAATAAAATTCCCACCTGCCTACAGCCTCTATTTTTCCCACTGCAGCTTAAGTGACTTTTACAACACGGGAAAAAGTACCCTGCAAGGTAGGTATACAATTCCCATCCTACCTGCGGCTTATATTTTTCCCATCGCAGCTCAAATCCTCTGGTTTCCAAAAATGCGCCCATCCCCGCAGGGGCTTTCCTGTGCACGACTTCGCTTTTTCCCAGTGATCCAGACCTCCGATGATGACTTCCTCCGGGAAAAATGTGCGTGTATATTTTCCAGCTGCTCCAGGACAAAAATCGGGCTTACCCGGCGAAGGAGTTGTTCCAGAGAGAAATTTCACAGAAAACAAAACGGGACACCGCAAAAAAACGAAAAATTGCCAAAAGTTACAAATAAAGCCCAAACTTAAAAATAAGTTAAAATCCTTCTGGTATACAAGAATAATAACATATTCGCTTATAACGGAGTTAAAACGGAGCGCAATAGCCTCATACGGGGCTCCGAGATCCCCACACATATCCTGCGGACTTCCTTGATACAAATGCCATGTCAATTTGACTTGGCAAAAGGAGGATTTATCCAATTTTGCACACATGGCAAGATTGGACAACGAGGGTCCTATCATGTTCAAAATGAAAATAATAGTCCCAGGAACCCATCATTCGGTTATTATCAAGATACAATAAAATTAAAAATAATTCCTAAATTGCATATGAAAATATCACCTAGCATCGAAAGGCACCCAGTTGATCTCAACTCAGTGGAGAGTTCAAGGGGTCGAGTTGATAAAGAACCCAGTGTCAAATTGATAGTTATCCCGGAAATCATCTCAGTGGAGACTCTCAGTTGTAAGAGCTCGACGATGGTCTTGTTAATGCAAAATATAGCTCGTTGAAAATTGACGAATGAAGGGAACTCTATAAGGATCTCGGTAGAGATCGATGCAAAAAATCTGAAGGCCAAGTTAGGGAGAGTCAAATTTTGAGCATTAATGCCAAGTCTCAATGAATTAAGAAAGGCTCGAGCCACAGGCGGAAGCGAAGGCAGAGATAAGAAGTTTGACTCATCTTCGTGACATTTTGGAGATCATGATGAGCTTCTTTTAGAACATTCTGCAGAGCTATGGGTGATTCAACATGCATTGCCAAGGCATCAAGAGTACCATAAAATGAATGGAGATCATTGCATAAATAGGATACGTGATGGAGCCCTATCAATGGGACTCCATCGAGCATGATGGATAATTTAAGGCACGTTTCATGTGATGCATTACCAGATGGTTTCTAGGATACAATTCCAGGGCTCATTGATTAATGCAAAACTAGGAGGCCTACTCGAGATAATTTTTCAATGGTAAGCTCGCAGAGACAGTAAGAATACCGGGCCAGGGTATTAGTGAATACAGTATATATATTTTCACTGGCGTTGTTCAGACCTTCCTCGGCCGAGCATTTCGGTGCATAGACAGTTGACATGTTGCAGTATAGCAGAAGTTCTTTTGAGCACTTCCAGCAAGCAGGTCGTCCAACTATGTTTTTATCTGTTCAGCATCGAATGCATCCTCAAATTCAGGATTTTCCTTCAAGATATTTTTATGAAAATCGATTAAGTGACAGTGAGAGTGTTACCGGGAGACCTGATGAAATTTATTACAAAGATTCTCTATCGAGACCTTACTTGTTTTACGATGTAACTCATGGAAGCGAATCTCATAGAGGTGGGACTGTTTCATATCAGAATATTCATGAGGCACAATTTGCTTTGCAATTATATGAGCATCTTCAACAAGTCACTAGATTGGCGAGCATAAAGGTTTCTGTTGAAATTATCACACCTTACAAGCTACAGCTGAAATGTTTGCACTGAGAGTTTAATGTTATCCTCAAATCTGTTGAAGGAAAACTCGGCAGGAGAAAAATCATGGGAATCCGAGAAGCCTAATGCCAAGTGGGTTTTCATGGATGGCAAGCCAAAGAAGAAGTTCCCGCGACGTGGGAAATATGGCCAAGTCAAGAAGCGGATTGGGAACCGATCTACCGGCAATGTGGCGAATTGAATTCATAAGGCCCCACAGCATATGCCTTCCTTGAAGCCATGCCAATTTGACTGGAAAAAGGAGGATTGGGCATGGAATGGGGAGATTCAGGCAAACCGCCAAGCGTGGAAATATTGGCTTGGCAAACCATGACCAAACTGCCGTGAATGGGAGAAATTGGATCAAATTGCCAAGTGGAATCATGGCAAGAGAATGATATTTCTGGAAAACCATGTTGATTACTCCGTGGATTTTTATGAATGGCAGGAAGTTGGATCCCGCGGCTGGTGGGAAGTGGGGAGAAATTGGATCAAACTACCAAGTTATGATGATGGCTATCCGTCATGAAAACCCCGCGCAACTTGGAGTGGTCCGAGTCTTTTTGCGAGTTACTAGGAGAATTAAAGTGGCAGTTGCAAATTGGGCGTTGAGTAATCTTCCGATCGATAAGGGAGGATGATGGAGAGATGGTTGAAGATGGGTCGACGTTGGAAACAGTATCCAGTTTCAGGCTCACAAAAAAGAAAACGCCTTCTCATGGAATACCGTAATTGCAGCTTACAGAAGACACAGGTTTCCTTACAGCAACAAATAGATGTCCAACCTGATCAGTTCACCTTTTCCAGCATACTTCTCCCAACTCTGATTCGGGCTCTGATCATTCAGGATGCGAGGAAAAATCCCACGCACAGGCATTCAGGCATGGTGCAGTATAGTAGAAGCCATTTTTAGTGTTTCAAGCAGACAGCTGTAGGAAACAAATATTCACTGCCGTGTACGATGAATTGGAGTCACGCTATTCAAGGCTTCATAAAATTTCCCTGAAACCAGGAGATGAAGGTTTATTACATGGTGCAGAATGAAACGATTCATATTGCTCAGCATTTCTTCTCCTAAAATGAATTGAATGTGAAGGTCAACTCTGAAATACCTGGTCGGCCGTTTTGTATGCTACATCCTTGTCACTTGTAAATGGTCTCTTTGAGAAACTCTGTGGGCAGAAGCAATATTTATACCCTTCCATTATGTACGTCCAATCAGACAATAAAAGTGTTCTTTTACCAGGTTCAGAGAAGCTTGTTTTTAACAATGGACGATTATACTGTAATTTCAAGCTGATTTTATCTAGCTTATTTCTATCAGCTTTGATCCATGACTAAGGAAGAATTCATATGGTTGTTACCTGTACATTTTTCCAAGGTCCTTTTGGTTGCCCCAGTTGTTCAACGTATTTTTTTGAAGGGCTTATTTTATGTGTTGCAAATTGTAACATAAAGGATCTTTTAGTTTCTGGAAAAATGAGTATATGGTGTAGCTCACAGCTACCTATGCCATACTAAGATCCCAATAGTGGCATAATTGTTGATTGGAGCTGAGATTTCCGAGTGCACTACCAAAATACCGAAGGGCTCTTTGGCCAAAAAATCAGTCTTAAGGGTGTCTATCGACATGTTACGGGCATGAGCCTGGGTCATCATCATGGCAGCATTAGGTCTTTATTGATAATGGCATTTTCTCATCGTTTGGAAGGTACAATTGTGCTTATTATGGCCAAGCTAAAACATTCTTACTGCAAGTGTTATATGATAAGGAAGAACCATGAGCATTGTGGTAAAACCATTCTTTTTAGAAATGTTGGGTTAAGCTCGACATTCAAGTGAGTTTGAGCCCAGGAAAGGTAAGATCGTTTGCTGGATGAAGAGCTCGGTGACTTCGCAGGGAGCTCGTGGTGATGTTTCATGAAGTTTGAACGTGGAATGCATAAATGGCTTTGAGTTAACAGAGGAAAATGATAAGAATCGAGTTTGATAGCTCACCATTCGAAGGACTCAATGCAAAAGAGCCCGATTGCCAAGATAAGTAAAGAGTTGGTGTGGGGTTCAAAATCAAATGCAACACCGAGTTAGAGGATTCGAAGCTCACCGAGTTGAGATTTGTGCAGACTCTATCCACATGGACCCCCTCCTCTTCAAGTCAAACGGGTCAACGGGGGGGGTCCCAACATTATGTTAATTAAATTAATATTTTTATTTAAATATTTTAATAATAATATTTATTATTATTATTTAAATATTTTATTTAAATATTCTTTTAATTAATTGAGAAGACTAGGTCATCAGGAAATTAATGACCCATGATGGAACCTTCTCAGGTGGTTCAACTAACTGTAATAAATACATCATGGGCCTTCATTTTAGGAATGTAATTATGACCATTTCCTCTTCTTTCTCACATATTCTTCTATAAATGTAAGTTGGAAGCTCATTTCAAAGGGTTCCAACAGTTCAGACAAGTTGGACAGTTAGATATCTCAGGTGAGTGTATACTTTTCAAGAATCCTCTCTCTTCTGCAAGTTGTTCTTGTGTGTTGAGAGAACTTTCAAGCCTCCTCTTCAAGACTGTAATGGAAACTATTGCCTCTTCTGAATGTATGATGCATTGTGCATGTTATTGAAGACAATAAAAGTGTGTGTTTTGTGACTAATCTCGGTCCTTTCATCCTTTTATGCTTCTTTGTGCCTTTCTCATACTTGCAAGTACACTGTGCAAGTTTAAGTTCTATTGCAGGTTCTTGGAGTTATGTGCTTATCGAGTGGTGAAGTATTACATGCAGTTGAGTTGTGGTGTCTGTTCACCCTTCTTGAGTTCATCCTTCTTCACTGGGAAACTGGTATATTTCTCGGTCTGATAAAGTTTAACAAAGGGAACGCGTGTCTCTTAGTTTGTGGTATCCTGTACCCTCTCTAAGTTGCAGTAGGTGAAGTTGACCTGTGGTGCACACACCCTCTTCAAATTAACCCTTCCTGAGTCTGAAGACACCCTTTATTTGGTGCATCACCATCCCTAGTATAGTTTCATTTCTGTAAATCTCTTTCCCTAAAACCCCATGAAAATGTTAGCATAGGACTAGATAATCATTTTTGTTACACTAGGAGTAGTACAACACTTAGTTTAGGAAGAGGAAGTCGGCCTTCTCCGGAGGTTCACCTCGAGCCCAAGTCCCACAGCTTGAGAGGTGATCCCATGTGTCCCAATCACACCGAACGTCCTATTCACATCCTGGCCATTCGGAGGGTGCAGTGATTTGGCGACAACAGTCAAGCATCCAGGTCCAAATGCGTTGCTATCCCATATTGGGACTTTAGAACTAATCCTGAACTGTATTCTGTCATAGGACCTTGTATTTTAGCTCTGAATGTACTTGAGTTAAGAATTTATTGAAGAAATACCTGAAAAAATTTCATCGTCACTTTTATGAATGACATGTAAGATCAGGGTAAAAAATGTTATTTTAAACCCTAACACAAACAGTTCTTACACATATATCTTGCATTTTAGGTACTTGCCCAATCCATTCTAAGTGCCATGATGCCCAATTTTCACATGGAAATGACTTGTATTAACTTATAAAATATCTCCTCAAGGATGGACCTAGAAATACTCATCTTAGATATTTTTTCAATCATTTTTCGGTTCCACTCAAATTGTGCAAGCAAAATTTTGAAGAATTTCTAGAGTCTAGGTTGATCCAAAGAAGTGGCATTTGAAACATAAATTGACATATATTTTCCATATTCAAAGGGATAATTGCAATGCATTCTTCCAGCAATTTTTTTAAAATTCATGTTTGATCTCTTATAGAAGGATAAAGGGTGCTCCACACCTATTTACATGAACCATTGGTGGACCAAGTTTTGGGGTAGTTAGGAGTACTTTCGCAAGTGCTGACCTAGTCCCCAGTGAACTATGGTCCACTGTATAGTTGGATGGAACCTTTAAGGTCTAATCTGGACAGAAGCCTTAGTAGGGATTTCCAATACAACACATCAGAATGATGGCTTAATGGAGGTCATACCCATCTGAATTGCATGTAAGACTAGCATTGTTCACTTCCACAGGACTATGTTAATTAGGATATTACTACAAGAGGTCTTGTCCATTCAACGACGCATTTAGATGTGATTAGTTGAAACTTAATATAAGTTGGGGAGTGAGAAAGGGATGCAAAATATGCTTCCCATTTCAAGTAATTTCTCAGAATGTTTCCCTTTAGCAAACTCCCTAGTAATGGTAAAACGTGCAATTTTTATTCTTCTTGAGGCCCATAGTGTATTCTCGTCAGTTCAAGATTCAAAAAAAAGAGGATTGGAAAGTCTCATTTTTTTTTAATTCCAAAAGAAGATGGGATGCGTTTGGCATTGTTGGAATTAATGGCTTTGTAAGGTATGGGATGCAAATAAAACATGTGCCAGGTGGGAATCCTTCTAACTTTAATAGTATCACATCCCTTTTAAGTGGTTTCCAAACATGTCACTTTTGTGCATGTTAATAGGGAAGCACTTTATTAGGATCCAGAGGCTTTGACCCACCCAAGTTAATATTGTAAATTCTCCAGTAAATTTTTAGTCTCCTGTTGAGGGCACTTGAGATGGTGATATAGTCTGGATGGAATTAGCATTCTGGGCACTCTTAGTTAGTGTTTCTACCAAATGAAGAATAAGTCAATTTCTCATGCAATGGGATTAGGCTTGTAATAAGACATGGGTTTCCTCAATGTAAGTCACACTATTTCACCATTACAACAAACAGGTATCTAGCCTGATCAGTTTACATATGCATATGCACTCCCAACCTGTGCCTAAATGTAAGCATTGTACCTCAGGGTTTGGATGCGCCCTTAAAAAGGGATAAGAATAGCGGAGGAATCTTCAGATCATTGTTTGTAGATGCTCCACTAGACATGTATTCAAAATCTGATCTAACATAGACAAGCACAAGAATTGTTTGACAGAATGTCTTAAAAAGATGTGGTGGATGTGGATAAGCATTGACTACAGGATATACACATGAATTTCCTTGTATAACGCACATTGAAACATTGGAAAAGGCAATCATGGTAGATTTGCCAATAAAAAAACATGGATTTAGATCTGACGTATTCAGAGGCTCTTCGTTATTTATAGTTTGTATATTTGTGTACCACTTCCACCATTTTTTAATGATAGTACCCAAATCTCTTTTTTACTGCATTTGAGCTTCCCATACTGGGCTCACTCCATTTATGCAAATCTAGCATGCAAAGTATTTTTCTATCTGAAGGTATTTTGGTTATTTTTATGTTAGAGATAGCTCAACCTTGGTTTTCACAATTTGAGGTACATTTCTATTACCGCCCAACCCAATGAGATATCAATAAGATTTTTGATGGGTTTTCAATTGAATACCCAACTCATGCATTTTCCCATGACTCATCTCCTTAATTTTGCACAAGCTTCATTGTCTGTCTTGAGAGGCTTCCATCTAACTTGAGTTAGATGGATGTTAAACTTCTATAATAAACAAATCACTAATGTTTATCCTAAGTTTGCTTAAGAAAACTCCATGTATATGTGTATGTAGTTCATTATTTTCGATAAGCAATGTTTTTCCTTTACCCTTGCATTTAGTTTGTGTATTGTTTCTTAAATCATGAGTTTCACACATATGTTAGGAATTTGATGTGAACTCTACTTTTATTTCGACTTACCATTTTATAGTTCATCTCGGCATGATTATTTTGTTTGAGATCCATTTTGAACCATCCCTCCCTTGCACAAGTATTTTGGGGCTGTTCCTTCGAGTTAAGAATTATACCTACTCACTATGTAACACTCATAATTGCTAAAATTATGTGGTTGCTTTGAGAAAATGTCAACTAATTATAAGAGTGACCTTCAATAAAGGTAGTCTAATGGAATGCATTCCGATTGTTGGAATGGCACTAATAGGTTTTGTTAAGATTAGATGTTGAAACTTTTAAGAAATTATTTCTGTGGCCTGGAGTAAATCCAATTTCAAATAACTTCCTAGTAATGTCTCAACATGGTCCTACCATAATGGGAGATTTTAGAAGAGTATGCCCATCTGCATAAAGTGTAATATAGACTGGGTTGTATTTGGACAAAGATGTCTTTTAGATACAACTATTGGGAGGACATGAATGAAAAATGTATAACCTTTATCTTGGCATGTAAACCATTCGACATAATGCCTAGAAGAGGGATGATGCCTTGTACAATGTGGGTAAACCCACCTATAGAGCCAATTGCTCTATGGATGTTGTTATTTCCTGACGTGGTCTCCTTAACCTCATATTTTATCTATTTTGGTATAATTTGGTTTTTCATTTGCAAGGTATAATAAAAATGTTAAACCATTCGATGCTTAAACATTTATTTATTTTAAACAAGACTTGTATCGATGCTAATAAAACATGACCTGTGTCACTGTACGCATTGTAAATAAATCTTGGTGTAAAACTTAGACTCAACCCAACCCACCTTCCATGTTTGGCAAACTCTGTTAATTGAAACGGATCCCTTACAGCCCCTCGAGTGAGTCTAGTTGATTTTGAGTTCTTCGTTAAAATTATTACATCATCCTTTCATAAAATTATATACCCTTACAATTTTTGAAGACTCACTAAACAACTGATGTAGCCTAGAATTCACAACTAAAATCCCAGGTGATGTTGGCATCACCATCCTAGATTGAATGCTCATCTGAAAAGATGTTCCCTTGGGAAACGTAAGTAATCCAAATAGATAGTTGCAGCCCCTAGAATGGTCTAGTTGTCCCTGAGTTAATCGAAAACTTAACCATAAGATATACCTAATTACTATAATTTTGAAGTCTACAAAACAAGTGATGCAGATCTAGAATTCATGAATAAAATCATAGAGCACGTGCATGGCACATCACTCATAATAGACTAAGTGCTCATACCTGAAGAACACAAACTATACCACGGTGCATCTTTACCGGTTGATTTTAAAGGATGTTAAGCATGAACCTGAATACTTAAATCATTCAGATCCATGACTAAGATATCATTTTACAGTGCATGGTTCAAATACTCATCTATCCAACCAGTATGTATGCATTAGAATTAAAAGCATAACCATAACAAGAACATTCATTCAATACTAAACTATAACTATGATCATGCACCTTAATTCAGTCCATAATCTCCATTATATTAATTACAAGTAAACACACAAAACCTTATTACAATAACAGTAATACATATATATAGGAGTGGGGATTTATCCTTCAGTTCACACGTTATCTATATTCTCACAATAGGTCACATTTACTAAAACTTTCCTCACCGCTTATCTATTACAAAATAGGTCGCATGATATTATTAGCCACACGCACACATGCAACATGCACTAACAATAGACTTCTTTTAGTTAATTTGCGGTAATAGATCTATTCTTATCCTGAATCCATGCAAAGTGATTTGTAGCTAATCCTCCAAAAATAGACAATGTGTGTCACTCAAGTCTTCAACCGATTTTTGTGCTCCACATGTTATTTCCAAAATTAGGTCCTCATTGTGAAAATGGCTAAGTCCTGAATCTGTCTCTCTTCTTCATGTGAAATCCTTTCTGATCCTCCCATGCCTTTGAATGTGCTTTTATCTTCTACACCAACCTTTTGTATTTCCTTCAATAAGTGCCAGATTATGACTGACCAACATTACCCCACACTAATCAAATTGCTACCCCAGAAATGGTTGTTTCCAAAAATGAATCAAAGAATGTGAATAAAGAGATAGAAAGAATTTTGATGAATAAAGAATGTTTTTACCCTATCGTGTCTTCTAATTCAACCTGAAGAATCAATTCTAAATATTCTTCTTTTATTTCCACCTCTAAATTCTACCAATCATTGAGCGCAGCTTCTAACTTTTTTGTGATATCCACTGCAATTGACTCTAACTCATCCTTTGCAATCTCTCCCTTCTCATTCTGCAAGACTAACACAATGTTGTAAATTGCATTCATTCTTCCCTCTAACAATTCCATCTTTTGTGCGATGAGTTTCCCAAGGTCATCTAGCCTTTCCTTATGTGGTTCTTGAGCTTTTGTAAGGGCCTTGCACTTCTGCTTCACAAGTGATAACTATTCTGCATGGCCCAAGGTCTTGTCTTTCACTTTATTGTCTTCCAAAATGGTCTTGGTTCTTATAAATACTTATGGGGTTGTACAAATATTTAGTGTATGATCTGATTTCTTCAACTCCTCCTGTAAGTTCTGAAGTAACCCCTCATATGTTGCAATCTTCTACATCACTAAATCCTTTGGCACTGGCATGCACAGAGGTTCATCTTTAAGTACTAACTCCACCAAGGTACTTACATAATGCATTGCCAAAGGAAATGTTTTGGGTACCTTTGGCTCTAAATGTGGCTTTGCTTTCATGATATTGTCCCCAACTTCCTTTGGCATGCTGTTGAAAACAACGTTCTTCTTTTGTGCCAAGTCATTCTCTTTCTTTAGGCACATTATTTTTGCATCCTTATTCTTGATATCCTCCCCCAGTTCCCTAATTATTGCAGCCTTATCCATATTCCGCCTTGGTACCTCTGTCAAGACTTTCACCAAAGCATTTCTTACTATTTCATCTAACATAACAATAGGATTGACTGTTATGTGTCTTGCATGAGGTGTCTTCTTCAACCTCCTTGATATTCATATCTCCTTGATATGAATCATAATTCATATTTGAAAGAAAAAATTAACTACGCAATCATCATTGAAATTTTTAAATAATATCAGTTATGTTAAACACAAATGTCAATATTGGAACCAAAAATATCATGTAAAAACCTAAACAATCCCTTAAAAATCATACCAAATAAAAAAATGTAAAATGTTTATATAATAGATGAATCACCTGTGATTCACTTCGATCATTGGCAATTACATGAATCACCACCAATTCCTTTCATTTTTCCTTAGGGCATCTACACGCCCCCCAAACGGTGAAAGTATCAACTACAAAAAAAAATAGAAACAAGGAGAAATCACTTACCTCGACCATCGTGGGCTTTTGTTTCCTATTTTTAGATCATCATTCCATCCAAAAATTGTCCTTTTGTCCTTTATAATGCCCACTTATCTTTGACACTTTTTCTATTCTACTCTTTTTTAATAGTTTCTTACAGACATGGATATTATTTTTGATAGCACATGTTTAGACTATACAGATTTTTTATTATTATGATAATTGGCTCTTATCATGGATTGTTTTGATGCCTAGTAGATACTGTTAGACATTGTAGCATATGTTGATTTAGCATTTTTTCCTTATATCCTGACATCTTGGATGCATAATAGTTTCGACTATGTTTTGATGCATTTTATAACCATGTTTACATTGATATTTTGGATTTATTGATTCTGAGATGTTTTTTAGATTTATGGATTGCGTTATTTTCGTAAAAGGTGAATTGTGATCATAAACAATTGTAAATATTTGAATTAGAATAGACTTATGTACTGTGATATCAGATGATGATTATATGATGATTCTTTGTATGTGTTTTATTTCCATGACGTATTAATGTGGCCATGAGGCTGAAGGTGGTATTAATTGTGATTACAGGAAACAAAGATCACACAAATAAAGAGATACTAGGAAAGCTAACCATGAAGTAATGTTGTAAGTTCACAACATGGTCACCTTGGAAACTATCGTGTTTAGTGTTACATCGTCTTCTTGTTGTCATGTTTCAGGAGGTCTCCATAGGGAGCACCTCACCATGTAACTAGGGGTAGTTGTAGTTATTTTATTTTATTTTTATGTGGTTATGTTATTTATGTTAATGTGGATGTTGTGATTTTATTTAGGTCCTTATGTACCCCATGTACCCTTATGTTTCTATGTGGAAAATGTACCCCTAATTTAGATATCTAAATTGTTAGGTATGAGCTAATGTTCCCTTTTTATTATTATGCATGTTATGTGTCTTTGGCTTAATTATGATTAATAGTTAGGGTTATGGTTAGTATGATGATGTGTATTTTGGGAGGGTAGATATTCCTTGGAATATTCTTTATTCCTTTCTCTTTTTTACATTTTTTTAATTTTGCATTGGTATGTGTGCTACCCTAAACCCAAAATTTGGATTTGGGCTTTGAGTCCAATTTTGAAGGCTTTTGGGACAAGTTTTACTTGTCCCACACTCTTTAATTTATTTCCCCAACCATACCTATGACTTGAGGGGTCATATTTAGCCCCTAATCATGATATTTTGGTGGAAAAGAGGAAATCATTTATCTCTTTCCCTTATTATCCGAAATTAGTTTTGAGATGTGTAATTTGAGCTTGTGTGCAAGATTGGCAATATCATATCCTCAAACTACCTCTTAATTATGCTTTGGTATTTGTGTGAGTTTTTTGATGTGGATTTGAGGGGGATGAGTTGGCATCCTACATGGAGCCACATCACCTCTCCCTCCTTTTATTTGTAATTTCATCTTTTGGATGATGTTGGGGTTACTTGGTTTACTTATTTTCACTTGTATTTTGGATTTCAAGAGTGCTTGCTTGCAAATTTATTGTTTTGGTGAAGGAGTTTGAATTATTGGATTGCTTGGAAAGTGAAGGTTCCACAAATGGAAAGGTAGGATCTTGATCCTTTGATTTCTTGATTTTAATGTTTATGGAATGTAAAATTGTTGAAGGTATGTATGTATATATCTTCGATTGGGTATTTTTCCTTAAGAAGGTGTAGGGAGGAAGAAAATGGGAGCCATGAGGGAGGTATAAGAGTTATATGAAGATTGGAGGGATTTGTGGGAAGAGTGTTCTACCTTGTGGAGAGATAATGGGAAAATTCTTAATTATTTTGTAAAATCTACTTGAGGGAGTCATACATAAGAGATTATGTATGATGGAGTTTTGGAGGTTTCAAGGTGGAAACTTAACCTACATGGGAGGTAAAAAGGGGTTTCTCATGTTTCTTCTCTCCTTTTAGATCTAGATTGAACCTTTGTGAATTCTGAAAATATTACAAGTTTCTTGATTTTGTTTATATGTGGATAAAGTTGTTTGTGTGTATTTCGTGAAAGGTGGAAGCCCTTTTTAGTTATATGATGGGTCATTGTATCATCCAATAATTTAACTACTATATTCTTCTTCCAGTGTCATTATAAAACTAGGGTTGTGTCCTAGGTTGTATGAAAATAATCCCTATGTGTTCAGTGATTTTGTCAGTTCCATTCTATGGGGTTTTTTGTTATGTTTACCTTTAGTATTCTGCTAATCTATGGAAACGTAATACTAACCTACTAAAATGACATTGTTGTAATAAAAATTCCACGAAATGAATTTTTTTATCTAAAATTGAAGTACACACACCAAAGCAATGTAACAAAATTGAAATGACACACTCAACTTGAATTGAAATGCTAAATTGAAATAACACACTCAGACTGAATTAAAATAAAAATACTGAAATACATCAAAGCAAGGAAAGTAACTAAATTCAAGTAACCATTCAAACTTCAAACCAATATTCAAATCAAAACATCTAGATTTTAACTTGCCACAAATTACGAGAAAACATAAAAGCATAGAAATCCTCCAGTCACCTTCGTTGAGTGGGCACTTGCTCTCCCTAAGGACGGAGTTTAACTCAACACCAATTGTTGTTCAAAACAACATCTATTGTATTGATTCATAAAAATTTATTGAGCATTCTCAATAAACTGTAAAAACTAGATAAAGTTATATTTGTAAAATTATTGGTATTAATTAACTAACTCATTATTTTTCAAGGACCTACCTATATATAGAATTAAACAATTATACATCATGCCATATTTATAGGAATTGAACTCGTTCATCAATAACCCTACTGGACACTCTGGAAATGCTAAAATCATGCTTTATGTCTGTAGGTAGGTTAGAATAGTTACGAAAATTCCTCCACTATGCATGATGATTGTAGACTCGGTTCCTTGATCACAAATCCATGCATTGGAAGTAAATTTACATTATAATCCTACACATGTCACCATAGTTCACTCATAGAGGTGGTTAATAGGAAGTTACACAATCAACAATTTACATGAACATAATCAAGAGAAATGTATTAACTTCACTAGGATAAAGCTATGTAAAGCATCCCTGTGCACTTAATTAATCATGTTTTAAAGAAAAATAAATAGACACACAGATCATATAATGACTCAAATAATAAGACCATCATCTCCCCTACCTTTTATCGGTTGCATGTCCCTATATAACCTTATCTTTTTCATTCTCTTTTCCCAAGCTATTGAGCCATGTCACACTCTTCAAATTGATCAGCATATTATTTCCTAGTGCCCTTACATCCCTAAGTTGGGGCAATAGCCTTGAACCAGGATATAAAACTATCAGAGGACTGAGCAACATTATTTTTCCATGTGGTCATGGGGATGAGGAAAAGAGGTGGCCTTACCTGAATCCTAACCCATTCATCACTATATTCCTTATTATCCTTTTCATATAACTGCCAAATTATTGTTACAATTTCATCACCTCGACTCATACTCAGACTGAGATTCTAAGGAGAAATAACTTATCTTATTTTCAATGGTAAATATAAGGTATCCCATCTCTTGTCACCGGCCTACCTTGCTACACTAAAATTTTGTTGGATGAAGGCCTCAAAATCCTATATACACTAATGCAAAACCTGTGAAGTGTTTACACCAGCACCAACCTGATAATACAATGAAAAAACAAAAAGTATGAGCTATTTGATTAAAAACATCTATTTGTTCACTCCAAATAATCTTATTTCTCAATAAGGACCTAGTGGCCTTAATTTGAAAATCTCCCATGAATAGATTAATAAAGATGTCAGACACATTTTCGACTAACATGTTATGAAGATAAAACTCACACAATAGGTTTTGAACTTTAGGGGTACTATTTTGGTCAATCTCCAAAAAGGTTTTTCCATCTGGTGCAACATGGGGTTCCTTAGTGCATAGTGTCATTAACTTCCAGACATAGAATTTCTCCTGGCTAAAGATATTATAGATAGAAGAATATTTACGGTAAGCAAGAAAATTACAAGCTAAGGGACACACAAAATCTGTGATTGATTCTAATTAAATGTTTCTCATATGTACCAGCCTCTATTTCCTCTTTAAGTTGTTTTTTATCCTTGATCAAATCCTTATTTTGAAGAGATAAACAATTTAAAGTATTCCATAAATTAAGATCGATGTCTCATTGTCTCCTAAGACTTCTAACATATAATTTTAAAGCATTAATTTCTCTAAACTTCTCTACAATCCTTTGTTTGAATTCAGTTTGCAAAGAACAATTAGTTTTGTTCATACCTTTTAATTTATCATTTAGGGATGAAATTTCATCTTGATAACATTTTAGCACCTCATCTCCACGGGATTCTGGACCACCCATCCATTCTGAAGTAGATTCCAAAGTTTTAGTCTACACTTCTGGTGTTGAGGGTACTTCTAAAGCCTTGTCCTCTATTTCAGGAATCGTAGGAGCTTCCACAATGTAAGCATCAAGAAATCATGCTTTGGAAATGTTGGGTGAAAACACATCATCTTTGGACTGCTCAAGTGGAACAGTGAAAGGACCAATTTATCCTTTTTTTCTATAATCAGGGCATAATCTTCATTAAATACTACAAGACAAGAAATTTTATATTTCTACAAATTTCAAGACCATCTTGGCCTTGTTGGCATAGAGGAATGATTCATCTTAGTGTTCTTTCCCTTCTAACATTTTAGCAAGGAGGGTGGTTTGAACTGACTAGAAGATTCACCCATGGTTTCCTTTGAAGGTTGTGGTACCGACTTGAGCTCAGGACAAATGCTGGGATACTGGTATTTATTGGTTCTCTTATTCTTTCAAGTATCCCCCACATTGATGTTCTCAAGCCTCCTCTTTGGTCTATAGAAAACTTGATGCGAGAAAATGAGTTGAATGATCCCCGGATGCTTTAAGGAAGCCCTTCCTCCTACATTTTATATTTTTGACCTAACTTAATGATTGCATCTACCAAATACTTAGGTAAATTGACCTTGAGTTCAGGGTTTCTATGCCCTCTTTTCAGATGAGTTAAATTTTTTAGATAATCCCACTCAAGCATAGATGGTTGACAATCACAAATAAAGTATTTATCGACCCATCTGGAAACCTCTCGTTGATCAAATATTTAAGAGGAGCATTGGTCACAAACTCTAAGACCAAAATTTGAACCCAGAGAGGTCATAAACAATGAATTGATCTCAACCGTCTTCCCTTATGGAGCATGAGGATGACTGTGGAAATTATTCATTTTGTAAAATGACAGAATCACCCATGGCGAGGATGGTTGTGGAAATTATTGAGTAAAATGAAAAAATCAGAATTGGGAGAAATATCATAGCGATAGTATGGAGTTTTTGACAATGGCAGTTTTAGAAATTTTTAATCGTTTAAATGTTCCAAGGTCGGTGTAAAATTGGCGGCACACAAAGTTGACAAGACACACTTTACATGGGAAATTTTAATACAAATTACGGTGCATTTCCAATCATAATAAATAACCACACCACATGTAATTTCTTATAAGCCACGCATCCCTCTCATTTAAAACATGACTCGTGTGACACATATTTTCATCATTATTCATTTAAGCTTTATTTCATCCCACAAGATTTGATTTGTACTGCCAATAAATATGTTGGGACTTGATTTTTGTATCAAATTAATGCAATGGGTAAAATTATTTAAACATCGATATTTGTAGCTAAGAAAAATGCACTTACCCCTTTTATATCAGCTCACCGAATTCTATAGATTTATACTTCTGATGCTCATAGAATGAATATGGATTAATGTATAATATAATAATAATCATTCCTAGCCTTTATTGGAAACATGAACAAAATAACTACAATATAAAGGGGAATAATATCAAAAAATTAATCATCTTCCTTTATTTAAAATTAAAAAACAACTACTTAAGGTTGGAAGATCCAAACTCCTCCAATGAATCCATTTCCTTGCATATCAGCATATCCTTGTTGAAGGTCTCCTTGTCCAGTGGTCTCTGTTACATCCATACCTAATGTCCAATTACTAGAATATTTCATCTATCTCCATCAATTGGAAACAGTCTCACAGAACCGTTGTCATAAAACTTCTCAATGTGATAGGGTTCCAACCATCGTCTTCTCAACTTTCCTGTGAACATTTGATACTTAGAATCAAATTGTAATACCCAATCTCCTTCATTAAACTTCATGTGTTTCATATGATCATCGTTCCATGATTTCCTCTGCTGTTAGAGAATTTATGTCTTTTGTTGTGCTTTCATCCTCATCTCATCCAATTCATTCAACTACATCCCTCTTTCATGTTGTGCTTCATCCAAGTCAATTCCTATTTCCAGCGCTGTTATCCAAGTCTTCAATTTGAATTCCATGGGTAACAATGGATTTTTCCCATACACAAGTATGTATGGGTAGAAACCAGTAGTAGTATTTCAGGTTGTGTTGTAGGTCCATACTCATTTTAGGAGTTTTGGTACCTAGTTCTTCCTATCTACATTAATAACCTTTTTCACAATGTTCTCAAGCTCTATGTTTTTGACCTCCACCTTCCCATTAGATTAAGGTTGATATGGTGATGATTTCTGATGCTTGATTTCGGTAGATCTCTAGGAAAGCCTCAATCATGTTAGATACAAATTAATGTCCCTGATCAGATACAATGGTTGTACAGGCACCAAATCTCACCATAATCCTATTGTAAAAAAAATCAGCTACATCATCCTCATTGGAAGATGTTAATGCTTGAATCTCCACCCATTTCATAACACAATCAGTGTACACCAATAGATACTCTTTCCCAAAGGATGGGGGATCAACATTTCTAACGAAATTAATTCCCCACTTCTAAAATGGTTCTAAGACTAGCTAAGGATGTACAGGGATTTCCATGTACATTGTAGGCTTCCCCATTCTTTGACATGCATCAAAATGCCACACGTACTTCATGACGGACTTGTGAAGAGAAGGCTAGTAATATCCAGCTCCAAGGACCTTATGAATTTTCCTCTTTACTGAGTAATGTCCTCCTCTAGGGTCATCATGACAAGCTCTCATTATGTCATATGCTTCATCCTCCCGAACACATCTGCAAAGAACCATGTTAGGACAACATTTAAATAAAATTTCATTGCACCATTTGTATGTTGCACTATTTTTATCTAATCTCCTTCATTCCTTATTAGTAAAATAGGTAGGAAACTTCCATGTACTTAGGTAATTTTCAAGATCAGCAAACCATGGAGGATGAGTTGATACTACAAACAAGTGCTCATCACGAAAGTGGTCCTGGAATGCTTCCTCGTCTCTTAAAATATTCAATCTTGATAGAAAATCAGAAACAACATTAGCCTTCCTTGGCTTATCAATAATGGTTAAATTAAATTCTTACAACAAGAGTAACCATCTAATAATCATGCACCCCACTATTGGTTTATTCATCAAATATTGAATGGCTGAATGATCAGTGTATACAAAGATTTTGTATCCAGAGATGTAATGTCTATATTTATTCTGAGAGTAGGAAAAAGCCAGAAATTATTTTTCCGTAGTAGTTTAATTTTTCTCCGTAGGGTTAAGATTCTTGCTAAAAAAATAGATGGCATACATCTAATCTTCCTCATGCTTGTGTTAGAAGCATCAATGTGAATATGGAAAGGCTGCCCCTAGTTAGGTCCTCTCAAAACTGGAGCAGTGGTTAACTTCTCTTTTCTAATCTCAAAATCTTGCTAACATTGAGGATACCATTCAAAAACGTAAACTTTTGTTAGCAAATAAAACATAGGTGCAACTATTTCACGAAATTCCTTAATGAACCTCCTATAATACCCAACATGCATAGAAAGGTCTTGATGTCATTATGATTTCTTTGCATAGAAAAATTATTTATTACCTCAATCTTTTTGGGGTCAACTTGTATTTCTTTGACAGAAATATAATGACCTAAAACAATTCCTTGATCAACCATTATCGAAAAAAATTCATTACTCAAGTAAAGTTGGTTCTTCTCACTTCTAGTTAATACATTTTCAAGATTATCCAAATATTCATCAAAAGTTGAACCACAGACAGTAAAATCATAAATTTGAACTTTGACATATTCATTTTTAAGATCTACAAATATGGCAAAAACTTCCCTCTGGAAGGTAGAAGGTGCATTACAAAGTCCAAAGGGTAGAAATATATATGCAAATGTACCCGAGGGATAGGTAAAAGTGGTTTTATCATGATCAGCAGATGAAATACTAATTTATTTTTACCCACTAAACCCATCCAAGGAAGATAATTATTTCTTTCCTATCAAATTGTCCAAGACCTAATCAAGACCTATTTTCAACAATTTTTCTATCTCATTTTTTACAGTGTCTCTTAGTGTTGGATTAATTGTATGTTGTGGACATATCACAGGTTTAATATTCTCAGTATAAATATGATGGGTGTAGATGCTTGGATGGATCCCTTTCATGTCAATATAATCCCAAGAAAAATCTTGGGAATGCTTACTCAAAATTTATACAACCCTAGTCTCTTGGTGGGCCTCTAAATTATTATATATGGTCATCTCTCTTCCTATGTAAATATTCACTTGTTGGTATCATTTAGAATAGTGATCTCTCCATCAAAAATTAAAGAATTCAATGGGAAAACATGAGGCTAAAGCATGTGCAAAATAGTCATATTTTCAAGAGACATAACTTTTGCTAAAGGGAAATGGAAATCAATGATTTTACATTCGTCATGATAAGAATAGGTTTCTATACAATTTTCATTAGAAATGTCACTTACCAAGGGAATGTTATCAGCTGAGTTCAAAATAGATATTTTCATAGCCTTGGTTCCAATTTCGGTAGCCATAGTTCCAATTTTCATAGCCACAACATCCACTTCATAAAATATTGAGTACGACTCAACAGTTTCTTCCATGTAAATTTTCATTGAAATGGTGGCCATATAAGAAGAACTCAGACTGTAAGTGTCTGAAAAATCTGCCCATGCATGTTCACAAACATCCACATATGGCTGAGCACGAGGATATAATGAAATATTATTTGATTTTTCCCATTGAAAATAATCATATTTCCTGATCTATAATCAATGTATGCCACAACACTAGCTAACCAAGGTCTTCCTAAGATGATTGGGTATCCTAACTTCTAAGATTTAGGTTGTAAGACCATAAAATCCATAGGATACTCCCAAGATTAAACTGTTACCATTACATCCTCAATTACCCCATCTGGTATAACAACAGATTGATCTTCCAATTGGATAAAGGTATTGGTTGGTAGCAATCCTGTTAGAGATCAAAAATTGAACATAAGATCAGTTATATTCCCTTCCACTCTAACCTTTTTTTGGGTATTTCTTCTTTCTTCATGGTTTATTTATGCATTGGTCTCTAATGGTCTAGTTTAACTCAGGGATGTCCCTTATTTCTCTCAGAAGTGGGACCTCAATGTTCATATTTTTCAATTCATGAACTAGTGTTGTTTCTTCTGCAATCTGAGTTTCTTTTAATCATTCAAGAAAAGGAGCTACATGGGAATTCTTATCTTTTTCTTGGCATTTCCTAGTGGCTTGCATTTTTGGAGCATGTTCAGTGTCTTCCTTTTCCTTAGGTTCCTCTTCTCTCATATTTTCCTTAGGTATTTCTGTGATAAGAATAGGATGATTGCTGACTATTCTCCCAGACCTCAGTCACATATCTTTGATAACACTTACCTGCATTGTATCACTTTGTCCTACTTCATTTATTGAAGTTCTTTGATGATTCTTAGGATTCACGACAGACTGGGTTAGAAGTTGAGCTTTTGTTTCCTGTATGCTTTGTTGGTAATTTTGTGGTGGGGGCATTAAATCTTGTTGTGGTTACTAAAACCTCCTTTGTTGATTAGAATTTTCTTGAGATTCCCATTGTTGGTTTTTTCATGGTTGTGCATAGGTTGGTGGTGTCCAACACTACTAATTATATGAATTCTTCCATGGTGGTGGATGTTGATAAACCATCTAGTTTGGTGGTGTCCATTCAAGTTTTCCCCAAGTAGTTTGAGGAGCCTGGTTGTGCCATGACATTAACCAGGATTTATGATAAGGTTTAGAAGCATACAAAGTTTGATTATTCGGCCTCTGAAAAAATTTTACCTCTACATTTTCTTGAGACATGGCATTCACTCTTTCTTTCAATTGAGGCCATAAAGTGCAATGGTTAGTATCATGATCAGGGACATCACAAATAAAGCACATGTTTGTGAAATCTATAGGGAATTCTCTCAAAGGATGCCTCTTTCTACATTTAGGACAGTATAAGTCCATAGGTTTTTTTACAAAATCGGTCTTGGCTTTCATCCCATCAATGGTTTATGTCAATTGTGATAAGATTTATGTTATCATGTTAGCCATTTCCATGAGAATTTCTAAGGTACTTAGGGCATTATTGGATGTTTTTCTCTTCCTTATACCTCCTTTTATTCTAGAGTAACTTCTACATAACTTGATGATATCTGGCATGTTAAGTTTCTGCACATCACCCCTCAATTCCTTGTTTTCATCATCAATTCCTTTAAGGAAAATTGTTTTAGTGATATCTGCATGTAACTCATAACCAATCCTCTGATGGAGAAATATTAATCTATCCAGATAATCTTCTAGGTTTTCATCTTGATTTTACATTATCTAGAAGACCTCTTCTTTCCTATCTCTTTGCTTGTAATAGTCTTGATACTTTTCCAAAAAGATTGTTTCTATGGTTTCCCTTGTGTAAATGGAATTATTGGATAATCCAATTAACCACCTCATAGAGATTCTTTGAGGGTGGAAACAAATATTTTGATTTTTTTATTGTCTATTTGATAGTCATATGTGCAGAAAATAACTTTGAATTCAAATAGTAACTCTTCTGGGTATTCTGAAGTCATTCCTCAAAAGATATGGAGGATGGATGGAGAGATATTTTCATGGGTGCATCCTCATCTTCATCTAAGAAAATGGGATAGGTAAAATTTCTTGTTGATGCAGAATTAAAACATCCTCCAAATGGCCTAATTTGTATATGGGCATCTAATGTAATATGCATTACATTGGACCATCTCTCAAGCTGTGGGACTTATGGTCTTGAGATGGTACTCTAGAGAAGGTTGGTTCCTACTCCTAAACTACCTGCCACAAGCTACACTAATCTAATAAAACTATCTAATCCTAATCTAACATTTCAAGGGACCAGGGAGAGAGAGTGCATGAAAAACAATCCTACACTAAAGCAGTGATACACCAAAAAAGAAAGAGTTGTTGACCACAAATCCAACTTCCTGAAATGGAGAGAGGTGAGAAATGGAGAGGATGGACAAGATGCATCACAGATTAAAGATAAAGTTCACATAGAACATCACTTCAAACCCATTAAACATAGCTCTTAAAACCTATAATAGATATCAGAGATATGCACAGTATACCCTATAATGATGAGAGGCAAGAAGAGACATTAAAATAAGCAAAGGATGGACAAAATACATCACGAAAAAAAAATTATTTCTCCATGAGTTCACATAGTCCATCATTAGTGGTCAATATGCAATAAAATTCCATTACAAATCAATGAGAAGAGGCTTAAGCTCCACATTCAACCCTAGGGAAGAAAGAGAGAGGGGACAGGAGAGAAAAAATGAAGAATCTTTTAGAATAATTCCCCTCCTTACAATATATAGGAAGAATTAGAGAAGGAGAGAATAATTTGAATCATCCTTCAACCACCCTAAAAGAGCATTGAATTCACCTTCAACAATTATGGGTTTTACTGAAAAACCCATGCTTCCATTAATGTTCCTTGTTGGGCACGAAAGGAAGCCCATACCTCATTATGGTGGTAGGTGAGAATCCTGACAGCCTCAAAAATGGTGGACTGTATTTAAAATTCTTGGTGGGCTTCATGATTCATCTTTCATTGAATTGACCTTTTTGTCAATCTTCTTCAAACAATTTGGGTTTGGATTCTATCCGTGCAAGATTCATGTGGAAGCCCCACACATTCTTAAAAATTTTACTACCTTTTAGGGTACTAGGAATGAAACGTGCCAACACTTGGCATTGTCCATGAGCCTACTTTGCGTTCTTTGTGATTTGGCTAAGTCCCTTCTGTTTAGGAGTAATTATGTTGGACCCTATACACATGGAGGGACAACACACGTTTGGGAACCTACCTTTGGATTTGCCTTTGAAGTTACATTGTTGAGGCACGTGGAGGCTTTCACTAACTTTGTTGCTTTGCTTCAGTTTGACTCACTCTGGAATCGATTCTAACTTACCGAGTTAGCTTTTCTTCAACATTTCTATTAGCCATTCATTTTCCCACCTTCCATTCCATTGTTGAGCCTGACCATTACCTAATTTTTTGGTATCGAATGTGAGCTCGCATGGCTGAACCAACCTTTTCATTTCTCTTTTGTAAGGTCTTGTCTGATTGATTTTACCAGAGGGGAAAAATTTGATAATAGTTCTACCAATGGATCTTTCATTATTACCATTGTCTCCCATTTATGATGGTTGTTTTGGTTCTAAAAAGGATGATTCAGAATGATTAAAAATGAACTTAGGTGTTGTATTAGATTTAGTGTCACTTTCAATGTTCCCTATAAGTGCTTTGTTTGGAGATTATTTTTGAATATTACGAGGTATAAATATCCCTTGAGAATCTAGTGGCCTTTGTATCAATATTGGTCTTGTAAACAAGGCTTGGTACTCATATTGGTTGCATAGATTAACTTCATTAACACCCATAACATGTAAGATGGATAAAATGGCATGTTGTGTTTATGGTGTCCCTAGACACGGTGCCAAAAACAATGGTTCATTCTATTCTCCATTCATTTAACTAATATATTCTTCTATTAGTGTCATTAAAAAACCAAGGTTGTGTCCTAGGTTGTATGCAATGAAGCCCTATGTGTTTAGTGATTTTTTCAGTTCCATTCTAAGGTTTTGTTAGTTATGTTTTCCTTTAGTTTTCACCTAATCTACGGAAATGTAATACTACTATACTGAAATGGCATTGTTGTAATCAAAACATTGTGAAAGGAAATTCTTTATCTAAAATTGAAGTACATACACCAAATCAAAGTAACATAATTGAAATGACACACTTAAATTGAATTGAAATGCTAAATTGAAATAACAAACTCATAATGAATTTAAATAGAAATATTGAAATACATAAAAGTGAGGAAAGTAACTAAATTCAAGTAACCATTCAAACTTCAAACCAATATTCAAATCAAAGCATATAAATTTTAACTTGCCAAAAATTACAAGAAAATGTAAAGCATAGAAATCCTCCAGTCACCTTGGTTGAGTAGGCCCTTGTTGTTCCTTGGGACGGAGTTTAAATCAACACCACAATTTGTTCAAAAAAACATCTATTGTATTGATTGACAATAAGTTCTTGAACATTCTCAGTAAACTATAAAAAATACATAAAATTGTATTTGCAAAAGTATTGGTATTAACTAAATAACTCATTATTTTTCAAGGACATGTCTATATATAGATTTAAACACTTATACACCATGCCATATTTATCGGCATTGGAATCATTCATCAACAACCCTACTGAATATTATGGAAAAGCTGAAAATCTACTTCGTGTTTATAGGCCAGTTGGAATGGTTGTAAAAATTTATCCACTATGTATGATGGTTGTATACTCGGTTCCTTGATCACAACTCCATGTATTGGTAGTAAATTTTCATTATCATCTTGTACATGTCACCATAATTCACGCATAGAGGCAGTTAGTAGGAAGTTACACAGTCAATAGTTTACATGAACATAATCAAGAGATATGCATTAACTTCACTAGGATAAATCTACGTAAAAGATCCCCATGCTCTTAATTAATCATGTTTTAAAGAAAAATCGATACAAAGACGGATCATATAATGAGTCAAACAATGAACCCATCATTATCATGGTTGTGAACTCTCTTCATTTGTACTTGGTTGGAGCTTGGGGTTCAATGAAAGGGAATCGCTTCACTCATCATTGATATTTGGTTTGGAGGAAAGAATTTCCTAATCTCTTTTGTTGTGTGTAAAATATGTAGTAGAGAAAATGTTTTAGGTTTTATCTATGTTTTGGAGTTGTTGAAAGGATGTCTTTTGGAGAAACTTTGGCATGTTGTCTCCAACATTTTTGTGGAGGGCTTGTATTTCTTGGATTTAAATTACTAGTAAACTATTTTGTAAATAATGTTATGTACATAATTATCTTAATTTTTTATCATGGAATAAAAGTGAAATCCATTGTAAATCCATTGCAAGTCTGCAATTTAGTAAAGTATTGTTGATCTATGAATTTATATTGTCTAAGGATTGTAATAAATCTGCATACTTGAAGATATAAATATTTAAAGAAAAACATTATGTCATGTTGTAGTGTTTTGCTTTTGTGCAGACCTACAAAAATATTGAAACCATGTAAAATATTAAAATGGTAATTATATGATTTATTTAGAAGTTCTACAAACTATTTGAAGAAATAATATATATGTTTTAACTATAGAGGAATCATGAATCTTCCTTCATACTTCCTGTGATATTTCAAAGGAAATTGATTTCTTACCTTCTTTAGCTTCCTTTCAAAAATGAACAGTTGCAATGAATAGTTGTACTTCGATTTTTATTAGTAAATCTATATGAAAGTATGAATTAGGAGATCATATATTGTTCTATTCATTAAAATGTACTTTCCCTCCATACTTGATGAAAACATAATTTTGATGTATTTGCATGTAAATATCTAGATCTATCTATATCAAACTTATTATAACTCTAGTGTGTGTGTGTGTGTGTGATATATGTGTGTATACCCTCTTTTAGAAAAATCTCATATTCTCAATGACTGATGTCGACTAGTGTAATCAGTGTCGACAGACTTAGCCTAATCGACACTGGTTAGCCGACCAGCATCGGTCACCCTATGAAACTATATTTTTTTCAAAATGGGCCAAATTCGACTTAAAAAATAAGATAATAGATTTAGTAAGATTCTCCAATAAGTATATGTATGAATAAATACACACATTTGTGTATATATCCATCTATATACCTCTATAAACAAATTTTGTATGATATAACTAAAATAAAAAATTTATATTTTCTATATCTTAACCATCCACAGATCTCTATAAACAAATAGTTACTGATGAAACCTATTTTCATATCTAAATACTATAGAAATGTTGAAACCCTGCTTCATGTCTGTAGGCTAGTTGGAACTGTTGTAAAATTTTATCCACTATGTATGATGGTTGTAGACTCGGTTCTTTGATCACAACTCCATGTATTGGTAGTAAATTTGCATTATCATCCTTTACATGTCACCATAATTCACTCATAGAGGCGGTTAGTAGGAAGTTACACAGTCAACGGTTTACATGAACATAATCAAGAGATATGCATTAACTTCACTATGATAAATCTATGTAAAACATCCCCATGCACTTAATTAATCATGTTTTAAAGACAAATCGATAGACACACAGATCATATAATGATTCAAACAATGAACCCATCATTTTCAGGGTTGTGAACTCTCTTCATTTGTACTTGGTTGGAGCTTGGGGTTCAATAAAAGGGAATCTCCTTACCCATCATTGAGATTTGGTTTGGAGGAAAGCATTTCCTAGATCTTTTTTGTTGTTTGTAAAATATGCACTAGAGAAAAGGTTTTAGGTTTTATCTATGTTTTGGAGTTGTTGAAAGGATGTCTTTTGGAGAAACTTTGGAATGTTGTCTCCATCATTTTGGTGGAGGTCTTGTATTTCTTGGATTTTAATTACTAGTAAACTATTTTTTAAATAATGTTATGTATATAATTATCTTAATTTTTTATCATGGAAGAAAAGTGAAATTCTACATACTTGAAGATATAAATATTGAAAAAAAAAAATTATGTCATGTTGTAGCATTTTGCTTTTGTGCAGACCTACAAAATTATTAAAACCATGTAAAATATTAAAATGGTAATTGTGTGATTTATTTGTAAGTTCTGCAAACTATTTGAAGAAATAATATATATGTTTTAATTATAGAGGAATCATGAATCTTCCTTCATACTTCCTGTAATATTTCAAGGGAAATTGATTTCTTACCTTCTGTAGCTTCCTTGCAAAAATGAACAGTTGTAGTGAATAGTTGTACTTTGATTTTTATTAGTAAATCTATATGAAAGTATGAATTAGGAGATCATATTGTTCTATTCCTTAAAATGTACTTTCCCTCCATACTTGGTTAAAACCCAATTTTGATGTATTTACAACATGTAAACATTTAGATCTATCTGTATCAGACATATTGTAACTCTAGAGTGTGTGTGTGTGTGTGTGTATATATGATATATTTGTGTGTGTATACCCTCTTTTATAAAAATCTTAGATTCTCAATGAACGACGTCGACTAGTGTAATCAATGTAAACAGACTTAGCCTAATCGACACTGGTTAGTTGACCCACACCGCTCACCCTATGAAACTGTATTTTTTCAAAATGAGCCAAATTCGACCCAAAAATGACATTTTCAAAACTTAAGCTCAGAAATAAGATAACAGGTTTAGTAAGATTTGTCAGTAAGTATATGTATGGATAAATATAGACATTTGTGTATATATCCATCTATATACCTCTATAAACAAATTTTGTATGATATAACTAAAATTAAAATGTATATTTTCTAGATCTTAACCATCCATAGATCTCTGTAAACAAATAGTTACCAATGAAACCTATTTTCATATCTGAAGCAAAATAAATACAAAGAGGGGAAACAAGCACCCAGAACCAGTGAGTCTAGTAGAGACAATAGTAACAAAATCTTGCAAGAATGGATCATTCCAACCCTAGTGATAAAAATTAAATTGAAATAATGAGAGAAAAGGGAGAGAAATCCTCCCATTTTTATTCTTGCAGAATCACCTTTAACATAGTTTCAACCCATAATCCCTTGCCTCCATTATTGCTCCTTTCTGTAGCTTTAACCTGTGCAAATGGAGGCACTTAGGGTAGAAAACGAGTAATATAATTTTCAAACAGGTTTTAGCGCTTGAGAGAATGACCTAAGATCTAAGGGAGAGGATTCAATCAATCCTACGGATGTGATTCATTCCACCTCATTTAATAATGTGTGAATGAACTTTATGATGTTTGAATGATTCATTTAATGGAGCCATAAGAAATTCACGGGTGCGGGCATTTTATTATTTCATGGTATTAAATTAATGGTTTTGATTTATGTTTGTGTATGGGAGTTGTGATTAGTTCTAATGGGAAATTAATGCATGAGGGGAGTTTTAATGAAAGGGTTTTAATTTATTAAGTTAGGATATTATGGATAATTAATGAAAGGGTTGTAAGGGGTATGTGAGTATTAAAGGAATGGTGTAGGAATTATCTTTTGTTAGGTATTTAATTATAAGTGCTTAAAGGAAATTTAGCAATTAAATTGAATAAACTTTAGCTTGTTGGGTTTAATTAATGTTAGCAAAGAAATATGATTTAGACATGATTTATTTAAATATTATTATTAATCTTAGTGGAAAAAATTAACGAAGTTAATTTGTGGATTATTTAATAAATTAAATAAGTTAGTTAATTGATTAAAATAATTAAATTAAAAAAATTGAAAAGTGATTATTGTCACAATGCTATGAGAAAGTGAAATGATAATTCTGGGTTAATTAAATAAAATTGATCTAGTGAGTGAATGATTAATTAATCAAGTAAGCCTTTAATTTTAATCATGAATAATGTGATCAAGATTTTAGTTAATGCACATAATATTTTTTATAAAAAATTGTAATTTCCTAGTTGTTTGTTGGTGTTTTGATGTGGCGATTTTCGAGCGTCACACCCTTAAAAACAATTTTTTCTCACTATGTCAAATTGCTTTCACCGTTGTAACAATGTGGTTAATTGAGCCTTTGGATTGGATTTTTATAAGCCAATTTTTACATTGAGGAAATCGTCAGTGATTCCCTCAATCATCGGTGATTTATCGTTAATCATTTATAAATCATATCCTTCTGACAAGTGTGTCTTTGTTTTCCCTAAATCATGGTAATCTCACTTTTCCACAAGTGTGTCCAATTTTCAGTGGACCCTAGTCCTTGAAACATTAAAATGAACAAATGAAATCTATACCAAGATTCGTCATTTGTCTATGGAACTTGTGCCTTTTTTCCCCATCACTTGGCTTTCCCACTCTTTTAGCCAACTTTTATGAATCATACATCTATAGGTGTTGAACCCCTTCATTCCCCTATCATATTATTCTTCAGTAGCACATCTTGTTTCGGTACCCCCTTGGACGAGGGAATATTTTTATGAAACACAATACACAAACACCGGTGTTCCTTGTGGATCACTGATACAACTTTTCATTTTTTGGTCTAACGCTTTGTCCATAAGCCATCAGACAAAAGAGGGAAAATGTAGACACTGAAAAACTACACTCCCCTCCTTTCACTATATTATCCCACTTAACATTTGTAATATATTAATACATTATATTAATTATATTAACACCCCATATTTTCCACCCATTCTATATTAATAAATTATTTCTTCATATGCACAAATATCATAATCCACGATATTTGTTTTCTTAATCATTTTAATCCACCTAAGTTATTCTCTAAAATCTATTTAAAATCATCTCTAACTTCATCATCCCACACACCTGTCATGGGCATTTTACAAATCCGCCATTATCTTCACAAAATCCTAAGTATTTATCATCATTGTTATAATAGTCTTATATTCCTACGTTTGATAAATCCTAATTTTCCACCTAACACCTATCCTAAATAAATTTAAGCTAATTTAGATAACAATCTAACATATCCTAGCATTTCCTAAACAAACCCAACACCTCATAAGCCAAAACAAAACTTTCAACACAAACAAAAAAACTTATCCCTTAAAAACACGAACAGAAAATAGAGATTTTGAAAATTGTTTCAAAACAAAAAAGGATAAAATCATCGGCGAATAGGTAAATCACTAGCGATTATTTAAGCCCAATTTACAACCTCATTTCGGAATCATCTTCTCATTCTCTTGAACCTTAGTCTTCTATAATGGTCTATTATTGTTATATTGCATCAACGAAAAACATATTATCATCCAAGTAATGGCATTCATATTCACCCAACAAGTCTAAGGATCATTTTGGAGCTTTCTCGGCAATCAACAAATCATCAATTATCTAAAATCCCTGTCCATCATTTCTAATCAAAGTCAGTTGTTATTTTCACATGTTCATTTACATATTTAGGTACATTTATCTATTATTCTCCCCATTTTGCATTACAATTCAATTCCCTGGACCTTTATATTTCAGATATTTAGTTAGATATCACATTTTTATTATCTTGTCAATATCTTACAAAATCCTCATCGATTCATTGAATCATGCGATTCTTTTATAGGGCTTGAGGGAATGACCTAAGATCTAAGGGAGAGGATTCAATCAATCCTACGGATGTGATTCAATCCACCTCCTTTAATAATGTGTGAATGAACTTTATGATGTTTGAATGATTCATTATATGGAGCCATAAGAAATTCACAGGTGTGGGCATTTTATTATTTCATGGTATTAAATTAATGGTTTTAATTTATGTATGTGTATGGAAGTTGTGATTAGTTCTAATGGGAAATTAATGCATGAGGGGAGTTTTAATAAAAGGGTTTTAATTTATTAAGTTAGGATATTATGGATAATTAATGAAAGGGTTGTAAGGGGTATGTGAGTATTAAAGGAATGGTGTAGGAATTATCTTTTGTTAGGTATTTAATTATAAGTGCTTAAAGGAAATTTAGCAATTAAATTGAATAAACTTTAGCTTGTTGGGTTTAATTAATGTTAGCAAAGAAATATGATTTAGACATGATTTATTTAAATATTATTATTAATCTTAGTGGAAAAAATTAACGAAGTTAATTTGTGGATTATTTAATTAATTAATTAAGTTAGTTAATTGATAAACATAATTAAATTAAAAACATTGAAAAGTGATTATTGTCGCAATGCTATGAGAAAGTGAAATGATAATTTTGGGTTAATTAAATAAAATTAATCTAGCGGGTGAATGATTGATTAATCAAGTAAGCCTTTAATTTTAATCATGAATAATGTAATCAAGATTTTAGTTAATGCACATAATATTTTTTTATAAAAAATCGTAATTTCCTAGTTGTTTGTTGGTGTTTTGATGTGGCGATTTTCGAGCGTCACATCCTTAAAAACAATTTTTTCTCACTATGTCAAATTGCTTTCATCGTTGTAACAATGTGGTTAATTGAGCCTTTGGATTGGATTTTTATAAGCCAATTTTTTCATTGAGGAAATTCGTCAGTGATGCCCTCAATCATCAGTGATTTACCATTAATCATTTATAAATCATATCGTTTTGACAAGTGTGCCCGTGTTTTCCCTAAATCATGGTAATCTCAATTTTCCACAAGTGTGTCCTATTTTTAATGGACCCTAGTCCTTGAAACATTAAAATGAGCAAATGAAATCATATACCGAGACTTCATCATTCGTCTATGGAACTTGTGCCTTTTTGCCCCATCACTTGGCTTTCCCACTCTTTTAGCCTAATTTTACGAATCATACATCTATAGGTGTTGAACCCCTTCATTCCCCTATCATATTATTCCTCAATAGCACATCTTGTTTCGGTACCCCCTTAGACTAGGGAATCTTTTTACCAAACACGATACACAAAAACCGGTGTTCCTTGTGGATCACCGATACAACTTTTCATTTTTTGGTCTAACGCTTTGTCCATAAGCCATCAGACAAAAGGGGGAAAATGTAGACACTGAAAAACTACACTCCCCTCCTTTCACTATATTATCCCACTTAACATTTGTAATATATTACTACATTATATTAATTATATTAACACCCCATATTTTCCACCCATTCTTAATTAATAAATTATTTCTTCATATGCACAAATATCATATTCCACAATATTTGTTTTCTTAATCATTTTAATCCACCTAAATTATTCTCTAAAGTCTATTTAAAATCATCTCTAACTTCATCATCCCACATACCTGTCATGGGCATTTTACAAATCCACCATTATCTTCACAGAATCCTAAGTATTTATCATCATTATTATAATAGTCTTATATTCCTATGTTTGATAAATCCTAATTTTCCACCTAACACCTATCCTAAACAAATTTAACCTAATTTAGATAACAATCTAACATATCCTAGAATTTCCAAAACAAACCCAACACCTCATAAGCCAACACGAAACTTTCAACACCAACTAAAAAACTTATCCCTTAAAAACACGAACAAAAAATAGAGATTTTGAAAATTGTTTCAAAACAAAAAAAGGATGAAATCGTCGGCAAATAGGTAAATCACCAGTGATTATTTAAGCCCAGTTTGCAACCTCTTTTCAGAATCATCTTCTCATACTCTTGAACCTTAGTCTTATATCATGGTCTATTATTCTTATATTGCATCAAGGAAAAACATATTATCATCCAAGTAATGGCATTCATATTCACCCAACAAGTCTAAGGATAATTTTGGAGCTTTCTCGGAAGTCAACAAATCATCAATTATCTTAAAGCCCCATCCATCATATGTAATCAAAGTCACTTGTTATTTTCACATGTTCATTTACATATTTAGGTACATTTATCTATTATTTTCCCCATTTTGATTTACAATTCAATTCCCTGGACCTTTATATTTTCAGATATTTGGTTGGATATCACATTTTTATTATCTTGTCAATATCTTCCAAAATCCTCATCAATTCATTGAATCATGCGATTCTTTTACACTTTGTTTTCCAATAGTATCAATCAAATTTCATTTATTATTTCCATTATATCTCTATTATTTCTAACATGTTTTCTAGAATGGCTTATTTAGATGGAATTAGGAGGACCAAGCCATGAAATAACAAGTATCAACTCTCTACTTGTCATCTTCCATCCCTTACATTGGGAAAAATATGACATTTTACACGAAATTGATTTATGCGTCATTCATTCCACCCCTTTGGACTAGTTGTATATCATCTTTGAATCCACCCAAAGGATTCGTGATGCCACCTTAGAGTTTTGGGAGGCCTATTTCTGTATCTTATGCATTCGAGCCAACTTAGCTTTGTTTGAGTACCTATATATGAAGATGAACTAGAAGAATTGATCTCTAAGGTTTAATCTAAAGATCAAATTGACTTGAAACACTCATATTTTTATTCTTATTCCGATACATAAGAGGAGGAACTAGAGTACATTTTTTACTTCTTTAAGGAATACTATAGTGATCAAGAGAATTATGATTATCTTGAAGATATTGATTTTACTTAAGAGGAAGATTCACCTTCGTCTGAAAATTCTGATACTTATTTAGACTCTGACTATGAACCATAGTCTACATATCTCATATTTCATTATCTACTACATATTTGTAATAAAATCTGAAATTGTCAGAACATTTATTATTTATCCATTATATATCATGTCTTATTTACAAAACCATGTGATTGTATAAACTGTGGGTTGACATCCTTACGAGGAATTCCTTTGACTTCCAGGGACTAGCCTTTTCTAGGTAACCTACTTACTATTGTTTACTAATAAATATCTTGTGTAATGTCTGTGTTTCCATCTTCATTTATAGGATAGGAATTGATTCATTTCTTATACGGAGTGTAACAATCAAACATTTTCCTTCCACATCCATGGGTACCTATAAACCCTATCATATAAAGGTTTGGTGAGTTTTATTATCTTGCTTATTAGGTTAAGTTGAAGAGGTAAAATTTACTCTGAACATAGGTGACCAAAGTCGAACATTAGTGAAGATCTTGAGATCCTTTGGAATTGAGTTTCTGAGGTTCTGAGTAGTCACAAGTTCCTAGAGGATGTCTATAGCACCCCAGGTTCCCGTGACCCTACACAGGCACCCTAGTCCTAGCTTTTCCTATAGTTCTACATTTTTCTGGGATCAGTTTTGAAAATATGCTTTCTGGTTTTATCAATTTTCTATCTCAACATAGCTTAAGATTTATTAAGAATTACCTAAGTATCTTCCCCTTTCTCTTGCACTTAGGGTTTCAAGTTTATTAGCTTACTTACTTATGTCAAATGTTTACGTTATTACACATTTATATTTGTGTTGTTACTTAATTAGGATTTAGCATTTATAGTTTCTTAATCGCTAGCTATATCCCGTTATCTTGGCGTCATTGGCGCGAGGGCAACCAAATGACACTATTTAACACAAAAGCACAAAGAACTACATGGATTCATGAATGCATTATAGCATTTGGTCAAAATTTCATCCTTCAGATGACCGTCGAGATCATTCTGACTTCAAATATTACATTTTTCATTCCAATTTTATGTTTTTGTGAGTTTGTACAAGTAGTTAGGGATTGTGTTGCATGTTACAGGGACCCCAGTGATCTAAGTGTGAATATCAAGTGACCAACAACAAATAAGTGTGAAACCCTAGGGACATAAGAAAAATTACATTTTGAGCATTTGTGTAGTCACCAATACCTAGGAGTGGTATTTTTCACCCATGCACCCTTACCCTATCCCAAGATACCATTTTTGAGCTCTGTTTGCAACTTTTAGAATTTATGTTGAGCATTTTTGACACTCTGCCTAGCATTTTCATCAGTTGTCTGAATTCAAATATATTCCAGGATAAGAAAAAATTAGGTAAGTTCCCTATCTCTCATTTTTTCTTACATGTTTGCATCTTTAGAGTGCTTAGCAATTATATTTTGGTCTATATTATCATAGTACTTACTCTGAAATTAGGTTTAAATAATTCTTTTTTTGTTAAATGAACAAGTGACCAAAAAGATTCTAGATGCTTCCAACATCTTCCCATATCTACTAAGATCTCAGGGGACCTAACAGAATTAAGATCCAACTCCCATAACACATTGCGGGATTGTTTTTCATGACGGAAAAAATTGTATTAGCAGTTTTTGCGTACACCAAGTAAGATAAGTAGGTCCTGAAATAGACATGTCAAGCATGTTATCCAACCGTCACAGTGAATACCAACAACATCACACCATTATTTTTATAACAAGGAAGGGATATGAGGTGATAAATAATGTTGTCACATGATTTTTTGTTTAGTTTTATGTGGAAATTCCAAATCGAGTTTGTGAGCATAGGAGAAGAAATCACCTTTATGTGACTCTTTCTTAATGTGAGCTAATGCATAAAAAATGACTTTAGATCAAGGAGTGGATCATTTTTTATGTTTCATCAATTATCTCCATAACTTGGGTAATGTTATAGAGTTTTAAAATGCTAAACTCAAGGTATAAAGGTTTATGCATACCAACAGTAAAAAAATCAATGTTTAATTCCTTTAATTAAAGAAATCATAAACTGTAATGAAATAATTACAAGAAAATAGTAAGAGAGGTAGATTAATAATTACATGTATTTTTCGGATAAAGTAGATAAGGAGAGGTGTTGTTAGCTCATGGGCTTCCTAGACATTCTTCATATAGTCCACGTGTGTTGGAAAGCATTCACATTGTGCATTGATGGTTTTTGATTTTGAACTTACACCCTCTAATAGAATTTTATTAAAATCTCAAAATCATTTTCTTTAGACCCGTTTGGTGCATATCCTACACTCCATTGATGTCAACGCGAGTCTTTTTTCTCATGTTTTAGTATTTTCACAGGCTAACTTGCATGTTACTCAACAAAGCACCAAGAAAACAAATCCACAACCAGCACAGGAAAAATCATCCCATTGCTGATAAAGTATTAGAGTTTTCCCTTAATTTCCAACAGTCCAAAGGCCAACCATATGTGCATAGAGATTTATTGAATATGTAAATATAAAGGTGGTGGCCATACGCAGAGAGTCTGACTTCACCTCATTTCAACTGAAAACTACCCATAATAAACAATGATAGAGCTTATACATTTAGGTAGTTGTTTAATAGACCATATTTCTTTCAGGCATTTTGTCAACTAGTTTTCATGCCAAGCACAAGCTTCTACATTTTCAAGTTGTAAATAAAATGTCATACCATTCCACTGTAATCCACTATTAATCTCAATCTCACAGTATTATGTAATGCAATTGGTTTGAGGAGGTGCTACAATTTATGTATACAACATATAATCTTACCCATTCTATGCATACTCTGAAATCATTCTAGGCCATGAGGCCACATTTCTTTCTCTCATTTTATCAAAAAATTTGCATGTTGAGTGCAAGCTTCCACATTTTACATATATAAATTAATTTTTCCCTTAAAACTCCAACATCTATTAAGGAATCCTCCGCAAAGACTTGGTGGATGTTAAAACCCTACATAAAAGCTTCTATGTTTGCACAGGATAAGAGATAAAGGCCATGTCCACATGCCCAACTCACACCCCTACTCATTGCAACAACTCCACACAATATGTACTGGTTTCAAAGGGCGTGAACTAAGATTTTGAGTTCTCCTACGATAGTTAGGCACTAAATGTTGTCCACAAAAACCAAATACTACAACCCCCTCAAATATTAAAATGAAAATGAACATAACATTATTAGGGAATGCTCTAAGGGCCACTATCATTTAATCATTTATCCAAGTTGGAAGTCCCTTTTCTTATGTTGCATACATGTTTTCCTAGGCCTTAGAAACAACATAAACTACTAAAACAAATTTTCTTTCAATATGCTTGTAATACTCCGTGTTCAGACACTAGAAAGCATACCAATATGTCCCTAAAATTTTGGTAGATTTTTTTTAAAATGAGCAATTAAAACTAATGTTTTACTTAACCAATTCCTATTAATAAATATTTCATATTAAATCGACTAACCAAAATTAATTGATAATTTCCTAATTCCCAAGTTACTATTTATTTATTTCCACTATCATGGTTTACCTAAATAAACATTTGCTAGGGTCACTAGGTAAGTTTACACCCCCATTTTAATTGAATTTTCCCCACTCACCCCTCTTTAGATTAATTTTCATTCCCATAAAAATGTCCATGACTTAAAGTGTGTAGGGTTTAATGTGAGCCCTAGGATAGATCAAATCTTGACAATAGATTATGAATCTTACCCTAATTTTTCCCTAATCATTTTTATGTTCTTTTCTTATCTTCTCCATTCCTCCTCTCATTTTTTTTGTCACTTACAGCTGCAGGTTAAATAGGATCTTGGAAGTTTACTCTCATGGAGTTTTTAAAAATATCAATATTATTCCCTTATTTGTTCATTTATATATATTTTTTGTAATTTTTCTTACGCATGAATCCCAGATTTTTGGGTAAGTAGAATATTTTTTGTGTGTATTTAATAAGTCAAATCTACCTTTCATATATATATATATATATATATATATATATATATATATATATATATATATATATATATACACTTACTTGTGATTAAATATTCCAAAACCGAAAAAGTATTGCAAATACAGTTGTAAAAACAAATCGCAGATTTTTTTCTTTTGTTTGAAGGATGGAGTTTACAGTACAGAGGGGGAGGAAGGCTATGTGGAAGGATTTGGGATTGGGGAATGGAGTGGTGTGTGCAACCATTTGGGGAGGGTTCAAACCCTCCCCACCCATATTTCCTTTTCCTTAAAATTATTAATCCACCGTGAGTTTCTTTTTCATAATTTATGATTTTCTTTCTTATGTTTAAAAAAAAAACTCAACCCAAATACTTTCAACCATATTTTTTTGTTTAATAAAGCTATGATTTTGTTTTAGTTACTGCAGGCATGTGCAAGCGCGCTCGTGCGTGTGTGTGTGTGTGTGTGTGTGTGTGTGTGTGTGTGTGTGTGTGTGTGTGTGTGTGTGTGTGTGTGTGTGTGTGTGTGTGTGTGTGTGTGTGTGTGTGTGTGTGTGTGTGTGTGTGATATAATATGATATATGTATAGATTATAATATATATCAATATATGATAGTGTAAAATATAACTATTGTAAGGTAACTTAGTTATATTATATAATATGACTATATTAATTTTATTTATTTATTTAGTTATCCTTGAGAATTATGGAATCTAATGTTTTCTTTTTTGCATTACATCTATATTAAAATGATTTTCTCTCTTATCTGCTAAAAGAAGGATGTATCCAAATAGTTCAAATGGAAGAGATACTTGACTTATGTTTACAAGTTGTAAGGGAGAACATATAGTCAAATCTAGTTTCTTGATAAGAACAAATCATTAAATATCACATGGCAAAGAAAACAACTAATCTCATTCTATTCAATAATGCTGCAAGATTTTCAGGAAGAGATACATGGCAAGTAGGATTAAAAAAATCATACAATATTAATCCTAAATCTTCATGTAACACTAACTTTCCTTAAAATGTAATAACTAAATACATTATTGCAGATTTCTACAAGAGGGAGATCCAATAACAAGAAGAAAAAAAACACATGTTTTCTTTTAGCACTAAAGCATCCTTCCAATAACACAAACTTTCCTTTCAAAATAAAGTTACAATGTTAAAGAAATCAACTATTATGAGATTTCTTTTCCATGGAGCTTAATCTCACGATACTTTTTTTAAACGTACCTAAAATATTTAAGAAAACACATTACAAAGCTTCTTTACAAGCTTGAAGTAGATTACTCAACAAAAACATGACTCAAGCTTACAAGTAATACCAAATACAAAATGGTGATTTTAAAAGATGATGAAAGCTTTCACATAGCCATATTCTTAAAGTTGCAATGAGAATGGTGTCCACGAAAAGATGAATAATAAAACAAGAACCAAGATGATAAGTAACTCCAACTATCTTCCACTTGAGCTCCAACTTCAAAAGCTTCCAAAGAACCAACACAAGGAGAATTTTTTTTTTTAACCACCCAACCTTTAGGCATCGTTACATGTCTTTCCAAGGTTGGAAGACATGCTAGCATCCCCCAAGCCCATGGGAGAGAGAGCTAGCTTCCACAAATTTTTCACAAGCTAAAGGGAGAAATAAAACCATTATATTTTAACAACCAAAACAATTGAAACACTAAGATGAACACCAAATTTTTGCAAAGAAGGAAAGGAGGAGAAACCACATTCTACTTCCAAAATGGGGAAGAGAAGAAGAGATATCCAAGGTGCCAAAAGTGTAGTCCAAACATTGGATGCACACAAATAAGAATCTTCACAACCTTCTTATTCCTCCGAATCATCAAACCATTCTTATTTCTCCACCCATTCACCAAAATATTTTTTGGAAATATTTTCAAACCCATTGTCTTTCCTCTCCAAGAATGAGGAATGGGGTTCAAACCATATGAACCACCTTCCCCACCTAAATCCGTATGAGGGGAGTAAAAGAAAGAACCTACATGGCTTACCCATCAAGCCATGAGGTTTGAGAGGTAAAATCCCTCTCTCTTCCCCCATAAACTCCAAAATCCATCATGCCATATGATGGATGGAGAAAAATAAAACAACACAAAGCATACTCAACAAATAGCAACACACAAGAAACAACACACACATTTTAAATAAAACAAGACTAAGATCTAACATAATATAAAACATAAAATGAGCTCAAGGATCCTACCTCCAAAATCTCTCCAACACTATAGTTTTTCCCACTTCCTTATCCAAGCAAGATCTAGCTCCAAAATCACCAAGCCCCTAAGCAAAATCTCCCAAAAAAAGGTTCTCTTCTTCGCCCATGAGGGATAATTTGAAGAGAATACAACAAATTTCCTCATCAATGAGGGGGTGACATGTGTCACCCATCTCTTTCCTCCAAGTCAAAGATTCTCAAAATAAAAGGAAGAAAGAGATAAACTAACTCTTAACACTCCCTTCCCAAAATGCCCAAAATGCAAATAAAACAAGATTGTGCAACATTCTACAAAATACACGTACCAATCCACCTTACATGGATGTGACCAAAGAGAGGAAAAATGGGAGGAAAACTCCCTTTATGCCTTGGAATTAAGCCCCCCTACCTATTAGGTTGGGTACAAGGGCCTATTTTCATGCTAAGTGAACTCCCAAACTTAAAACGTGTCACTTAAAATGCCATAAATAACCCAATTTCGGGTTTGACACATTTGGGGATAAGTGTAGGGGATGTGGGGCCCACCCAAGGGTTCACATGTGACCCTAATCCCCTCTAATTAATATAAAATTACCCAAACACAAAACTTAATGCAAGTGGGTACCATTAAATTCCCAAACCAAGTTTACTTAACAAGCTAAAACATCCTAAACAAGATTAATTTTACATGACATACTACATTACAAATGAGGGTCACTCATGGTGCCCAAAATAATGAAATCTAATACTAAGGCCTCAAACAGTTAACATGGTTAGGACTTAGCCTTGTGGGCCACTTGTGTAAAATTTATGTAACCACCCTGAAACCCACATTCTCCTTTGACCTGTCACCTACACACTCGTTCCACACATTAAACACACTTGTCCAATACAATGTAAATCAACTTCTAAATAAGCGGTCAATGAAATCTATGATATCCTAACATCATCATGGAATTGTAAGTTCGAAAACATGCTCAATTACACCCAATTTACCATGAATTAGCCATAGAGATAAATATAAATGACATACATCCATAAAAACTAGACATGCGACTAAGCAAAGTATCCAACATATATCAATTAGGTCCAAACAACATCGTAAAAGTTAGTATCCGCACTATCAAATGAAAAAGTGTCAACATACTAATCAAATCAAATTGGCGCTATGCACCCAAATCTCCATACATGTCTAAGAAGTTCAATTCTCATAACATAATGTCCAAACTATATCAAAATCCCTGTCAAATCATGTCTATGAATAAAGAAATCAATGGGTAATTGAGGCTATAAAAATGGGGGCACTACATCCCCCTCTCGTAAAATTAGACTTCCTCCTGGAAGTCACTGGAAGAGATAGGGATATCTAGCCCTCAACGGTTTAGCATCCTCCCAAGTGGCTAATTTCTCATCATATATGTCCCACTGCACTCTAACCTGGTCCAAGTCTTGACCCCAAAGGGAAAACCTCTGGTGCTCCAGTATACATACGGGCTCCAATCTCTACTACCCTTCATCCTCTACTTGTAATGCTGACCAATCCAAAACATGAGAAACATCAGGTACATATCTATGTAGTACAGAAACATGAAATACATCTTGGGCCCATTCAAGGCGTGGTGGAAAATCTGGGTGATAGGTAACTTGACCAATGACCTCTAAAATATCAAAAGGTCCCACAAAAAAGAGGAAATAGCTTAGAACCCTTTTCATAGTGGATTGGTCTCTTATGCAGATGAACTCTCAAGAAAAATTTGTCACCCACTGAGAAGTGATGATCAGTCCTATTGGTGTCTACATATTCCTTCTGGCGTGCTCTAGCCTTCTCAAGACGTTGTCTAATCAGAACTACCTGCTGCTCCAAGTCCTGTAGGTAAGCTAGTGCCAAAATGATCATGTCATCTAGTCTGTCCCAACTCAGAGGTGTCCTACAAGGTCATCCATACAAAGCCTGGTAGGGAGCCATACCAATAGAACTATGATACTTGTTGTATGCAAACTCAACTAAATGAAGGTAATCTTCCCACTTCTTCTGTTGGTCCATCACATACATCCTCAACATGTCCTCCAATACCTGATTAACTCTCTTTGTCTTTCAATCTGTCTCTTGATGGTATGCTGAGCTGAAATTAATCTGAGTACCCAGAGTGGTCTGAAATGAAGTCTAGAAAATTGAAGTGTAGATGGTATCCCTGTCATTGATGATGGTCTTCGAAATCCCATGTAATCTAACAATGTCCTCCATAAATACTTTGGCAATGGCCTATGTATTATAGGTGACCTTGGTTGGTGAGAAATGCACAACCTTGGTCAACTTATCCACGATGACCATAATGGCATCATGATGATAAGAAGACATAGGGAGTCCGACTATGAAATCCATGGAGATCGCATCCCATTTCCACTCTGGAATATCATGACGATGTAAGAGTCCTGTGGGATGAGAATGCTTTACCTTGACCCTCTGACACTCAAGGAAACATGTAACAAAATATGTTATGTCTTGTAGAAGACCAGGCCAATAATATAACTCCCTCAGATCGGTGTGCATTTTCTTCACTCTAGGATGTGTTGTATATGGAGCTCGATGTGCCTCTGAAAGGATGAAGCTACATAGATCACCTAACTTAGGCACATAAATGCAGGTTTATGGAACCGAAGTAAACCATCTGTCTCTAAAATGCACCCTGAATATCTTCCCTCCAAAGAACCCTGTGACTCCAACATCTGTCTAGCTCCCTCATAAAACCTGTCCTCTAGAATATTCTCAAGAATCCTGCCTCTCAAATCTAACTGTAGTGTCAATGAAGCAAGTACATGTCATCATCTACTAAATGAATTTGCAACGATGTTTTCCTTTCCTTTGATATATTATACCTCCATGTCGTACTCACATAGGAACTCCATCCAACACTGCTGACGAGCATTGAGGTTTGGCTGTGAGAAGATATAATGCAAACTATGGTGGTTTGTCCTCAAAGTGAAAGGTCTACCCAAAAGGAAATGTTGCCAATGCACAAGTGCATGAACAATTGTTGCAAGTTCCAAGTCATGAATAGGATAATTAAGCTCGTAGTCTTTGAGCTTACATGACTCAAAGGCAATAACCCAACACTCCTGCATAAGGACCACTCCCAAACCCTCTAGTGATGCATCAGTACAAATAAAAAAGTTCTCTATAGGTTCTGGAACTTCTAAGATGGGTGTTGTGGTTAACCTTTCCTTAAGCAACTGAAAGGCTTGCTCACACTTTTCTGACCAATCAAACTACTTCCCTTTTCTTTGAAGGGAAGTAATAGGGTAAATCTTGGAGAATTCCTTAACAAATCTATGGTAGTAACCTGTTAAACCCATAAAAATCCTCACCTCAATGACTGATGTGGGTGCTGGCCAAGTCATAATAGCCTTTATCTTAGAGGGGTCTACTAAGAAACCCTCTCCTGATAATATGTGTCCTACTGAATCTTAGTCTGAAAGAAGCTACATTTTTCCAAGTTCCCAAATAACTTCTACTCTCTCAAAACCTGTAGTACATGTCTCAAATTTTCCTCGTTCCCCTCCTCGCAATGAGAATATATCAATATATCATCTAGGAACACTAAGACGAAGCAATCCAAAAAGGTCCTAAATACTCCATTCATGAGGCTCATGAAGACAGATGGGGCATTAATCAAACCAAATGGAATAACTGTGAACTCATAATGCCCATAACATGTGTGAAAGGTTGTCTTATGAATTTCTACATCTGATATGCACAACTGATGATAACCTGACTTCAGATCAATTTTGGAGAACACTATCACTCCCCACATCTGATCAAATAAGTCATCAATCCTAGGAAGTGGATAACGGTTCTTTACTGTGACTTTTTTGAGCTGTCTGAAGTCTACACAAAGTCTAAGAAAACCATCCTTCTTCTTCACAAATATGACTAGTGCTCCCCAAGGAGATACACTAGGATGAATGAGACCCCTCTCCAACAACTCCTCTAACTGAATCTTGAGCTCATGAATCTCTAGAGTCGTCATCCGATAGGGTATTCTAGAAACTAGTGAAGAGATTGGCTCTAAATCAATGGTGAAATCCACCTCTCTGCGAGGTGGTAACCCTGGAAGCTCACCTGGAAACACATCTGCATACTCCCTCAAAACTACATGATAATCTAAGGGTGAATGCTCTAGAGTGCTCTCTGATCGATCACTTATGGTGATAGCAAACAACTGAAAACCTTTACATATGCTCCACTTGAGTTTCTTAGCTGAGATCATATGCAAAGAGATAGGCCTTTACATCCCTGATATCACAACTACACTCCCAAGATCATCCAGACACTCAATGACCTTATTCTGGCAATCCCCCTTGGCCCGATGAGCCTCGAGCCAATCCATACCCAAAACTATCTGATAGGATCCTAGAGGAATAACTCGGAGGTCAAGTGTAGTGGAGAAGACTCCCAAATCAAGTATGCAACTCTCCACATATGAGTCCACGGTGAGTTTGGCCCCAGAGGCCAACTCAACCTACCAACTATTTGGTTGCCTAGCCACCACTAGCCCACACTGGTCCACTATAGAAGGAGATATAAAATAATCTGAAGCACCAGAATCAAAGAGTACTGAGACAGAAATACCCCTGATAGTACCTGTCATCTCAATAAATGTGGCCTGGTTCTCATTCTGGTAGTTTTCAACCACTGCATATACACAATGGGCCCATCCTACATCACCCACCATCTTCTCAGATCTAGGAGCTCTCTTCATATCCATGGTATCAGGTTTGTGTGGACACATACACACATAATGATCAGGGACCCACAAATAAAACATCCTCCTATACCTCTCTAAGATGGGGTCCCTCTTGTACTCTGGTGAACTGATCCAACTGGCACAACCCTAGTAGAGTGCTAGGTGTGAGCTGGTTGTACCTATTGAGTACCTTATCTCCTATCCCTGGCTCCACCAAAACCTCCTCTAGTACCACCTCTCTGAAATATCTGAGTCTGCCTAGCCTTTTGCTGCTGGTGGCCATGATGTTATGTCTATTGTTGTGGATGTAGTGGAGCCCTCAAAGTTGTTGGTGCAAGCCAGAATCCTCCTCTAGGGGGTGGTGTTGTACCCCATGACCTCTGACTCTGAAAGGCCTGTATCATATCCTGAATCTTGCTCTTGTTCCTATCTCGGTGTTCCTGTGCCCTGGTCCTGTTCTCCTTAGCTAAGTAGGCCTTCTCAACTGCCTTCTCAAGCATGGGAGGAGATAACATCCTAACTTCTCCTGCTATATCTACATTAAGGCCCCGAATAAACCCCTTAACCTGTAATAGATCTTACAAGTATTCTACATACTATAAAAGATCAAGGAACCGGCTCTCATACTGTGCCATAGCCCTATCGTAAATTGTGAAACTCATCAATCCTCTTCTGCATGAAATATTATGACATATAACGAGCCCTAAAATACTCCTTGAACAACTCTCAAGTCATTGTATCTCGAGTCAAATGGAGCTTCCACTCCTCATTCCTCCACCAAACTCCTGCAGCGTCTTAGAGGAGGTCGATGGTAAACCTAGCTTTGACATTGCTCTCATAAGAGTGCAAGCCAAAACAACTATCCAGGCTAAGAAGCCATGACTCAGCCCCAAATCCATCTATAGAGCTGGTGTATGTAGGATGCTGTAAGATAAGAATATCCCTAATTAAACTATCTATGTCGCGATCCTGGCGCTATGGTCCAATAGGTGAATGGGGTCATCTATCTCCAAATGGTCCCTCAAAGCTATGTGAATGGCTATGACGGTACGAGGCCACCCTCTCATGGTGAATGGAAGGGCTATGTGACCTCTCCTGCCTAGGGGTATCGTGCTCTAGTGGCTCTGAGTGTGTGTCCTCGCCTATCGGCTCCTCATCTCCTGACTAGATGTCCTCCTCTCTCATCTCATGTGGGGGTGGAAGACGTTTCTGCACAACACCAATCAACTGCTTAAGAGCCTCTAAGATCTGAGGTCCTAACTCAGGTGCCTATGGTTCAGGTGTAGGTGAACTAAGTCCCAAACCCCTAACTGATCATCGTCTCATGGGTGCCATCCTGTGAATGAGGTACAAAAAATGGTTGTTAAATTATAATGGTTACGGAAATGTTTTAATCAATATATATATATATTATTGTAATGCTATTAAAATATTGTTGCCTAGTTAATTAATTACCCAGAGTGTTCACATGTGTGAACCTCGCTCTGATACCAAATGTAATACTCCATCTCAGGACACCGGAAACCATACCAATATGTCACTAAAATTTTGGTAGATTTTTTTTTTTAAATGAGCAATTAAAACTAATGTTTTACTTAACCAATTCCCATTAATAAATATTTCATATTAAATTGACTAACCCAAATTAATTAATGATTTCCTAATTCCCAAGATACTATTTATTTATTTCCACTATCATGGTTTACCTAACTAAACATTTGCTAGGGTCACTAGGTAATTTTACACCCCCATTTTAATTGAATTGTCCCCACTCACCCCTCTTTAAATTAATTCTCATTCCCATAAAAATACACGTGACTTAAAGTGTGTAGGGTTTAATGTGAGCCCTAGGATAGATAAAAACTTGACCCTAGATTTTGAATCTTACCCTAAAGTTGCCCTAATCATCTTTATGTTCTTTTATTATCTTCTCCATTCCTCCTCTCATATTTTTTTGTTTTATCACATGTAGGTGCAGGTTGAATAGGATCTTGGAAGTTTACTCTCATGAAATTCAACATAATATCAATATTATTCCCTTATTTGTTCATTTATATATATTTGTTGTAATTTTTCTTACCCATGAATCCTATATTGTTGGGCAAGTAGAATATTTTTTTGTGTGTATTGAATACGGAAAATCTGCCTTTCACACACACACACACATACTTGTGATTAAATATTCAGGAAAATCTACACTTTAAAACACACACACACACACACACACACACACACACACAATTGTGACACAAAATCAAAAACATACTTGTTTTTTTTTTGATTAAGCATAAGGGATTGGGGAATGGATTGGTGTGTGCAGCCATTTTGGGAGGGTTTGCAACCCTCCCCACCCATATTTCTTTTACCTTAAAATTATTAAATCCACCGTTAGTTTTCTTTTTAGTTTATGATTTTCTTTTTTTGTTTTACAAAAAAAACTTAACCCAAATACTTGTCCAAGGATAAGGGATTGTTTAATGGATTTGTTTTTTGTTTTTATTTACTATATATATACCCTCCCCACCCATATTTCGTGTATGTATATATAATATACATATTATATCCGCGGTATATATGTATATCCTTATTCATATGTATATGATATTATATGTATACATATATTGTATATATGTATAATATTTATATATATGTATATATACCCATATGTATACTATATCCACCATATATATATATATATAATATATATATATTTATATTTATTTACATATATATGTATATGTATGTGTGTGTGTGTGTGTGTATCTGTACATTATAATATATATTTAATAAAATATGTATTATAATATATATCAATATATGATAGTGTAAAATATAACTATTGTAAGTAAGGTAACTTAGTTATATTATATAATATGACTATATTAATTTTATTTATTTATTTTGTTATCCTTAAGAAGTATGAAACCTAATGTTTTTTTTTTGCATTACATCTATATTAAAATGATTTTCTCTATTATGTGCTAAAAGAAGGATGTAGCCAAATAGTTCAAATGGAAGAGATACTTGAATTATGTTTACAAGTTGTAAGGGAGAACATATATTCAAATCTGATTTCTTAATAAGAACAAATCATTAAATATCACATGGCAAAGAAAACAACTAATCTCATTCTATTCAATAATGCTACAAGATTTTCAAGAAGAGATACATGGCAAGTAGGATAATTTTTATTTTTTTCATACAATGTTAATCCTAAATCTTCATGTAACACTAACTTTCCTTAAAATTTAATAACTAAATACATTATTTCAGATTTCTACAAGAGGGAGATCCAACAACAAGAAGAAAAAAACACATGTTTTATTTTAGAACTAAAGCATCCTTCCAATAACACAAAATTTCCTTTCAAAATAGAGTTACAATGAATTCATATTAAATAAATCAACTATTACAAGATTTGTTTTCCAAGGACCTTAAGCTCACAATACCTTTTCTTTACGTACCTAAAATATTTAAGAAAACACATTACAAAGCTTCTTTACAAGCTTGAAGTAGATTACTCAACAAAAACATGACTCAAGTTTACAAGTAATACCAAATATAAAATGGTGATTTTACAAGATGATGAAAGCTTTAACATAGCCATATTCTTAAAGTTTCAATGAGAGTGGTGTCCACAAAAATATGAATAAGAAAACAATGGGAACCAAGATGATAAGTAACTCCAACTATCTTCCACTTGAGCTCCAACTTCAAAAGCTTCCAAAGAACTAACACAAGGAGAAAAATATTTTTTAACCACCCAACCTTTAGGCATCATTATATGTCTTTCCAAGGTTGGAAGACATGCTAGCCTCCCCCAAGCCCATGGGAGAGAGAGCTAGCTTCCACAAATTTTTCACAAGATAAAGGGAGACATAACAACATTATATTTTCACAATCAAAACAATCCAAACACTAATATGAACACCAATTTTTTGCAAAGAAGGAAAGGAGGAGAAACCATATTCTACCTCCAAAATGGGAAAGAGAAGAAGAGATATCCAAGGTGCCAAAAGTGTGGTCAAAACATTGGATGCACACAAACAAGAATATTTACGACCTCCTTATTCCTCCAAATCATCAAACCCTCCTTATTTCTCCACCCATTCACCAAAATCCTTCTTGGGAGGATTTTCAAACCCATTGGGTTTCCTCTCCAAGAATGAGGAAGGGGGCTCAAACCATATGAACCACCTTCCCCACCTCAAGACATATGAGGGGAGTAAAAGAAAGAACCTACATGGATTTCCCATCAAGCCATGAGGTTTGAGAGGGAAAATCCCTCTCTCTTCCCCCATAAACTCCAAAATCTATCATGCCATATGATGGATGGAGAAAAATAAAACAACACAAAGCATACTCAACAAATAAAAACACACAAGAAACAACACACACATTTTAAACAAAACAAGACTAAGATCTAACATAATATAAAACATAAAATGAGCTCAAGGAGTCTACCTCCAAAATCTCTCCAACACTCTAAATTTTTCCACTTCCTTATCCAAGCAAGCTCTAGCTCCAAAATCACCAAGCCCCCAAAAAAAAGCTCCCGAAAAAGTTCTCTTCTTCCCCCATGAGGGAGAATTTGAAGAGAAGCCAAAAAATTTCCTCACCAATGAGGGGGTGAAATGTCTCACCCCTCTCTTTCCTCCAAGTCAAAGATTCTCAAAATAAAAGGAAGAAAGAGATAAACTAACTTTTAACACTCCCTTCCCAAAATGCCCAAAATGAAAATAAAACAAGATTGTGCAACATTCTACAAAACACACATACCAATCCACCTTACATGGATGTGACCAAAGGGAGGAAAAATGGGAGGGAAACTCCCTTTATGCCTTGAAATTAAGCCCCCCTACCTATTAGGTAGGGTACAAGGGCCTATTTTCATGCTAAGTGAACTCCCAAACTTAAAAGGGGTCACTTAAAATGCCATAAATAACCCAATTTCGGGTTTGACACATTTGGGGACAAGTGTAGAGGATGTGGGGCCCACCCAAGGGTTCACATGTGACCCTAATCCCCTCTAATTAATATAAAATTACACAAACACAAAACTTAATGCAAGTGGGGACTATTAAATCCCTAACCAAGTTTACTTAACAAGCTAAAACATCCTAAACAAAATTAATTTTACATGACATACTACATTACAAATGAGGGTCACTCATGGTGCCCAAAATAATGAAATCTAATACTAAGGCCTCAAACAGTTAACATGGTTAGGACTTAGCCCCGTGGGCTACTTGTGCAAAATTTGTGTAACCACCCTGAAACCCACATTCTCCTATGACCTGTCACCTGCACACTCATTCCACACATTAAATGCACCTGTCCAATATAATGTAAATCAACTGCTAAATAAGAGGTCAATGAAATCTATGATATCCTAACATCATCATGGAATTGTAAGTGTGAAAACATGCTCAATTACACCCAATTTACCATGAATTAGCCATAGAGATAAATATAAATGACATACATCCATAAAAACTAGACATGCGACTAAGTATCAAACATATATCAATTAGGTCCAAACAACGTTGTAAAAGTTAGTATCCGCACTATCAAATGAAAAAGTGTCAACATACTAATCAAGTCAAATTGGCACTACGCGCCCAAATCTCTATACATGTCCAAGAAGTTCAATTCTCATAACATAATATCCAAACTATATCAAAATCCCTATCAAATCATGTCTATCAATAAAGAAATCAATGGGTAACTAAAGCTATAAAAATGTGGGCACTACAATGCTTTGGTGGATGTACATACCCTATCTCATAGCTCGTATAGTAACAATGACTATGAGTATGTCAACAAAGGAGAACCAATCACGTAGACTCGTGTAGGTTGCATTTGATCGAATGGTTTCCATGCTTCATGAGGAATCCCATACCTTTACCTAAAGCTTCACGCGCAAGCTGGGAGGATGTTGGCTAATGTTGTGGAGTCAGCATTACACATGCAACCTTCCCTCACATAAAGTTTCCAATGCCCTTTCAAGAAATACATTTTTTGTATCCTGCAACCATTGCAATCTGTTGAGAATATTTCTTTTAGGCCTGCATTTTTAGAGGAGTGGATTCACGTTGAATCAATAGCTATACACCATTTTCTAAATATCCACTATTTTCATACCTATAACTGCTTTTGTCAAAAGGTTGTTTGACTATTCAAAATGGCTAGGATAGAGAAAAAAACCTAACCATATATCTTTTTCCATAATTCCCATCTTATTTATTATTTATTTCTATTTATTTTTTACCTTTTAACCCAAATGCATATACATGTATATTTCTAATATAAATGTTCAAGTATATATACACATATATAATTATTCTTTTATATGTCTCCCAATGAATCCACTACCATTTATTCACTCCATAAACACATTCCATGAGATCATAATTTATTTTAATATATTTGTTTTATTATTTCACCATCCAATTTATCCCCATCATTAGTATTTATAACCCCATACCAACTTGAAATATCTTTCCAGTGCTTGAATAGAGCTAGAACAAATATTGTAAATACCTTTATGATCATTAAACGTCACTATTTATCCATCTTGAAATGTAACAAAAGGAGGAAGCAACATAGAGGCTCAAAGTTCTCTATCCTAGTGAAGGCTAAACTTGTTTGGCAAGGACTAGTCATTTTTGAAATGAAGCTTAATCTCAAGTTAATTACTCAGTGTAAGAAAATTTGAGTTAACACACTGAATTCAGCTTCAATGAAATGGTGTTTTACGAAATGGAACTCACACCATTTATGACTAGATAGAACGACCATGCCACCACATTCACCCAGGTATGCAGTTCGAAACATGACCCAAACATCGAACATAAAAATTTAATTAATATCGTTATCAACTCATATTTTTTATTATGATCACAATTGTGAACCATAACCATATGATGTGAAAAATGACATCCATGGTAATGATTAAAACCTAGTGAAGCATCAACCATAGAGTAAAGTGTGATGACAGTCTAAAATATTTTGATTGACGTTCGATGCAAAGGATGCATGACAATTGAACTGTTAACTTAACAAAAAAGATCGGAAATGTTCCCGTTTTGAGTTGACGGCCTTAGAGAAGGCTTGTTAAAGGTGTATGGTAGGACGGGACACTATAGTTACATAAAAATATTTAAAATAATTAGTGAAGGTCCTAAAATAGTAAATTGATGGTTTTGGCTTGAGGTACTCAATTGTTGCAAGTTTTCTCAATTTGCATTATTTTTCTCCTAAAACACTATATTTGGTCCATTGGTGATGAATATAATTATATTTTTATGAAAATAGACATTTTTAAAAATCCCCTCGTCAAAAAAAAATAAATTAGCAATTAGGTATTATTTTGATGTTTTACGTCATATTAAATTCAATCGCACATTTATGTTTAGATCATTTCATTTTAAGCATCACTAATTTTCTTTAAAACACTACATAAAATATAAATAATCTAATTAAATTATTTGTGAAAGACTTAAATACCTAACACAAATATCTTATTTGGTTGTGGATTCTACAATGGTAAGAATTGTGAGAAAAAGATAAATTGTAAAGTATTACATATTTAAAATGGGTTTCTAACGTGAAGTCAAGACATCAAAAGTAGTTTATTACTTTCAATTTGTAATTAGGTTGGTCTAAAATTGATAACATCTATAAGAAGAGGGTGTTTTACACGGAATTACATTTTATAAAATGTATTCCAAAATCTATTCAACCAGTGGAAGTTAGGTAAACAGACATAAATTAATAATCTTAAAAAATTGCCAGTGGAAGTCTTTAAATATTTAAAGGAAAACTATATTTATAATTAATCATTTATATTAATACTCTAATCATAAGACTTACTAAATAAAGATGACTTAAAGTATATTAAAAAAAATTATGAATTATCTTGTATCATTTTACTTGTTAATATAATATAAGATTTTATTTACCAAAATACATTGCATTTCTAAAATAAATACTTCCCAATAAGGACAGATTTTAGAGTGTAAATAGATTATCTCCACATTGTTGAGACTTGTGACACTATTGATTAACTAGTCAAAAAAGTATTGTTCTGAAGTTCGTTGTTTTTATCTTCGCTCATCCTTGTTCGGGTGATCTGTCGATAAATTCAATTCTTCTACGTCATAGTTGATTCAGAAAATTGATATTAGTTTGATAAATTACTTTAAGAATTTACAATGATCGTGCAACAAAGAAAATGTGTTCTATTCAACGATGAATTCCTAAATGTTACGCATTTGATTAAATGTGAGCCAATTACAATACTTGCCATCGTCTATAAAAGAAAGCGTCGAGACTATACATTTCCTATCGGAACATAAAATATTATATCAATTTGGTATCTGATAAGCAGTTACACTGAACTGAAACTGAATGAGGATGGAGATTTTTTTCCTTGCCATTTCATGCCTGCTAGTTTTAAGCTTTCCTCACCATCTATACGGATCAGAAGCAGCAACATCTAGTCTGGGTCAGTAGTACATTTCTTCCAGCTAGTTTTGCTTAAAAGAAATATTTGCCAAGTCTGTTAGAGAGATTAGAGGGTTTGCAAGCTGCAACTATACATGTTATGTTAAGCTACTATCATTAGATTTATGGACTGTCTGTGTGGTTGACTATTGGAGCATCACAATAGGAGTAAGTAGGAATTTTGTTTTAAAATGTATTCCGTCATTGATCTGTGATTAATGTTTGCAGAGTACCCATATTCGTTTATGACAGTAGATGCTGAAAAGGCAGCTGCAAGAGAATATGATTACATCATCGTTGGGGGAGGTACTGCAGGGTGTCCTCTCGCAGCAACTCTGTCACAGCATTACTCTGTTTTGGTATTAGAAAGGGGAGATTCTCCTTATGGAAATCCCGACGTTGAGGACTCAAGTGGTTATTTCAAGATTTTGCTGGATGCCGATAATTTCCCTTATGTGGCTCAGAGATTTGTCTCAGAAGATGGAGTTGAGTCGGTAAGGGCCAGAGTTCTTGGCGGGGGAACAGCAATCAACGGTGGCTTCTACAGCAGGGCGAGCCAGGAATATATTCGGAAGATGGAATGGGATGAGAAACTTGTAAATGAGTCGTATGAATGGGTAGAGAAGTTGACTGCCTTCAAACCAGACAACATTTCTCTCTGGAATTCTGCTATCAAGGATGGTCTTTTGGAAGCCGGAGTGCTTCCTTACAATGGATATACTTTGGATCATCTGGAGGGCACCAAGATCAGTGCTTCAATTTTTGACAACAATGGAAAGAGACATTCAGCAGCAGACCTTCTCCAATATGCAAATCCAGATAACATTGTAGTTCTTCTCAATGCTACTGTCACCAGAATCCTCTTCGAAATGGCATCAGGTACAAATACATGTTCTTTCATATTCTAGTTTTTTCTTGTTATTTTGCCTATAATTAATACATAGAAAGAATATATAAATGTTTTGATAGTAAATCATCTTTTAAAATTTCTTTTTCACATGAACTAGCCTAGCTTTATTATCTGCTACACTTGTTTTAATATTTTCATTTATATTACATGTGGAGGCTTAAATTTTTCGAAGAACCAATTTACCTCTTCAATTCTTATTTTGTAATTCTTGTGATGACGCATCTTATGAATAAAAATAAAAATAGGTTGCGCGAATTACAAAAGAGAATTCTAATATTTGACATGATATTTTGTTGTAGGAAAGCTGAAGGCTAAAGGTGTGGAGTTCATCAATGGTGTTGATAGCCTCCCTTACCAAGTATTAATTAATCAATCATCACATACAAGTGAGGTAATTTTGTCAGCAGGAGCTATAGGCAGCCCTCAACTTCTCCTTTTAAGTGGAATTGGTCCATCACAACAACTTAAGGAATTGAATATTACCGTAATTTTAGATTTTCCTTTGGTAGGAAAAGAGATTCAAGATCCACCACGTACAACTGCCACTCTTGAATCTTCCAAACCACTTGAATTTAGCAAAGGGCAAGTAGTGGGCATCGTAGACAATTCACAAATCTACATTGAGTCTAGCAACTATGTCCAACAAAATAGTGCCTTATATTTTCAATATTTTGGACTTATTTTTAATAAAGTAGCATTCCCTTTATCAATAGGTGAGCTTCGACTCAAAAACACAAATCCATTAGATAGTCCCTCAGTTCGATACAATTATTTTTCTCATCCTTATGATCTACAAGAGTGTATCCTTGGTGTGAAGCTAATGGCTAATCTTACCATGGCACGTTCCATTCAAGAATTTGCATTTATTGGAAATGGAAACTCTAGTATGTTACGATTCCTTCAACCATTTTTACCACAAGATCAATCACAAGATGAAACCTTTGCTAAATTTTGTAAAGATATTGTACAGACAAGTTTGCATTTCCATGGAGGGTGTCAAGTTGATTTAGTTGTCAATAAAAGGTATCAAGTAAAAGGTGTTAATAATCTAAGGGTTGTGGACAATTCAATTTTTAAGGACACGCCTGGGACCAATCCACAAGCCACTACCATGATGCTTGGAAGGTATTTATTTGTTTTTGCTACAACTAAATTTTTATTTACCAATTGTTCAAGTTAACATTTTAATGATAAATGATTATGGTGTTTTCTACGTGTATGCAGGTATGTAGGACTTCGTATCCTTGAAGAGCATACAAACACTTGATAATAGTGCATCTCTTCCTATCAATAAAATCATTTTCCTAGTTATATCATGTATTTATGTAATCATTTTCCCACATATATAATGTATTCATATGATATAAGTACTATGGTTGAACAAATTTCTACATAATGTTTTTCATTTTGAAAATATTATTTTTGGGAATGTCTTGGATGCACATCGATCGCCCAAAACCTTTATATCTTCGTCAAAAACAATGCCCCAATTGATTTCATCAATTAAAAAATGTGAGTTATCATGTAAGATGATTGTTTATTTTTGGTTATAGCTTCAATCTTCTTTTCTTCGTGATATTGAAGGTTGAAGTAATAAAATAAATAACAATGATGTCTAGCATATAGTTATTATATGATGTTATGGTCACCTCGATCATATTGAATTGAAACTAGTATAGGTGTATGATATGATCTACCTTTGGAATAAGTTTAACATATGGTGTCAAGTTGAGAATGATTTACAATGAATAATTTATAGAATGATTGTATGCACGTCTTTTACATCAAGTTTCCATCATAAATTTGAAAATATTTCCAAGTTATATCCAAATTTAAAAGATATAAGTTACTTGATCAATAGAATATATAGCTATCTCATCAACATCTTTATTTACATTATTAAAGAAGAAAACTTGTTTTTGCATGCTTTTTGTTGTAGCTATAAACAAAGCATTTTTCTTATGAGTATACCTTCTACAATCCAATCCTTCATGTAAACGTTCAAGATATTTATTACAATTATTGGAATCATGTCTATTCAAGTTTTACCTAGTGAATATGTTAGGTATGCACGATAAAGAATAAAAAAACTTATTGAAATGGAAAGGAAGAATAAACATAGATATGACATGTTTAAGTGTAATAAAGGTTTCAAGATAGAAAAGTAAAGGAAGAGTGTTATACCCTTAACCCTAGGTCATATATAGAGATATGGATACCCAACTTGTGACTAACATAATCTCTTATCATGTCATATCATATATATTTATTGTTTCATATGTTTAGTAGGTCAGCCTTGGTGCATTTCATAGAATAGTACCTTGTATATAGGAGTTAGAGAGTACTAGATGATCATATTGAGCATATGAGTATTATTGTATGGAATAGAGGTTTCCCTCTCAATGTGGCTAAGTCATTATACTTGTATATTGTGATCATTTATCTATATCTTGGTGTTATTTCATGTTATATTCCTACTAATATTTAGATCTATCTGAGTAATATTATTGCAACTGATATCAGATAATTGATCTGGCTAGATTTCTATCAAAACCCTAATTGTGAAGATTTAGTTATATCTACCAAACACTAGAAAAAAATTCTGCAATTTTTTAACTAAAGTGGTGAAATAAATCTAGTAAATTGCTCCTCAATTTTTAAGATCTATGGACTATTCTTTTTTTGCAATATACAGACATTTTAGTGTTTTTCATAAAAAAAATTCTAGAGGATATAATTTCTGGATGTTTTCTAAGTTTCCTATGTTTTTGGAAAGATTTCAAAATATTAGCTAGGTATTTTCCTTTGTATTTCTTTCTATTTGATTAATAGCGATATGAAACCTCGAGTCTTAAATTCCTACCCTAATCCTTGTATCCCAAGACCCAAACCCTAAATCATCATAAGGATATAAACTAGAAGCAAAGGGAAGGGCCACACCACTATAGGAATGAATCCAAATAATAAATAAATGGATTTTGAATCTTCATATTCTAGAGTATTAGAGGTATTTAGCTAATTTTAAAAAATTGTTAATAATATGGTGTGTAAGGAGAACTTCTACCATGATATTCAAACATTGAAAGATGATGTGGAAGATAAGATTCAAGCACTGGGAGGTAACATGTAATAAATTTAAGGTAACCTTGACTAAGGTTTTCAATTAGTTAAGAGTGAAATTTGGTTATGGTTCAAATCAATGAGACAAGAGATGATGAGTACATTTTCAAGCATGAAGATAGGAAAATTTCCCATTCAAATCACATGCCTTCTTCAATTAATGTGCACCCAGATGCACATCAAACTAAGTAATGAGGATCCTTTGCACAACCTCGTAGATCTTTGACCCAGTGGCATAACATTATCCTAAAACTACAAAAGTGTAGGTTTAATGGGAACAATCTAATCACTTAGATCTCCCAAATGGATTTTTTATTTGCATCAAGTCTCAAGCGGGAAAAAGGTGGTAATGGAATCCTTATATCTGGAACTAGAAAAATTTAATTGTTATCATTATCTGTGTACTCAAAAGAATAATATGGATCTTAATGTCACATGGTTAGTTTTATGAAGGATCTGCAAATGTACTATAGTAGTAGTGAGGCTCAGAACTAATTTAACCAATTGAAAAATCTGCAACAAATAAGGTTAGTAAATTGTTACATTCAATAGTTCCAAATATTGTCATTTCATGTGGATACAATTATAGATGACAATCATAATGATTTATTCATGGGTGGTCTCAAGGATCACATCCAACATGGGGTATGAATGTTTGATCCAATCAATGTTTCTAATTCTATTATCATGGCACGTAAGGAAGAGGAAACTTTTGTTTCTAAGAAGATAAATAACATCACTACCATTAGATATCATATAATCTCAGTACCATCATTCCCTCAATGTACCAAGTTGACTCCACAAAAAATTTGAATTTAAATGAGAAAAAGGGCTATGTTATAGTAGTGATAATAAATGGAGTAAATGAAATAAATATGTTGAGAAGAAATTATTCTAAATTAAGTGGCCAAACCAGGAAGAAAAATATGTTTAAGAATATAGTCAAGAGGAAGATGTTTCTGACATCCTGACTGAGGAATCTCAACCAATTATATATCTTTTCATGTAATTTATGTTCTTAACACCCCACATATCCTTAAGTTAGTTGGGTTCATAAAGAAACAAAGGTTCGTGGTATTCATTAACATTTGAATTAATCATAACTTCATCAATCATAATTTGGATTTGGGATTAAATTGATTTGTTTATCTATCTTTAGAGTTTTAGGTCATGGTGGAAGATGGTGGTAAAATTAGTTATTCAGGAAAATGGCATAAGATTAATCTATCTATGGGAGGTTACTAGTTAGAATTTCCCATGTATGTCATTTCAATTAGGCACATAAACATTGTGTTAGGGGTCCAAAATATTATGAAACTTGGAGATATTGATATGAACTCTTAAGATTTGTTCATGGGGTTCCATTCTGAAGGAAGAAATTTTGAGTCACCTAGGATGCAGGAAAAATCTTCATAGTTTGTAAGGTATCATCAAATGCAAAAGCTACTGAAGAAGGGTACCAATGGGTTTGTGGCACACCTATGTTTCTCTATAATATAAACCATCAAAAGGAACTATACCATTGTACAAAAAATTACAAATAAGAAGTTGGTTGTTTTTTTATATGCCAAAAGGGTTACCTCCCAAAAGAGATCATGATCATCCTATTTATCCAATACTAGGAATCCAACCACCCAACATTCGACCTTATAGGTACCCTTATCTACAAAAAAGTGAGATTGAAAATATGGTACATGAGATTCTAGAAATAGGTATTACATGACACATTCAAAGTGATTACTCTTCTATATTGGTGATGGTAAGAAATAACAATGAAGGTTGGTGCATGTTTCTAGAATATATGGAGCTTAACAAATACATAGTGAAATCTAAGTATTATGTTCTTGTCATTGAGGATTTGTTATATGAATTACAAGGTTTTTTTTATTTTACAAAATTATATCTTCAATTGGGTTACATAAAATTAGAATTCATGATGAATATATTCATAAAACAACATTTAGGACACATCAAGGCTGTTATGAATTTATAATAATTAATTTTGGCCTTACAAATGCACCATATACTTAAAAGAGTTTAACGAATTCAATATTTTAGATGTTTTGTGGAATTTCATCCTAGTATTATTTGACAATATATTAACCTATACTACGAATTGGTAGGAACATTTACATCAAGTCAATAAGGTATTAGACACTCTTGTACAATAATACATGTATGCTAATCCCTCCTAGTCTTATTTTGGTATAAGGGAGGTAGAATAATTGGCTCATAAAATGTCTTATGAAGGTTTAAAAGTGGATCCTCATAAGATCCAGGCCATGGTGGATTGGCATACTCCTAAAATCCTCAAATAACCTCAGGGGATTCTTAGGGCTTATAGGTTATTATAACATATTTGAGAAGAATTATGGTAAACTGTACCACCACTCATAACAATATTAAGGATGGAATATTTTCATTATAATGTGGAGGAAGTTTGGGCATTTGAATCACTTAAGAAGGCCATGTGTACCACTCCAATTCTTGCATGGGGGATTCACTTAGTAATAATATGGTATAGCACGTTCGTTCAAAGGGTATAAGAGAATACCCTTAATTCTACTTTTTACCTCTAATTATTCAATTGATAATACCCCCTCCCGTTATATTATTAGAATGAAAATACACCCTATTTTTTCCATGTACCTTACTTACCCATTTTTCCATGACAATTTTATTTACCCCTTTTTATTTATACCCTAATATATTAAACAGAAAACATATCATATTTCTCACTCATTTTTTTAATACACATTTTCTCTCAAAATATAGTTTGAATCCATTTGATACCTATTATCAATTACCTTATAAATGTTAATCTTTAATCATTTATCAATCATTCTTTAAATAATTAAGATGGTGAAATAATATCACTTGTGTTGAAAAGCATACTCAATCTTGGTTTTCTACCATCTTATTATTTCTTGGTTAAGAATCTCTTAATTGAGATTTTTTTATTCAAAAAGAGATTATAATTTAACTTTATGACCACACTCCTTACATTGAAATTTTAAGGTATTTAGTTTTTAAAACTAGTGTTCAATTTTTTTAGTTTTATATTAAAAATAAGCCTCCCTTTATTTTGGCCAACATCTCTAACCTACCCCAATACCTGATTCAAAATAGTAATCAATTAAACCCTTTCACCTCTCATATCTACCGGTATATTGACTTTAATTTTGTTAATTTTAATTACCTCAATATGAACTCACTTGCTAGGATATTGCCAAGCTAATGAACACCCCATGAATCCTTGCTACCTCGTATTTCTCCAAAACCTTCATTGTTTAATGTGATGCTTCAAGGTGTGGCATAGGTGTGGTATTTATGAAATATGGACACCCTAATTTTTTTTTAGAGTTGTAAAATGAAAGGTAAGAACCTATGAAGACCAACTTATAAGAATAAAATGATGGCAATTCTTCATACATTCAAATAATGGAGACCATATCTCATGGGTTGTCATTTCTAGGTAAATACATGTGATGACATCTTGAATTACTTCTTAGATAAAATATTATCATTTGAAAAACAAAAAAAGTGAATCACTAATATTTAAGGATATGGCTTTAAGATAATTTACAAAAAATGAAAATAAATATCCAGCACATGATGCGTTATCTAGGAGAGATGATTCCACATATGCCTTTATATGTAATTTTTATAGGTAAAGGCATGTGATGACATATTGAATTAATTCTTAGAGAAAATATTATCATTTGAAAAACAAAAAAAGTGGATCACTAAGATTTTAGGATATGGCTTTAAGATAATTTACAAAAAATGAAAAGAAATATGGTAGATGATGCGCTATCTATGAGAAATGATTCCACATAAGCCTTCATATGTCATTTTCATATTACAAGAAGATTGGGTAGATCAGGAAAGATAGGAATAACAAAATGACATGAATAACTAAACTCTCATTCTAAATATCCAATAGAATTTGATAATTTCATTAAAAAAATTACATGGAAGTGGGGTACATTTTAGTATAAGGACTAGTTTTTCTTATGAAAAAAATATAACCTTAAAATTCAAGTTCTCTCAAAGCTCCATGTTGCTAAAGGCAGTGGCCATTATGGATTCCTTACAAACTTATATCATAATTAAGAACTATTTCTTCTTATAATGGTTGAAAGGTGGTGCCCATAAATTATTGGTAGAATGTTTGTTGTGTCAGTGTAAAAAATGATGAAATTGTTAATTCTCCATGAATTTTCAAATCTCTATCTATTCCTAGTGAGAGGTGGGTAAATGCATCCATCGATTTCATCACAGGATCAAAACATCTAAATGAAAAAGTGTAATTACATTACAATGGTTATCGATAGACTCTTTAAGTTTGTTCCCTTTTGTGTCTTGTCACATCCATTTATAGTAATTACAGTTGCCATATCTTTTGTGGATACATTGTAGAAGCGACATGGAACACTCAATATTATAGTTAGTTATTGGGATCCTATATTTATTAGCAATTTGTTGACTTGTTTATTATCATGTTTTGTTACTCAATTGGCTCATAGTTTTTCATATCATCTCTAACTATATCAACAACTTGAGGCATTCAACATATGTTTGGAGGGGTATAATATATATGTTTCTTTATTTTAGATAAGTAGGAGATATGGGTTAAATTAATATTACTTTTATAATGGTGGTATAAGACTTCATTTCATACTTCATACAAAATGTCCACATTCTCAGAATTTTATGGTTACCATCAAACATCCCTTGCTTGTAACTTAAAATTCCATCCTAGAGTAAGAGTAGTTGAAGATCACATTCACTACCAATAGGAAGTTCTCTCTAAATGGCACAAAATCACTTGAAGCAACAAGCTAATCAACATAATAGTGAGTAAATATTCAAATTTGGGGATTTCATTTTTGTATGATTGCAACAATATAAAAAAACCATATTTGAAACAACAGAAAAAGGATAACAAGATTTCACCCAAATAGTATGGCCTTTATCAATTATTGCAAAAAATTTCTTGTTCAACATATAAACTAGCACTTCATCTGTTATCAAAACTAATGTATCACATTTTCATGCTTCTTTATTGAAGTAGGTCATTGGGGAGAAGGTGTCTTCTCTGTTAGTATTACCATATCTTCATGAGGAAGTATGCATCATCTTGGATCCTAAACGAATCCTACAGACACACACTAAGAATTTTAGGATAAGGTTCATCACCGAGTATGTAATCAAATGGATTTATTTACACATTAAAGATGTAACATGGGAAGATGAAGCATTTAGGTAATAACATCTAAAGATTATCAATATTAGGGACAATATTTCATTGAATGGGAGGGGCATAATACACCCTTAACCCTAGATCATTTATAGTTATATATATTTCCGATATATGGCTAACATAATATCTTATCGTGTCATATCATATTTACTTATACTTATACTTTCATATTTAGACAGTAGTAGATGTTCATATTGAACAATTGAGTCTTAGTGTATGGTTTGGAGGTTACCCCTTGAAATGGATGTCATTATATGTACATATTTTGATCATTTATCTATATATTGGTGTTATTTGGTGTTGTATTACTATTGGTATTCATATACATCCAAGTGAATTCATTACAACTAGAAATTGTATGCGAAATGTATAATGTGAATGCCAAAAGGGATATAGTGAAGAAGTGAAAGTGGACGGGGAGGGAAAATGGGAAAGGAAGTTGTCAACGAAATCAGGAGAAAACTCATGTCAGGATAGACACACATGAAAATTCAAAGGGAGATATCTAAAAATACAAGTAACAAATGGAAAATGTTTCCAAGAAGAATAGTTGTTTAAATTTGAAGCTCTTGAATTTATTAGTTTCTATGCAGGTGGAAAGAGGTTTTTTGTTTTCTTAATTTAAGATCTAATGTGTTTAGTCTATCTTAAATTATTTCATGTATTGCAAATAATGTTCTTAGAAAAATTAATTACTAAAAATATGTAATCTAATAATAATAGTCAAATTTAAATCAGAGTTCAAATGTGTTACAAAAATGTTAAAACAAACCTCCACATTCAATTTCTAGAAATCTGAAAATTCAATTCCAATGAAACAACTAAATCCATACCTAAAAAACTAAAACACTTGGATGTGGGTCTTGGTGAAGCTGATTTGACGAGCTTCATGTCCTATTTGTTGACAAATTTCTGCTCTTTGTTTTCATTTTCTACTTTTATTTGCAACAATGGAGGGTCTGATGGTATATGGAAAAAATATATTACTAACAATGGGGTTTTAATGGTGTCATATAAATTTGAAATTACAAAGTGAATAAGTAACATTTACAAATCTAACTAAGGGTAAGTGCAAAAAAATGGGGGGCTAAAAGGGGGTCAAAAAGGGACACCTTTTTCTTGAAATCAGCAAAACCTAAACTTCATAGAATAATTCAGCATTCCTATGCTCAAAATGGGACAAAGTGATAGAATAAGTACAATAGTCTAACTCAAAATCTAGATTCTAAACTACTAATGTTTTTACAAAATCATTGAGATTAAGAGGCTCAAATGTGGTGCGCACACAAAGTATGTATATTTTTTGTGTAAAAAAGATAAGAACCTCTTGTGTGAATTTCCCCCTATTTTTTGAGCTGTATAATTTTTTTTTCAAATCCCTTTAGTAAAAATTTAGCTAAGACCATTTACAAGGTCCCACTAAATTTTCATAATTTTTGGATGAATATATAAGTTATATTAATTTTCAAAGTGCACATATCCCGAAAATGAAATATTTGTGTGTGCACCCCCATAAATTTGAGAAAAAAAAATCATTTTTTAGTTTTATTTTGAGTGCATGTAGAATGGAGTTTAGAAAAAACCACCTTTTTTTAATTTGGATGAAAAAATCATAAATTGTGCACCAAAACATATGCATATATTTTTGCAAGAAAACAAGGCACTAGCAAAAGAAATTATGGATGAAATCCTTAAACTAATCAGCTTTTAGAAATAATTATATCATCATCAAGGTAAAACCATGAGCTTGACATCATAGTATAATTTATTTTTGAATATTATGTTTTAATGCATGAGATATTGGGGTCCACACATAAAATTCTAATGTTTTTCTGTCAAACATAGTTTTAATCACGCAATACAAAGTCCAAACCTGTGGTTTGTAAATCTAATCCTTTGGATTGGTTATTCCAAACCCCAACAATATGAAACGCGGGCACATTATAACGTGCTTGTGTTCCTATTTCTAATGCAAAATATGTCCATTTTGGAGGGATAACGTGGAAAAACACATAGAAAACCATAATGCGAGCATACTATAATGCTAGCACGTTTCATCTTGATAAATCCGAGTCATAACACGATCGTGTTATAATCTGACCTAGCTTTTCCCTTTTCATGTTATAGCACAGCCGAGCCATAATGCAAGCACATTATGGCCAAAATGGCAAAAAAATGGATTTTTGTCCACTTTTTGGCCCCCAATATTTGTGTATACATCCTTAAATGGAAAGAAAATGATATATAATCTCTTATTTATATACATTAAATGTAAATATAGAACGATTACTTTATTTCTCACATGTTTTCATCAGAACAAACAAACATCCTCTTTTTTGTGTGACCAAGGTCCCTAGATCTTTGAAGGAGAAAATCCTGACATCTCCATGTGAAATTTTCCCCTGGTCAAGGAATAAAGATGATGCCTTAGAAACAATAATGTCATTTCCCAGCTTCAAGGCAGCGGTGTAATCCTCCTTGATAGCGATGCTGATGATTTTTTAAAAATACAATTTACACTATGCGATTTTCACCCTGCAACAAACAAACCCCCCTTTTTGGGTACATGCCCATCCCCAGATCAGTGAAGCATCAAACCCTAGGATCTCCATGTGTAAGTGTTCCCCTCCTTAAGGAATAAATGCAACGTTATAACAACAATAATGTCTTCACCCAACTTTAAGGCAGCAGTACAATACCTATCGATAGTTCCTCCACCATTATTAGAAATCTAATCCACAACGTTATTAGTAGTTTCACATAACAATCCATAATTTCTTGTTAAACAAACTGCCATTAATCCTTTCTTGATGGTTGTAAAGGCTCCAATAGAGGTTTAGTGTACTAAGCATATGAGTGTATCTTTACTACATTCATAATATCGGCATTTAGTAGGTGACAAGATTAAAATGAAGAAAATGAACATAATTAATATACTGCAAAGTATGTAAGATATTATATTATATTCATTTATAGATTGGTTATGCATGTAAGTGGTGAAGTAAATGCATTCCCCTAATTACGCGAATGTAATTCTTGAAAATTATCATATCTTGATGAGATATGGCACATGAATTATAATAAAAACTATGAATTAAGGCACATGTTAGCACAATAAAAATAAACATGTCACTTTCTAGCTAGCATGCGACAATGTATTAATAAATATGTCATTTTATACACATGTTAAACAATTTTCAGGTCAAAATGGGAATGTGATACTAAAGTGCACGTTGATACGGTCGATAACATAGATGGTGATGATAGTGATAATATGTGGACATTGTTATAGATGAGTAAATGAAAGGTGAGGATTAAAATGTTTTTTCAGATCCCGCGGGAATTCTCACTATAAAACAAAACTATTCTAGGTACTCATCTAAACCTAGTCTAGGTGTTTGGAGACAAAATGAGGAGATACTAAGCCATATAATTTAGTGTTTTTCATAAAAAAAAATCTAGAGTATATAATTTTTGGATGTTATCTAAGTTTCCTATGTTTTTGGAAAGATTTCAAAATATTAGCTAGGAATTTTCCTTTGTATTTCTTTCTATTTGATTAATAGCGATATGAAACCTCAAGTCTTAAATTCCTACCCTAATCATTGTATCCCAAGACCCAAACCCTAAATCATCATAAGGATATAAACTAGAAGCAAAGGGAAGGGCCACACCACTATAGGAATGAATACAAATAACAAACAAATGGATTTGGAATCTTCATATTTAAGAGTATTGGAGGTATTTAGCCAATTTTAAGAAATTGTTAATAATATGGTGTGTAAGTAGAACTTCTACCATGATATTCAAACATTGAAAGATAACCTTCAAGCACTAGGAGGTAACATGAATAAATTGAAGGTAACCTTGACTAAGGTTTTCAATTAGTTAAGAGTGAAATTTGGTTAGGGTTCAAATCGGTGGGACAAGAGATGATGAGTAATTTTTCAAGCATGAAGATAGGACAATTTCCCATTCAAATCACATGCCTTCTTCAATTAATGTGCACCAAGATGCACATCAAACTAAGCAAGGAGGATCCTTTGCACAACCTAGTAGATCTTTTACCCAGTGGCATAACATTATCCTAAAACTAAAATAGTGTAGGTTTAATGGAAAGAATCTAATCACTTAGATCTCCCAAATGGATTTTTTATTTACATCAAGTCTCAAGCGGGAAAAAGGTGGTAAAGGAATCCTTATATCTAGAACTATAAAAATTTAATTTTTATCATTGGTTATGCACTCAAAAGAAGAATATGGATCTTAATGTCACATAGTTAGTTTTATGAAGGATATGCAAATGTACTATAGTACTAGTGAGGATTAGAACTAATTTAACTAATTGGAAAATCTATAACAAATAAGGTTAGTAAATTGTTACATTTAATAGTTCCAAATATTTTCATTTCATGTAGAAACAATTATAGATGACAATCATAATGATCTATTCCTAGATGGTCTCAAGGATCACATCCAACATGGGGTATGAATGTTTGATGCAATAAATGTTTCTAAGTCTATTATCATGGCATGTAAGGAAGAGGAAACTTGTGTTTCTAGGTAGATAAATAACATCACTACCATTATATATCATATAAACTCAGTACCATCATTCCATCAATGTACCAAGATGACTCCACAAAAAATTCAAGTTAAATGAGAAAAAGGGCTATGTTATAGTAGTGATAATAAATGGAGTAAATGAAATAAATATGTTGAGAAGAAATTATTCTATATTAAGTGGCCAAACCAGGAAGAATAATATGATGAAGAATATAGTCAAGAGGAAGATATTTCTGACATCCTGACTGAGGAATCTTAGCCAATTATATATCTTATCATGTAATTTTTGTTCTTAACACCCTACACATCTTTAAGTTAGTTGGGTTCATAAAGAAGCAAAGGGTCATGGTATTCATTAACATCTGAATTAATCATAACTTCATCAATCATAATTTGGATTTAGGTTTAAATTGATTTTTTTATCTAGCTTTAGAGTTTTAGGTCATGGTGGTAGATGGTGGTAAAGCTAGTTATTCAAAAAAATGGCATAAGATTAATCTATCTATAGAAGGTTACTAGTTAGAATTTCCCTTGTATGTCATTTCAATTAGGCACATAAACATTTAGTTAGCGGTCCAAAGGATTACTACAATTGGAGATATTGAGATGAAATCTTAAGATTTGTTCATGGGGTTATGTACATACCCAAAATTGTAGGGTACTGTACCACCAGAACAATGTTACACGTGCCCCAATGATGATACAGGTCTCCTTGCAAGGTGTTCGAGATCTGGAAAATCTCTCCAAGTATGCGTTAACATCCCACATGTCCCTCTTAGCCCCTGTGTGCTTTGCTTTTTCCTTCCCCCCTCTTTTCTTTACATTTTGGTCTTCAGTGACGAAACTGCCGCCCTGCCTGGGCGGTGGTCCTTCACGCATTTTCTAGAATGCTCTTTTTAACACGACTCATGTAAATTTTCAATGTTTACCATATTTTTTCACCATATTTTCTTGTATTTATGATTCAAGTTCCTTGGAATAGTGTTTTAGCATTTTTTATTGTTTAAGAGATCAATTTGGTTTTCACCTTTGGGTAAATGGGATTCTATAAATAGCTGGCTTGTGCTCAAGAAAATGGCCCCTCAAATTTGCCTCTAAATTTCTCATTTCAATAGCTTAGCCTTTCAATTTTTCTTAGGATTCATAGTTTCATTTGTTATATGCATGGTTAGTATTGTTTAGCTGCTAGAAAGCCACATACTCTCCTTGTGCAAGTGCTGTTATTATTTCATCCAATCAATTAGAGTAGGATAGTTTGATTTTCAGTAGGAATCCATTAAATTTGTAGGTTCTACTCGTCAAATAGGATAGTTTCAGGTTCTGGACGTTTTATGTTACATGACTCATAATAAATCCTGTTAGGAATTGGATAAGCCAAGCTCTATTCTCTTGCACTATCCCTCTCCTACTCACATTGTATTCAGTCTGCATCCTAAGCTGCCATTATCTCATATCTACTTCTACTGATGCTAGCATTACACGCTTTTCTGGATCCACGTGAGCACGAAAGAACGAGGAAATCACACTGAGGGGACAAGGCCACACACCATCAGATTCGCCACTGTTCTGCAAAATCCAGGTTCAAGCTTTCAAAGTTCTAGTTAAAGCATATCAACTAGAGTAGCCAATCATTTCATTTCAGTTAATTTTACTTTCGATATTACCAGGGAAGCTGTGGGGATTGATAGTTTATGAGAAACTATGATTCACTCCTCACTTCTGAGGTAGGATCGAGAGTCTTTCAAATAGATTAGATCAGTTATCTGGTTACTTAGAATAGATTCACAACTACACAGACAAGTAGCTATACTCGGCTACTTTGTTTGTTTTAATTTCGTTATTAGTTTAGTTGTAAATTTCTAGATATATTAGATAATTGCTCTTTTAAATTATGTTCAGTAGTTTATCAAAATATCAGATTTAGGAATATACATAGATATATCTTGCATAGTTGATTTATTCTGTCATTAATTAGCTTTATATCATTTCCTTTTGCATGACAATCACGGGACCTAGGGAGCCCAGAGAATACGTATTCGAGCCTATCGTGCCTCAACCCAATCTTGTCGTAGCAATAACCGATATAGACTAGAATCTTAGAATCCAAGTCTTCCGAACAACAACAGACTTACAACAGATCAGCTCACAGTTAAGAGGGTTAAACATAGAAGACGACCAAGCACACATATTCTGGTCAAACCAGCCAAACTACAAGTTACCCTAGATAAACATCCGCATGACTGTAGAAGGGCTTGAAAGAGAGCAAACATTCAGTTGTGATCCTTTGGTCCCACAGCTAGACACAGGAGATATTCTCACTGATATAGACACTAACTTAAGAATTCAAGTTGCAAGAACGCCTATAAGATACTCTGAAAAGATTGCACAACTGTTAATTCTGAACATAGAGGCCGAAAAGGCATACGACTATTAGATACTAGGGATTAGAGACTGATTCCGCACATGACCATAGCAGGTCCACAACAACCACAAATCTACGGTTGTGATTCACAAATCCCACAACCCAACAAGTCCACAGGTCAATCCGACATTGACGTTGGTTTATGCACATTAGTATTCAGATCCACTCCACTTCCACCTATTATCATCACACAGTTATCCCTGTTGGATATAGTAGCTAACAAAGCTAAGGATTTCTAGACTAGGCCAGAGAATCACCCGTAGAATCCACCATAGCCATCATCCATCCTATGACCCTATCTGGAGATATACACGAAACAATCCCAGGTCATTTTTCCCGTATCCCACAACCTATAGATCGAATCACGCCAGAGCTCGATATTGATTGGAGCCTTCGAGCAGTCATCCTCGCCAACCGATCTATCATGCCAGTTCAGGTTAGGAGGGCCTTCTTTTCCTTAGATTCACATATTCCATTAGTGTGTGTCAAAGATATAAGATTTCCTAACTAGTTTACCCATACCCCACGTATAGTCCATCCCCACCGGCTGTCTCGGCACGACCTCAGGAGGTCGGGTGCGAGGAAGAGTTACTTGTAGATTCCCATGCTCGCTTGTCACTTTTCCATCGTACAAAATTGGTGAACCCAATGTGAAACACACAGTGCTTCCCCTTTTCTTTATTACCTCTTTCTTCCACCTTCACTCTTTCCCATTATTCTGCAGGTATTCATATACCCCTTGAATATGTCAGGATTCGATGCATATGGCAGACCTCTCCTAGGTCTTGAGGCATACTACGCTCAACTGAATAGACAGTCATCACCCTCGCTCTCAGTATGGGGTGACAACTATTCAAATAACCAATTATCAACACAAGCTCCACCTCCAAGGACTAGATATAGTTCGTCTTTTCAAATAGAGGAGTTGGATCAACTCACGCAAATGCAACAAACAGAGCCTTCAGGCTCGAACAATATGACATTCACAGGAGAATCTAGTTCATCTCCTCAGGTGCTGCTTAGACCACAAATTAGCAGACAATCAGATCCATACCTGGTTTTAGATGATGAACATTCAGTGCGTTACACCAGGAATGAACAACGCTCTGGGAGTATGTACCCACCTATAGGAAGTTTACAAACATGACCCGAGGTCTCTTTTCAAGAAAACACCTCCATACCACTACCTATAGGAAATGCCCTCGGTGAAAATTGGCAGGGAAATGATCAATTCAAAGTGGGGTATCACATGACTATACAACCTTAGAATATACAACAAACGCCACCAAGGCAAAATACTGTGACTTCACCAAATGAAGTCATTTCGACTTTAGTAGAAAGAGTTAGAGGGTTAGAACTTGCTCAAGCAAGTCAAACATCTCAATTCATGCAGGCAGGAAATTCCAATCCTCCACATCATCCTAGCCAAGTAGACCTCCTCACAGGAATAGGCACTTTGGGCATGCCTCCTCAGTATTCACAACAAACACCGAATAGAACCACCACCTCCAACACCGTTCGGGTGGAGAATATGATACCTCCCGGTCTTGTACAACACAATCCACTCTTGGGGAATACTCCTTCATACTTAAACATGTACTCCAAGTGGCCACAAGAAGATATGTGCTCCTCTCCCGGCATGCTTGCTCAACCACAGGGGCTTCCTTATGCCCCTTCAAATGCATACGCTACGCCGTATCAGCAACCCATTCCACCTCCCCCCCCTCAACAGGCACCATCAATGGTCGAAACCTATGTGATAGGGACTTACTCAGAGTACTTGAAAGAGCCCTTAGACTTCACCATACAAAGCGTCATGCTTCCGAGACCTCTTCCTGATTTGCCCAAATACAAAGGGGAGGGAGACCCGAATACACACATTAAGGCCTATGCTACAGCCATTCGAGAACTGCTTCCTTGGGATGGGGTTGTTGCCAAAATATTCCCCAAAACCTTGGAGGGCATCGCCCTCGATTGGTATTACAGAATACCTGAAGCTTCCATCCATTTGTTTAAACAACTAGTTTCAGAGTTCATTAAGGCATTTGACATGAACAAACTATTAAGAACAGGAATCAGGGAATTCTTGCACATTAAACAAGAGCACAATGAATCTATCACTCATTTCATCCAGAGATGGCGTACAGTCCTTTATTCTTTGGCCAGTGCTCCAAACATGGACCAAATGGAGCTATGTGATTTATTCCTTCATTCTCTCAGTAGAGAGGTGAAGGAAGAAGTCTAGAAGTTCCCACTAAGGACTTACGATGAAGTACTTGAGAGCGCTCTCCGAATAGATCAAGTGGCAATAGATAGCAGTCGTAAGAAATATGGAGCAAACGGGAGGTTAATCACCCCTAACTAGAATACTACGACTTACCCTATGACCACAAACATCAATCAAGGACCTAAAATCCTTAACAAAAATTGTGGCACAACAACCGATGGGTAACTGACCAAGCTAAAAAGGTCAATGTTCTAAATACTCCACCACTGGTTAACAATCAACAAAACAAGAACTTTACCCCAACAATCAATTCAGTGGATTTTAATCATCCGCAACAACAACAACAAAAACGGCGGATCCATACACAAGGTCCAATCCAAAACTCAACTGGATATCAAAATCAAAACCAAAACCAAAAACAACAAATGCAAAACCTTAATCCTAATAGAAAATGGTTTGATCAGAGTTTTAGACCACAATATACACCAAACCAGCAACCTAGAAATTACAATCCTAACTCGTATTGTGTTTTTCACAAGATTCAAGGCCACGACACTAGAACATTCCATGACTACAACAAATTCATGCAATGTTTGCTAGAGGAGCAAAGACAACTTTTCATAGATATGTTCTTGGCAGATCCTGCATCACCAGCACCAAATACTTTTACAAGGGTAGTTTCCCCTCAAAATTCTCCCCTCAAGATCTTTAATGATCCCCTCCCAAGTCACAATAACAAAAAATTAAATCCAAATGGGATGAACAAAGGTGTAATGGTATGAAATAATGATTATGAAGCCTCGACTTCACTAAATCCACCTGTTGCACCACAATTAGGAAGTCAACCATGACCCAAGATAGTCGGTTTAGTAGAATTAGATACTGAACTACCCGTGGAAGCCATAACAAGGACACGAGAGTATTCCTCTCATCCAAATCCAAGTTACTTGTTAGAGACAGATAACATCCAACAAATATTAGTGAAACCCGTAGGTGCCTATGATCTGATTAATGACTGAATAAAAAACCTTCTCTCACATCTCCTTTTTGGATTTGCTGAGGAACTCTCCTGCCCATAGGGCTGCTCTTTTAGAGGCATTAGGGTTAGGTTATTTAATTAACATCACTCCACCTCCCAAAACACACGTAAACCATATAGACTTTGATATCTACCCTCTGGGGTAGCCAGATAGGGATACCAAGTTTATGTTTGAAATAAACAAAATGCCAACAGACGCTGAGATTACACGCAGAGGTGATCCAGCCTTACATTTGCAAGTGTGGGTTTATAACAATTACGTTAAATGCACAATGGTTGATGATGGGGCAATAGTTAACATAGTCCCCTTCTCTTTCCTTCAAAAGCTAGGGTATGGAGAAACAAACTGTTCCACGACTCGGAATATGCTAAGAGACTATGATAGCCTTAAGGCCACTTCGATTGGAACTATAATACTACCAGTTACCTTAGGACCCAAAACAAACCTTACTGAGTTTTATATTATAGATCAGGAAACCAATTATAATATGATCCTCGGCCGACCATGGATACATCGTATGAAGGCAATCCCATCTACGTTATTTCAAGAAGTAAGGTTCTTGCACTTAGGAAAGGTATTCGTAGCCAAAGGCAATCCAAAACCATTCGATATACACCTAGATGACTTAAATAAAAGACTGGGCATTCACTCTGAGTTTGAACTTGGAACAAACCAACTTAATAAACCAATTGACGCGAAACCAGAAGAAAATTTGGTACCTACAACAGTACTTGATACTATGAGCCTAGTCAAGACTATCCCAGCCCTCAAGGACGAGACTAACATTATAGAAACAGTATCATTAGGAACTACTATGAAGATTGTCGACTTACTAGAACAGGATCTACCAATTTTCCTACCATTTGATTCTGTAGGTATGGGATATACCCTAGGTGTTGGTGCTCTTCCAACAAAGGATCTTTGCATGGTAGAAGTAACTGAAGAAAAGAAATTGACGTAGCAAATGTCGCAACGTCCATCTTCCCAAATAAATATTGGACTCTCCATTTTGATGGAGTAAGATGTCATTATGGGGCTGGGGTAGGTGTGATCTTTACTTCTCCCTAGGGAAAGATCCTATCGTTCGCCTTTAAACTAAATTTTGAATGTACAAAAAATAGCGCAGAGTATGAAGCCCTCCTCCTTGGCCTCAACATAGCTAAAAGGCTTGGTGTTAACGACATCAGGGTGTTAGTAGACTCTCAATTAGTAGTGAACCAAGTCTCTGAGGTGTATGAAACCAGAGTTGAACACTTAAAGCTCTACAAAACAGCGGTATTAACTTTGAGCAAAGAATTTGACTTCATATCCATTGAAGCAATCCCACAAGAACAAAATCTTCTTGTGGACTCTATAGCAACCTCAACGTCACACTTCACCCCAAACAGTGAGTTAAAAGATACCCGTTTCGTGGTATCCCTTCGTACTGAACCATTAGTGAAAATAATGTCAAACCCTCTTTTAACGAACATAGCTGAGAATAACTCTATTATCCTAGACCACGTTGATAGTGATAGAGCCACTCTAGATTACTTAAATGCCTATGCAATGTTACATCTCACCCATCACGAGGTAGATTCATCCTTAATCCCACATTCATCTTCCTACTTCAGAAATCCCATGATAGAGCTTCCCCCACAAAAAGAACTCATCATGTACACAGTAGAGAACGGAGACGATATGGAATTACCTCCAACTTCGCCTGAGTTTGAAGAAGGTAATGCTTCTTTAATCAAAGAAACAATTGATATCAACATTGGAACGGAGGAAGACCCAAAGATCTTGAAACTAGGATCTTCATTAACTCCAGAAGAAATAGAAATACACACTCGAATCCTCAAAGAACATTAAAAGGCTTTCACATTTAATTATAAAGAAATGAAAGGGGTTGCACCACACATTGTGGTACATAACCTCATCAGCAAATCAGATGTAAAGCCAGTTAAACAAAAATCGAGACCAATGAAACCCTTGCTCTCATGGTAAAGGAAGAAGTAATGAAACTCCTCCAAGTAGGATTCATCAAGCGAGTCGATTATTCTCAATGGATATCTAATATTGTTCCCATTATAAAAAAGGATGGGAAGATACGCATTTGCATAGATTTCCGAGAAATTAACAGAGCGTTCCCCAAGGACGACTTCCCATTACCATCCATTGACGTCATCATTGACCCAACAGCTGGCTTTGAGCTTTTGTCTCTCATGGATGGATTCTTAGGATACAATCAAATCAGAATATCCGAACAAGACCAAGCCAAAACCACGTTTATAACTCCTTGGGAACCTATTGCTACGATGTTATGCCATTTGGTCTCAAGAACACTGGTGCCACATACCAGCCGGGCAATGACATACATATTTCATGATCTTATTCACAAGATCATGGAATCCTATGTAGATGACTTGTTGGCCAAGGCCAGGAAGCGTTGTGATCACCCGGAAGTGCTCCGTATCATTCTTTCACATTTGATAGAATACGGAGTCACACTAAACCCAGAAAAATGCATATTTGGTGTGACAGGAGGGAAGCTCCTAGGTTACATTATATTGTCACGAGGGATCAATGTAGACCCAGCTAAAATCCACGTTGTTCTTGAAATGATCCCACCGTCGAATGAATCTGGAATCAGGTTGTTTCTTGGGAAACTTGGTGCAATCCGAAGATTCATCCCAGACTTAAGCTTTGCCATTAATCCAATCAACAATCTGCTCAAGAAAGAGTACAGTATTAATTGGATTGAAGACTGCAAGGAGGCTTTCAAAGAAATTAAGCATTTCCTATTGTCACCACCCACACTAATGCCACCTAAACCAGATCACCCTTTAATCTTATATTCACGAGCTACTAATGTCTCACTAGCCTGTATGCTAGCTCAAGAAGACAATGACAAGAGAGAACACGTGATTTATTTTATAAGTCACACGTTACTCGATTATGAAACATGTTATATGCAAGAAAAATGAGAGTTCCTTGCCATAGTCTTCACAACCAAATGCTTAATACATTACATGCTAAATCAAGAAATGAGGGTCGTTGTAAAAAATAGACTATTTATGAACCTTTCTCATGGAAGGGTCCTTGTCTAAGAAGGTTGGATGCTTTATGACCTTAATGGGTGAATTTGAATTAACTTTTGTAAATCAAAAGTCCGTTAAGGGACAAATCATAGCAGATTGGTTAGCTGAAAACCCATTAGATGGAGGTGATCTAGTCGATTTGGACTTTCCCGATGAATGCATTTATTACATCGAAACTATACCTCCCATCTCTGAATGTCCTTGGTATGCTGATATTATTCATTATATCATGAACCATACATATCCAGAAAGTGCTATGCTGCAACAAAGAAGTCAGTTACGCATTATCGTAGCTAAATACATTATTATAGAACAAGTGCTCTATTGTAAGGCTTTCGATGGAATTCTTCTAAGGTGTGTTGACATAGAAGAATCCAAGAAGATTCTCTACGAATATCACTGTGGAATATGTAGAGGCCACTTCGGTGGTCATGCCACCGCTCGTAAAATACATCGGATGGGCTATTTTTGGCCCACTCTAGAACACGACATAGTAGAGTTTGTACGTAGGTGTCATAAATGCCAAGAATTCTCCCACAAGATTCACATGCCGGCACAAGCTCTACAACCAATCGCTTCTCCATGGCCCTTTTCTACGTGGGGGCTAGATTTGATAAGGAAATTCTCTCCCTCATCTACAAATGACCATAACTTCATAATCATGGCCACCGAGTATTTTACCAAATGGGTAGAGGCTATGCCTCTCACTATTTTACTAGGTTCCGTGATCGCCAAGTTCATTTTGAACCAGATCATTTGCAGGTACAGTGTCCCACAAACTGTTATCACAGATAATGGGACTTATTTTGAGAATGATGAGGTTCGTGAACTATACAATAAATTTAAAATAAACCATCATACAGCCTCCCTGTATTACCCTCAAGCCAATGGATAGGTTGAAGCAACAAACAAAACATTGAAAGCCATTCTCCTTAAAACAATGAAAGAAAACAAAAAATATTGGCATTTAAAGTTATACCCGGCCTTGTGGGCCCACTGAACCTCAATAAGAACACCAACAAGAGAAAATCCTTTCTCCTTGGTATTTGGAGCGGAAGCAATTCTCTCACTTGAGGTTGAAATACCCAGTCTCCGCATCTCATTACAAGGAATTCTTAATGAACAAGCTTATAGAGAAGCACGTCTCTCTCAACTAGAAAGCCTAGATGAGGCCAGGCTAGATGTTGAATAGCGGCACAGAGTCTCTGCTAACCGGATGTGCCGTTAGTATAACAATAAGGTCTATGAACGAGACATATATGAAGGTGATCTAGTTCTAAGACTAGACAGCCAGATCGATAAAAAGACCAGTGAAGGGAGGAAATTCCAGCCCAAATGGTTGGGCCCATACCGAGTCATGAAGGACTATGGAAATGGTGCATATCTCTTATGCACACTGGAGGGTGAGGAATTTGGTGAAACTATCAATTCCCTACACCTTAAGTGATTCTATGCATAAGTGACCAGCACTATCTATATAATTATATCTACATTACATCTTCATATAGTTAGGTTCATTTCGTCTGCTTATTTTGTACAAATCTTGTGATCGAGGAACTTATTCCCAAAGAAATTCATTACAAACTTCTGATGATATTGACATTAGCTTTCAAATCATACTTCTTCATGTTCATAACATCATCACCATTTCAGAATCCTTTCATCCATACAAAGCTAGATATGACAAAGTCTTAACGGTAACCATACCAAGGTCTGCATGCTTGTTCTCTCTCTTGGTTTCTCCCTAGGATAGGTGTCTTGCCTATGGTTTGTTCTAGAAGCTTCATCATGTCACATCTATCCCATATGCATATCTCTTTGGAAGTAAGAAGATACTGACATTTTTCTCAAATAAACAAGTCAAATATAGATCAAATAGAAAATTTTATTTTTACACATTTCCTTTCCCTACCAACCTTTAGTGATGAGGTTACGTCTCTTACTAGTGACGTAGGGTTGGGAAAGGATGAGAATTCCCTTACTTGCCTATACCTTGTCCATGGTGATAAGCCCACGCTTCTGACTAGTAGCATGGGGCAGGGTATGGGGGGTCCTCTTAACAATAAACATTGAAGGTAGTCAACAAACAATTCAAATGAGCCTTTGAAATCTTGAGTCAAAAACGAATGAATCAGATGTCCAAAATTCCAAGAGAGTTCAAAACCCTAAAAACCAGATTTTTTCAACCATGTGGACATCTACGGATCTAAGTCTAGATAAACCGCAAGGCAAGTAGCATTCTAAAATATGGAGTCACTTGAGTAGAGTAGGTTTGTAGCATCCTAATTTGGTTCCGCCAAATATTTGTCTATCTCTCATGACTACCATTCAACAAATTTCACAACTTGTGCCCTTTCTAGCTCTCGGTGATGAGCCCTCACATCTTAGTAGTTGCGTGGAGATAGGAATGGGGCAAGTTCATCTCCTCATCATACCGGTTTATCATCACATTTTGTCAAAAACAAAAATGAAGTACCAAAATTTCTTATAGAAACTAAAGTTCAAAATCACATTGTGTCTACATTATCATACATCAGCATCATGATATACAAATAGAAAGAAAAACATTTGTATAATTTGTTCTCCATTGCATACATTCTGAAAGGCATATAAAAACAACATTGTAATTTACATATGAAAGCAAATCACAAGAGAACATTAATGTCAAAAATTATGATCGCCAATATATATATATATATAGTCAAATTTCCTGTACAATGCCCATCATGCACTTAGCATGGTCAAAATGCTCAAAGAGCCCGGGAAAATATACAATACATCATACAAAAATGGTCTAAGAGATCCAAACGGGCCTCTCAACCCCTATGAGATTCCTCTGAGGGTGCACACCCACGTCTAGGGCTTTGGCTACGCCGGCACTCTGAGTGCACAGGAGGGCTCCACGGTTCCTGAGGAGCAGCTGCAGCCTCACCATGAGAGTGACTCCTCATCAGGCGCTCTATTGTCCTATACCCTACCAACTTGGTACAGAGGGAAAGTCACCATCCTGGCCACATGCCAGATAGGGGAAAAAACATGTGGTTATGCCTGCCAGCTGTTGAAGCCTCCCCTGCATCCATGGATAGCTCCGCGTGAGTCTTCTCCATAGGGATCATCGAGGGTATCAGTGCATACCTGGCGAATCAGGTCTCGCCACTCATCAGCAGTCTCTGCAAGCAAAGGGAGAAAAACCTAATTAGAAATAATCAAGAGATAGAAACAAATGTAAACAAAAGGAGAGATGGCAACTAAGGCAATTCTAACTAGAAACAAATATTAAAAGGAAGGATGATAACTCACTCGGATCTCCAGGCCTCCAAGATGGATCTCGAGGGTCGGCACCTACCATAGATGTCAACCGCTAACTGGTGCACTCCTCCTATGCTTGGGGGCCGCATAACGTCCTACTACAGAATCATCCTCTCTACACTCAAGCTCTGAGAGAGTGGATCCTTTAAAACCAGAGTCACCCTCTCTGCACTCTGCTCCGCCCTCTTTTCCTGTAAGATATCCTGAGTGTCATGCCACTTAGGATCGCTATCCTCTTCTCCGCCTGACTCACTAACCTCAGCCTAGGTCTCCTCCTCTATCTCCCCCCCGGTGAAATCCTCATACTCAGAGTCCTATGTCAATGGGGGTCGTCGCTGCTGTGGGGTAGGGACCGGTGGCAATCTAAAGCAAGGGTGCCTGAGGAGCACCATCTCTCCCTCAAGATCATACTACCCTCCTAGCTGCAATGGGGGACACTAGGAGTAACAACTGTTCAATCCCGGCCTCTAGGACCTCCTCTAGCCTCCTGGACTAATATATATAGTGGTACCACTGGGGAAAGCATACCCACGTACGGAAGGCCAAACTGCTGGGGCACTCGACCAAATAGATGTATCTTCACCCTCCCCATCTTGTCAACAAGCTGCCCTGTGGTGGAGCAAGAAGAATCAAAGTAAGAGCCTCCTCACCCCATAAACCTGTCATGGCCTGATAAGGTGTGGCCTCCATGCCATCAGTAGTCAAGGAGGTGACTGGCTGGTGAGGTGCTCTAAGCACTGACATGTTTGCCCATCTAGCTGCCATCACAACTCCGAGATCTACCACCTCTACACCTCTCTTATAAGGGATGATATGCTCATAGACCCAACTCATAACCAGGGTCGGGTGGCTCAATGAATACCCCTGTAAATGGACCACCTGATACAAATCATGATAGGTTGGGTCCCAATAATGTTAGCTCCCCAGGCATAAATCTGACCATTCCCCTCAATCTGTGTAGTGATGAGGGACCAGCAATATAGTAAAGGTGTCTCCTCCCTTGTCCCTGATCAATCTCGAGGCAAGGACCCCCATAATGGCCTAACAAATCAAGGGGATAGGTAGGCTGGGAATAGATCATACCCTCACCCCCTTCTTCAAACCAGTGGAGATAACTGCATCTCCCATATATGAGGCCCACTGTGATGTCTGAGCCCGTGACCCTACTGTCTCAAGAGTGAGGCATCTCCCAATAATCGAGGACCCCCAAGATATGGCAAACGTCCTCCAAAGTAATGGTCCACTCACCCTGGACCCTTAGTAATAGGAAAGTGTCCCGATCTGCATCCTAATATGAAAATAAGTCACAAAGTATGTGACTAGACGATTGCAACATGTGGGACCCCCTGATATGCACAGTATACTAGCCCTCTGAAGAGTGTCCTGCTCATCTTGAGAAAGGGCATCCACTACTGTCGGAAGCCAATCACACTCCCTCTCCTGAATCCATTGGGATATACTCCTCCTTCACCTGCATATACCCAAAAACACACAAAATAGAGTAAGTTATTATCCAAGTGAAATTAGAAAAATCATGGAAAGCAGGAATGGATGCTAAAAATGCAAAAACATGAATTCAAATAAGTTATTATTTGTACATTTTGTGTAGGACCACAACCCTAAGCAGAGGCAGCGGTTTGTGTAATCACCGCCTTAAAGGCAGCAGGTCTTGTAACTGCTTCACTGATCATGGCGACGGTCTTGTAACTACCGCCCTGCTTAGGGTGGCAGTCGGTGTCCTCGAAAACCCACGCAGGTTCATGTGCCCTAAAAGCGGCTAAAAACACAAAATAAAGACCGTTTTGACTCAAACAAAGCCTACCCAGTAGGCGCCCCCCCCTAGTTAACCCTATTAAAACTAACATTTTTGAAAATAATCCCCCCATGATAAATACTTCACCATTTTTCAACATTTTGGGGGCAAAAATGGTAAATCGAGAAAAACTAACCTATGATCTCACGGGTTTGGTGTTCTGCTCATGTGGAGGCATGATCATGATCTCGTCTCTGAATGTTTTGACTATTCTCTCGTGAGAAACCGTCACCATGGGGTCCCCAGAGCTCAAAATCAACCAAATCGACAAATGTAAATGAATAGGAAAATGGGCCTCACTTTTACATATATAACAACCTGACTTGTTTTGAATCGCCCCCTTTTCACAGGTTTTGGAGCACCAACGGAGGTAAGTTCTTATCCCCGCACAAATGGTACATCCTCATTTCATAATATTTTAGTGTTTATTTTTCAATCTATTTTTTCTATCTGCACTTGAATTCTCTTTTCATTTTGTAGGTGGCGGGAATTTTGGATGGTGTCATTTCGACACATGGACGTATCAGGTATAACTTCTAATTTCCCATTTCGAGACGACCATACTCGGACCCACCATTTTTACGCCTCTTCATGGCAAAAATGCTTCTCTGAGGGGGCAATATGTACATACCCAAAATTGTAGGGTACTACGCCTAAACAACGTTACATGTGCCCCAATGATGATACAGGTCTCCTCGCAAGGTGTTCAGGATCTAGAAAAGCTCTCCAAGTATGCCTTAACATCCCGCATGCCCCACGTAGCCCCTTCACGTGCTTTTCTTTTTCCTTCCCTCCTCTATTTCTTTGCTCTTTCGGGTCCTTCGAGTGACGAGAACTGCCACCTTGCCTGGGTGGCGGTCTCGTGACCGCCACCCAGGCAAGGGCGGCGGTCCTATAACCACCGCCCTGCTCAGGGTAGCGGTCCTTCACACATTTTCCAGAATGCTCTTTTTAATGTGACTCATGTAAATTTTCAATGTTTACCAGCTGTTTTTCACTGCCTTTGCTTGTATTTATGATTCTGGTTCCTTGGAATAGTGTTTTGGCATTGTTTATGGTTTAAGAGATCAATTTGGTTTTCACCTTTGGGTAAATGAGATTCTATATAAATATCTGGCTTGTTGCTCAAGCAAATGGCCCCTCAAATTTGTCCTCTAAATTTCTCATTTCAATAGCTTATCCTTTCAATTTTTCTTAGGATTCATAGTTTTGTTTGTTATAGGCATGGTTAGTATTGTTTAGCTGTTAGAAAGCCACATATTCTCCTTGTGCAAGTGTTGTTATTATTTCATCCAATCAATTGGAGTAGGATAGTTTGATTTTTAGTAGGAAGCCATTAAAGTTGCAGGTTTCTGCTCGTCAAATAGGATAGTTTCATGTTCTTGATGTTTTATGTTGTATGAATTGCAATAAATCCCGCTAGGAATTGCATAAGCCAAGATCTATTCTCTTGCGCTATCCCCTTTTCTACTCGCAGTTGTATTCAGTCTACATCCTAAGCTACCATTATCTCATATCTACTTTTGCTGATGCTAGCATTACACGCTTTTCTGGATCCACGTGAGCATGAAAAGAACGAGGAAATCACACTGAGGGGGACAAGGCCACACACCATTAGATTCACCACTGTTCTACAAAATCCAGGTTCAAGCTTTCAAAGTTATAGTAAAAATCATATCGAGTAGAGTAGTTAATCATTTCATTTTAGTTAATTTTTCTTTCGATATTGCCAGGGAAGCTGTGGGGATTGATATTTTCTGAGAAACTATGATTCACTCCTCACTTTTGAGGTAGGATCGAGAGTATTTCAAAATAGATTAGATCAGATATCTGGTTACTTAGAATAGACTCACAACTACAAAGACAAGTAGCTATACTCGGCTGCTTTGTTTGTTTTAATTTTGTTATTAGTTTAGTTGTGAAATTTCTAGATATATTAGATAATTGCTCTTTTAAATTTTGTTTTAGTAGTTTATCAAAATATCATATTTAGAAATTATACATAGATATATCTTGCATAGTTCGATTTATTCTGTCATTAATTAGCTTTATATCATTTCCTTTTGCATGACAATCATGGGACGTAGGGAGCCCAGAGAATACGTATTCGAGCCTATTGTGCCTTAACCTAATCTTGTTGCACAGCAATAACCAATATAGACCAGAATCTTAGAATTCAATTCTTGCCAAACAAACAACAGACTTACAACAGATCAGCTCACAGTTAAGAGGGTTAAACATAGAAGATGACCGAGCACACATATTCTGGTCAAACCAGCCAAACCTACAGGTTTACCCTAGATAAACATCCACATGAATGTAGAAGGTCTTGAAAGAGAGAAAACATTTGGTTGTGATCATTTGGTCCCATAGCCAGATGCAGGAGATATTCTCACTGATATAGACACTAACTTAAGAATTCAAGTTGCAAGAATGCCTGTAAGATACTCTAAAAAGATTACACAACTGTTAATTCTGAACATAGAGGCCAAAAAGGCATACGACTAATAGATACTAGGGATTAGAGACTGATTCTACACATGACCATAGCAGGTCCACAACAACCACGAATCTATGGTTGTGATTCATAAATCCCACAACCCAACGAGTCCACAGGTCAATCCGACGTTGACACTGGTTTACGCACATTAGTATTGAGATCCACTCCACTTCTGCCTATTATCATCACACAGTTATCCCTATTGGATATAGTAGCTAACAAATCTAAGGATTTCTAGACTAGGCTGGAGAATCACCCGTCGAATCCACCATATCCATCATCCATCCTATGACCCTATCTGGAGATATACACGAAACAATCCCAGGTCATTTTCCCCATATCCCACAACCTATAGATCGAATCACGCCAGATCTTAATATTGATTGGAGCCTTCGAGCAGTCATCCTCGCCAACTGATCTATCACGCTAGTTCAAGTTAGGAGGGCCTTCTTTGCCTTAGATTCACAGATTCCATTAGTGTGTGTCGAAGATATAAGATTTCCTAAATATTTTACTCATACCCCACGTATAGTCCATCCCCACCGGCTGTCTCGGCATGACCTCGGGAGGTCGGGTGCGAGGAAGAGTTACTTGTAGATTCTCATGCTCATTTGTCACTTTTCCATCGTACAGGTTCCATTTTGAAGGAAGGAATTTTGAGTCACCTAGGATACAGGAAAAAGCTACATACTTTGTAAGTTATCATCAAATGCAAAAGCTACTGAAGAAGGGTGCCAATGAGTTGTGTGGCACACCTATGTTTCTCTAGAATATAAACCATTAAAAGGAACTATACCATTGTACAACAAATTACAAATAAAAATTTGGTTTTTTTTCTATATGCCAAAAGGGTTACGTCCCAAAAGAGATCATGATAATCCTATTTAGCTAATAATAGGAATCCAACCACCCAACATTCGACTTTATAGGTACCCTTATCTACAAAAGAGTGAGATTGAAAATATGGTACATGAGATATTGGAAATAGGTATTACATGACACATTTCAAGTGCTTACTCTTCTCTATTGGTGATGGTAAGAAAGAAGAATGAAGGTTGGTGCATGTTTCTAGAATATATGGAGCTTAACAAATACATAGTGAAATATAAGTATCATTTTTTTGTCATTGAGGATTTTTTATATAAATTTCAATGTTTTGTTTATTTTACAAAATTATATCTTTGATTGGGTTATACATAAAATTACAATTCGTGATGATTATATTCATAAAACAAAATTTAGGACACATCAAGGCCGTTATGAATTTATAATAATTCATTTTGGCCTTACAAATGCATCATATACTTACAAGAGTTTAACAAATTCAATATTTTTGATGTTTTGTGGAATTTCATCCTAGTATTCTTTGACGATATATTAATCTATACTACGACTTGGTAGGAACATTTACATCAAGTTAATAAGGTATTAGATACTCTTGTACAATAATACATGTATGCTAATCCCTCCTACTCTTATTTTGGTGTAAGGGAGGTAGAATAATTGGCTCATATAATTTCTTATTAAGGTTTAAAAGTGGATCCTCATAAGATCCAAGCCATGGTGGATTGGAATATTCCTAAAATCCTCAAATAACCTCAAGGTATTTATAGGGATTATAGGTTATTATAACATATTTGTGAAGAACTATGGTGAGTTGTAGCACCACTCATAACAATATTAAGGATATAATATTTTCATTATAATGTGGAGGAAGATTGGGCATTTGAATCACTTAAGAAGGTCATGTGTACCACTCCAATTCTTGTTACCTCCTATTTCTCCAAAACCTTAATTGTTTAATGTGATGCTTTAGGGTGTGTCATAGGTGTGGTATTTATCAAATATGGACACCCTGTTTCATTTGAGAGTCGTAAAATGAAAGGTAAGAACCTATGAAGACCAACTTATAAGAATAAAATGATGGTAATTCTTCATACATTGAAATAATGGAGACCAAATCTCATAGGATGTCATTTCTAGGTAAATACATGTGATGACATCTTGAAGTACTTCTTAGATAAAATATTATCATTTGAAAAACAAAAAAAATTGAATCACTAATATTTTATGATATGGCTTTAAGATAATTTACAAAAAATGAAAATAAATATGGAAGATGATGTGTTATCTAGGAGAAATGATTCCACATAATCCTTCCTATGTCATTTTCATATTACAAGTAGATCGGGTAGATCAAGAAAGATAGGAATAACAAAATGGCACAAAAAACCACACTCTCATTCTAAATATCCATCAAAAATTGATAATTTCATAAAACATTATATGGAAGCGGGGTGCATTTTAGTATAAGGACCATTTTTTCTTATGAAAAAAATCTAACCTTAAAATTAAGTTTCTCTCAAAGCTCCATGTTACTTAAGGTGGTGGCCATTATGGATTCCTTAAAAATTTATATCATACTTCAAAAATATTTCTTCTTATAATGGTTGAAAAATGGTGCCCGAAAAATATTGGTAGAATGTTTTTTGTGTCAATGTAAAAAAGGGTGAAATTGTTAATTCTCCATGACTTTCCAAACCTCTATCTATTCCTAGTGAGAGGTGGGTAAATGCATCCATGGATTTCATCATAGGAATAAAAAATCTAAATGAAAAAGTGTAATTACATTATGGTGGTTATGGATAGACTCACTAAATATGTTCCATTTTGTGTCTTGCCACATCCATTTATAGTAATTACTGTTGTCATATCTTTTTTGGATACATTGTAGAAGCTAAATGGAACACTTAATATTATAGTTATCTATTGGGATCCTATATTTATTAGCAATTTGTTGACTTTTTTATCCTCGTGTTTGGTTACTCAATTGGCTCATAGTTTTTCATATCATCCCTAGTTATATGGACAGATTGAGGCATTCAACATATGTTTGGAGGGTTATAATATATATGTTTCTTTCTTTTAGATAATTAGGAGATATGGGTTAAATGACTATTACTTTTATAATGGTGGTATAAGACTTCATTTCATACTCCATACAAAATGTCCACATTCTTATAATTTTATGGCTACCATCCACCATCCATCTCTTCTAGCTTAAAATTCTATCCTAGAGTAAGAGTAGTTAAAGATCACATTCACCACCAATAGGAAGTTCTCTCTAAATGGCATAAAACCGCTTAAAGCAACAAGCTAATCAACATCATAGTGAGTACATATTCAAAGTTGGGTACCTCATTTTTGTATGATTGCAAAAATATAAAAAACTATATTTGAAACAACAAAAAAAGGATAATAATATTTCACCCAAATAGTATGGCCTTTATTAATTGTTGCCAAAAATTAATTGTTCAGCATATAAACTAGCACTTGATTAGTTAACAAAAACAATGTATCCAATTTCCCATGCTTCTTTCTTAAAGTAGTTCATTGGGGAGAAGGTGTCTTCTTAGTTAGTATTACCATATCTTCATGAGGAAGGATGCATCACCTTGGATCCTAAAGGAATCCTACAGACACACTAAGAATTTGAGGATAAGGTTCATCACCAAATATATAATCAAATGGAAGAATTTTCACATTGAAGATGTAACATGGAAAGATGAAGCATTCAGGTAATAACATCTAAATATTACCAATATTAGGGACAGTATTTCATTGAATGGGAGGGGCATTATACACCCTTAACCCTAGGTCATATATATGTATATAGATTTCTGATATATGGCTAACATAATATCTTATCATTTCATATCATATTTACTTATACTTTCATATTCTTAGTTGTTCAACCTTGGTACATATCATATCATAGTAGGGTATATATAGGATTTAGAGAGTAGTATATGTTCATATTGAGAAATTGAGTCTAAGTGTATGGTTTAGAGGTTCTCCCTTGAAATGGATGTCATTATACCTACATATTTTGATCATTTATTTATATCTTAAAGTTATTTGGTGTCATATTACTATTGGTATTCATATATATCTAAGTGAATTCAATACAACTAGAAATCATATGTGAAATGTATGATGTGAATGCCAAAAGGGATATAGTGAAGAAGTGAAAGTGGACGGGGAGGGAAAATGGGAAAGAAAGTTATCAGTGAAAGCAAGAGAAAACTCATGTCAAGCTAGACAAACATGAAACTTCAGATGGAGATATCTCAAAATACAATAGTAGACAGAAAATGTTTCCAAGAAGAATAGTTGTTTGAATTTGAAGATCTTGAATTTATCATTTTGTGTGTAGGTGGAAAGAGGTTTTTTGTTTTCTTAATTTAAGATCTAATGTTTTTAGTCTATGTAAAATTAGTTCATGTCTTGGAAATAATATTCATGGAAAAATTACTTTCTAAAAATATGTAATCTAGTAATAATATTCAAATTTAAATCAGTATTTAAATGTGTTACAAAAATGTTTTAAAAAATCTCAACATTCAATTCCAAGGAATCTAAAAAATTAATTCTAGTGAAGCAACTAAATCCATACCTAAACAACTAAATCACTTAGATGTGGGTCTTGTTGAAGCTAATTTGACAAGCTTCATGTCCTATTTGTTGACAAATTCCTACTCTTTGTTTTCATTTTCTACTTTTATTTCCAACAATGGAGGGTCTGATGGTATATGGAAAAAATAAATCACTAACAATGGGGGTTTAATGGTGTCTTGTAAATTTGAAATTACAAAGCGAATAAGCAACATTTACAAATATAACTAAAGGTAAGTGCACAAAGATGGGGGTCCAATAGGGGGTCAAAATGGACACCTTTTTCCTAAAATCAGAAATCATCAAATAATTTGGCATGCCTATGCCCAAAATTGTAAAAAATGATAAGAAAAAGTACCGTAGAGCTCGGAATCTAGTTTCTAAACTACTTTTTTTTTTAAATGGTTGAGATTAAGAGGCTCAAATGTGGTGTGCACACAAAGTATGTCTATTTTTGTGTTAAAAATATAAGAACATATTGTGTGTGTGCCCCCCCTCCCCCATTTTTTGAGTTGTATAAAAAAAAAAAAAAATCCCTTTGGTAAAAAGTTATCTAAGACCAAGCACGAGGTCCACTAAATTTTCATAATTTTTGGATGAATATATAATTTATATTAATTTTCAAAGTGCACATATCCCAAAAATGAAATATTTGTGTGTGCACCCCCATAAATTTTAGAAAAAAAATCATTTTTTTAAGAGTGCGTGTAGAATGGAGTTTAGAAAAAAAAATTGATTTGGTTGAAAAAATCGTAAATTGTGCACCAAAACATATGCCTACGTTTTTGCAAGAAAACAAGGCACTAGTAAAATAAATTATGGATGAAATCCTTAAAATAATCAGATTTTAGAAAGAATTATATCTTCATCAATGTAAAAATGAGCTTGACATCGTAGTATAATTTATTTTTGAATATTATGTTTTAATGCATGATATATTGGGGTGCACGCGTGAAATTATGATGTTTTTCTATCAAACATGGTTTTTATCACGCAATACAAAGTACAAACCTATATTTTAGAAATCCAAGCCTTTGGATTGGGTATTCCAAACCCCAACAAGATGAAACATGAGCACATTATAACGCGTTGGCATTATAACGCGCTCGTGTTCCTGTTTCCAATGTAAAATATGTCCATTTGGGAGGGATGACGTGGAAAAACACATAGAAAACCTTAACGTGAGCACGTTATAATGCTAGCATGTTTTTTCTTGGTAAATATAAGTCGTAAGATGATCTTATTATAATGCGACCTAGATTTTCCCTTTTCAGGATATAGCACGACCGAGCCATAACGCGAGTGCGTTATGGCCAAAATGGCCAAAAATGAATTTGTGTACATTTTTTGGCCTGACATATTTTTGCATACGCCCCTAAATGGAAAGGAAATGATATATAATTTCTAGGTTATATACATTAAATGTAAATCTAGAACGATTACTTTATTTCTCACATTTTTTCATCAGAACAAGTAAACAACCTCTTTTTGGAGTGACCAAGGTCCCTAGATCTGTGAAGGAGAAAATCCTGGCATCTCCATGTGAAATTTTCCCAGGGAAGAAATATTATATGCTTTATCAACAATAATGCAATTTTCCAGCTTTAAGGTGGTGGTGTAATCCTTTTTGATAGAGATGTCGATGATTTTAAAAAAATACAATTTACACTATGCGATTTTCACCCTGCAATAAACAAACCCCCTTTTTTGGGTACACATCGAGCCCCAGATCAGTGAAGCATCAGACCCTAGGATCTTCATGATAAAGTGTTCCCCTCCTTAAGTAATAAATGTGATGTTGTAAAAATAATAATGTCTTCACCCAACTTTAAGGCAGCGGTGCAATACCTGTCAATAGTGCCTCCACCAATATTAGAAATCCAAGCCACAATGTTATTATGAGTTTCACATAAATGAACATAATTTCTTTCTAAAAAAAATACCATTACTCCTTTCTTGATGGTTGTAAAGGCTCCAATAGAGGTTCGGTGTACCAAGCGTATGACTGTATCTTTACTAAATTCATAATATCGACATTCAATATGTGACAAGATAAAAATGGAAAAAATGAACATAATGAATATGATTAAAAGCATGTAAGATATTATATTGTATTCATTTATATATTGTTTATGCATGTAACTGGTGAAGTAAATGCATTCCCCCAATTATGCGAATGTAATTCTTGAAAATTATCATATCTTGATTATTCCCCTAAGGTCCATGAGATATGGCACACGAATTATAATAAAGACTACAAATTAAGGCACATGTCAACACAATAAAAATAAATATGTCACTTTCTAGCTATCATGTGACAATGTATTAATAAATATGTCAATTTATACACATGTTGAACAATTTGAAGGTCAAACTAGGAATTTCATACTGAAGTGGACGTTGATACAGTCGATGACATGGATGGTGATGATATCGATAATATGTGGACATTGTTATAGAAAAGGAAATGGAATGTGTGGATTATAATATTTTTTCAGACCCCCTAGGCATTCTCACTATAAAACACAACTAGTCTAGGTGCTCATCTAAACCTAGTCTAGGTGCTTGGAGACAAAATTAATTAAGTTGAGTGATACATGATGTCTTAAGGTTTTTAAAATTTAGGTCCTTTTGGATATCTGTGAAGCTAAGATATGGTGTTAGTCTACTTTGTCATGGTGTACACTAGGCCTAATCATAGTGTTTGGAGGCATAATTAGGCATGATAGTCATCTTCAGGTATGTTTGATACCTTGAGATCATTAATGGAGTTAATTTATGTTATTTTAATCATTTAGAGTTAGTATTATAAGATTTCATGATGAGTTATATATTTCATTTAGTTGACCCTAGCCTAAACCATGCAAATCCCCAAGGGCTAGTCATGTAATGAGATGGGTTGAGAATAGGGAGATTTATTTGAGATTTGATTATGATTATATATGTTGTATAGTGGTTTCATATAGGTGTGATACAATTTTCTTCTAAAGATATTTTTCAAGTTATGTTGTTTTTTGGTAAAAACAGGGTCAAAAAGAACATGATTTCCAGCTCGAATTACAAATTTTGATACTCATCCTGAATTATATGCTTTGCACAGGACCTTGTAGATTTTAAGGATGATTTTCCATTGATTTAAGAAGAATTAAAAATAATAATGATGTAATTTTATCATCACATTTTTATGAATGAATGTGAAGAAGGTAAACAAAATTTTATGAGTTTGAAACCCTAGCTCAAAAGTGGTAGGAGATATCTTCATTTTAGGTACTTAGAATTAATTTCTTATGATATTATGAAGATTTTATTCTATATAGGACTCCTCCATGTTTCTAGAAAGGTATGATAGAGCATGTGGTGATGAGTGTACCCCACTCAAACAAGTGAGTTTCTGAAGAATTTCAGTTTGAGGCTAGGTTGTCCAAAGGAGTTGAAAAATAAATTGACATTGTTTTTACTATGGGAGATTTAATTTATGTCCATGATTTTTTCAGATCATGTTTTATCTTATAGAAGGAAAAGTGTACCCTATTTATGAAGATTGGTCTTAAGGTAATTCTTGGGTGGTTCAGTAGTAGTTTCAGATATGGACCTAGTTGAAGGTATTCCACTTAGAGTTGGAAGGAAATTTAAGGTGTTCAGGAAAGAAGACTTGTAGGGATTTTCAATGGTATATGGTTTTTTCTCATTGTGATGATATTTGATAGGTCATCCATCTCAATTTGTGGAGAATAACATTGATTGTTTCTCAGGACAGGATTCTTATTGCTACAAGATGGACGTAGAAGAGGCATGTGATGGATTAGTTGATGATTTATATAAGTTGGAGAGTTAAAAGGGGTGAAATTTTTCCCATTCAAGGCCTTTTTATGTCTTGTAAGTGTCAGAAAGGGTGAAGACATGTTTTTTATGTTCTTGAGGCCCATAGTGTAGTTCCCAGCAGTAAGACAAAATAAATAAATAAAATATAAAACATTTTTTTTAAAAATGAAAAGAAGATGGGATGCATGTTGAAAATGGTTAGAATTAATGGACTTGGTTGGTATGGGCTTCCCATCAAACACATGGGCCTCATAACTAACTTTAATACCTGTCAAATCCCTTCTTAAGCGGTTATTCAGACCTGTCACTTTTCTTGTGTGATATACAAGAACTTTATTTAGATCTAGAGAATTTGACCATGTAAAACCCAAGTTAACATTGTAAATTCTATCATTAATTAGTTAGTTACAGTGAGGGCACCATGAGATAATGATTTAAGGTGAATGGAATTGGCATTCTAGCATTGTTTCATTATTTGACCAAATGAAAGAACGAAGGAAGTTCTCATGCAATGGGATTGGGTAGTGTACAGAAGACATGGGTTTCCTCATAGGACTGTCACACTATTTCACCATTGCAAAAAACATGTATCGAACCTAATCATTTTACATATTCCTATGTACTCCCATCATGTGCCCAAATTCAATCTCTAGAGTAGGGTGTGGACGTCCAACAAAGCATAAAAGACAAAGGAATCTTGTCAGATGTTGTAGCTACAAATTCTATGGTAGACATGTATGAAAATTTTGGAAACATATACAAACACAAGAACCATTTGACAAAATGTCTTAAAAATATGTGGTTTTGGAGATAGCATAGACTATAAGATATATACATAATGGGTTTGTAGAAAAGGCTTTAGAAACTTTCAATAAAATTCAATCTGCATGTTTAGAGCCAATTAAAAACATGAATTTAGATTTGATACGTATTGAGGAGGCTCTTTCTTATTTATATTTTGTATATTTGTGCCAATTACACCATTTGGTAATGTACCCAAATCTCTATTTTTGGTTATTCCCATGCCTCGGCCATTTCCAAATCTATGTTGCCATGTATTTTTCTATCTCCACGGGATTTTGGTTGAATTTTATTCCCTATAGCTCAACCTTGTTTCTTTTCACAATTTGGGGATTTCTATTACCACCCAACCCTAATATAACTTGCCTTTTGATGGGTTTTCCATTGGATTAATACCCAGCTCACCCTTTTCATGACTCAACTCCTTAATTTTTCACAATCTCATTGTGTGGCTTGACGGGCTAGCCATCTAACTCAAGTTGGATTTTGTATTATGGGATTCTCTGTAAACTATGCACAACTCACTGACATTTCTCCTACTTCTATACAACTCTCATTATATCAAATATGTAGTTCATTATTTTCGGTAAGAAATTTTTTTCCTTAACCCTTGAATTTATTTTGTGCATCTAGTCTCGAATCTGAGTTTGGTTGTTAGGAATTTGAGGTGAAATATACTTTTATTTCGACTTACCCTTTTATAGTTCATCTAGCCATGATTTTTTGTTTAAGATCCATTTTGAACCAACCATCCCTTGCACATTCATTGTTGTGTTCCTTCGAGTTAAGCATTATACCTACTCACTATGTAACACTCAGCTTGTGCAAAATTATGTGGTTGTTTTCCAAAACGTCAACTAATTGTTGAAGCGCCTCAAATAAAGGTAGTCATATAGAATGCATTGATTTTTGGATTTCACAAATAGGTTTTGTTAAGATGTTTTTTCAATATTTTAATAAATTATTGGTGGCTGGAGTAAATCCTTTTCCAAATAACTTCCCAGCAATGTCTCAACATGTGCCATAATGGGAGATTTTAGATAGAGTATGGACATCTGCCAAAGTGTAATATAGAATGGGTAGTATTCAGGAAAGTGTTTGTAGCTATAAATATTTGTAGGACATTCATGTAAAATGTAAAACCTTTCTCTTGGCACATAAACCATTTGACGTAATGCCTAAAAGAGGGATGATGCCTTGTAGAATGCGGGTAAACTCACCTGTAGCACCACTTTCTCTACGGATGTTGGTATTTCCAGGCATGGCCTCCTTAACCTCATCTTTAATAATTTTTGTATAATTTGGTTTTTCATTTTCAATATAATACAAATGTTTAACCATTATATGCTTAAACATTTGGTTATTTTAAACAAGACTTGTATCGCAAAACAATAAAACATAACCTTGTGACTTATGCATTGCAAATAAACCTTGGTGTAAAACTTAGACTGCATCCTCTCGAGTGGGCTAGTTGAGTTTGAGTTCGTCATCAAACTTAGTTATCGTCCTTTCATAAAATTAGATAATTACAATTTTTTAAGACTCACAAAACAACCCTCTAGGCCCCAGAAAAAGGATGATATTTTTTTTATGTCCCTCATTATGTGGTGAGTTATATCGAACTTTATATTGATCTTGAATGATCATTTTTTCTCTCAATTCCACCCCTTTAGGTGTCCTATTACCCCATTCTTGCAGTTCTAGTAAGCTACAACAACTAAAAATATGGCCTTCATTTCATCTCACCTTTTGGACCCTGATTGAAGGAGCAATTTTCCATCTTCACAAACCTCTAGTAATTATACTAGATAATTGTTTACAACATTCATTTTGGGGAAAAACACATTTCTAGATGTATTGGCAATGGGTTTTTGTACGCATCCAGTCGTAGTTTAACTAGGTCAAACTGAACCAATTACAACTGGTGGCTCAAAACTCTAGCCACCAATTATAAACCATTTTCTAGTCCTAAATTTCCTATGTTCTTGTGAATTCCTGGTATATAGGAGTACACATGATAATTTAACCATTGGGTGAATGGTATCCGAAGAAAATTTTCAAACGTGGTTCTTTAGCCTTCAAGCCAAGTTTAGATATTTTCGCAACTATTAGAAAAATGTAAAAATAAAGTTGTAGGACCCTAGCCAAGATAGTAAACTATCGTGAAAAATATTGCAACTTATAAATAATTATTTGGAACTCTATCTCATGACTTTTTGTGTGAAATTTGAATTTTGGAAAAATAGTGTTTCTCTATCTTCTCTCTCTTCCCTATCTCTTTCTCTCTCATCCCTTAGTTAAGGAATGAAATGAAATGAATATATGCCCCTAACTGTCTCTTGTTGCATGTGTATTTTTATCATCATGTAATTGGGAAAACCAATAATATTAATTATGCTAGATTTTCATAGATGTCATGCCAGTGATTTATCGTTGATTTCATACTCACATGGTTTTGCAGGATGCAAGTAAGATAGTGAAATGGAATCATTGTAATTCATTGTGTATTATTGTAATTTATATTTAAAGCAATGCAATTGTAGAGGCTAAATCAATTTTTTGCAATATATTGAAATACTTACTATTGTAGTTTGGTAGTATGTATGAGATGTTATTCTGAGGGGTACTTTGGGAAATGTCCATTTAACTATAGGTGTTCTGTTGATTCAATTTTACATATTATATGGTAAAGGGGGGGTTAGATATATATGTCAAATGAAATTATAGAGGATAATTCAACATTTTGTGAAGTGTTAAAAGATTTATTATTGAAGTTTTGTAATATTTTTAAGATGCTAGTGTTTAAGGGAAATGTTCATTTAAACATGGGTGTTATTTTGATCCCAAAATTTTGTATTGTAAAATTTGGATAAATATGTTACATGAAATTGAATTTGACATCTTTTAGTGTATTCGCATTGTTAAATTTATGATGAAATCTCTAGAGTGTTATGTTATTTAACTAGCAAATATATAAAAGGAAACCTAAATGTAACAGTCAACCTTAGTTTAAAAATTATTCATTTATACCCTTCTCGCATGATCTTTCTTATCATAGAAGAAACTAAAAACTAAGTATGAACTTAAATCTTTACACTCGATGGCACCTTCTAATAAGTAGATAAGATCCCAAGTTGATATTTACATCCTAGCCTGTGTATTTTGCAACATTATCATAAACCCAACAATTAGGAATGATATAGTTATAATTTTTCCTGGTGTATGTTGTCCCCTCATATGATTAATTGTTGGGTGTGCAGTACAAGGAGAATGTGTTCTCCTAGGGTAGATGATAAGATTGTGGTCCATATGTTGTCCAACATCAAATAAAATGATTAAACCATCTGTTGGACTAACACACATGCTGAGTGGCGAAGGAGAATGTAAACTAACCTAGGATGTCACCTGCTCCATAGTTGGGGTTCAACCAACATCAAATAAAATGTAAAACCATCTTGGACTGACACACATGCTGAGTGGCGAAGACTGTAAACTAACCTTGGATGTCACCTTAAGAGTTGGGATCATAAATAAACTCGATACCCAGTTTATTTATCGTTTGATTTCTATGGTTCAATACTAAGAGATACTTATTGAAACATAACAAATATTTAAATTTTGATTAGTTGGTGAAAAATTAACTATAAGATGATGTTCCTGGAAAAAGGTGAAAATTAGATCGTTCATATAACATGCTTAAACCATCTCGTGGTGAGAAAAAAAGGATCCACATTGTGCAGAATCTAATGTGATCCTTAACCCTTTTAACGATGGACTACCCCGTCTTTCTCTCCCACTTTTCCTATTATGTATTGGGTATATGATGTGAAACTATGTAATCATGCTTCTAGTGGTAAATCCCTTAAGATAAGGGCTTAGATTCTCATGAGGTTACAAATTCCCTATTAGAAAAAAGGTTACACAATTCATCACAAAAAGCATATGAACCTAGTTAGTGGAAAACCCTCTTAAGTTAGACATAAAACGATACTCATGGAACCTAATCTAGAAACAAGAAAATAAGGAAGTATGTTTTCATGTTTAGAGCCTTCGAATCCTTAGCTAATTCTTGGATCATAACTATAGTAAACTTATAATTGATGCTTGGCCTTTGGAAGTATAATCGTGGGACATTATTCCATAGGAAAGTGAAACATGAATTTCCTTGTAATGTGATTAAACCCTCTTACTATGGATGAAGAACCTAACTCCTATAATTCTTATTGTATACTAACTCAATTATAAATTTATAAATGAATGAGAGAAACTTGAACCTAAATCCTTAAAAAAATGTGAGCTTCACATCCTTTTGACTTAAATATGTCCCATTGTGTAATGGAGGTAGGATATAGAATCAAGATGAATTCCCTTAGGAGTGGATCCTAAGGATAATATCAAATAGTATTGTGTGTAAATAAATACCCTATTAAAAAATGAGTGAATTAAACAAGTAATTGAAATACTGTCGATGATCCTTATTAAATGAGATACACAGTGAGTTAAATTTTAAATAGTATAGAGTCCAAATCTAGTAAAAGGAAAAAGGAATGTATGATTCACATATTATGAGCCTTTATAGAACTTAAGGTAAGAATTGAAACAAGATTATAATAATTGTATGACCCTAAAAGTATCATGTCGTGGAAGACCCTATCTATAGGTTTATATTGTAATTGAATCATTATTTTTTGCCTTGTCATTTTAAAAAAAATGTCCTTGATGTGCATCATGAGTTTTGATGTTATCTATGTGGGTTAATATTTGTGTAAAACATATCATGTGTTGTGTGTAGTCCTAAGTGATCTTCTATAGTATTATGTGTACTACAATTTAAGCCAAAAAAAATTATTCTGGTATTTAAGTGTTTTATTTGTGTGTGTAAAGTGTGGGCGTTATACATAGGTAAAGACATGTTCCTAGAAACAACTGTTTAGTGAAGGATATGACCCTTCTTGAGTAATTTATGAATAATTTGATTGGTGAAAGCTAATTAACATCCATTGATGATATTTCTATGTCATATTTGACATTTCTAATGAATTTGTAAGCTTTAAAAATCATGGTGATGAGTTTTGTGGATTTTAATGATCCAGGTGATGGGGTGTAGAGATTCTTTTGAGCTAGTTTGGTGCATTTGGACATGGCTGACCTACATGGGCCCATTATGAATGTCTTAATGAATTTATTTTTTTAGGTTTTATTGGTGTAGATAAAGTATTAGGACCGGCTTGTTTCATTTTGTGAGTTGAGAAGTGTATAAAGTGCAGGTTTGAATTCAAATTTGTACTAGCTAAGAGAGAGGCAAATAGTGTGACCCATATGTGTGTTTAAAACAAGTATGAAGCAATTATACCAGTGATGAAGAATTTTTTGAAAGGCTAAGGAATTTTATAGAATGTTATTTCAAGGGTTTGAAAAAAAATTCCATGAAAAAGTGAGATATGGTGAGTTTGAAGAAGAGATGCTTTGAGCAAGGGTTTGAAAGTGTGAGAGATGAATAAGTGATCTCCATCAGTTGTTATAGCAACAAGACATAATATATCTTCAATCCAATGGTATTTGAGTTAGTTCTTGATCATATTTTGGGGTTTTAGTCTCCTTTTGGAGTGGGTGATTCACTAAATTAAGATTTGGTGCTCCTTATAGGGTTGGTTCTCTACTAAACTAGGGGTAGGTTCTCCTTGTGGGGTTGGTGCCTCACTAAAACAAGGGTTGGTGTTCCTTTTAGTTTTTTTCCTCTGCTAAAATAGTGGTTAGTTCTACTTGTTGGGTTAGTTCCTCACTAAATTTGAAACATGGCTATATAAAGTTTTTGTTTTAGTGGGTTTTCTTCCCTTTGAGGGTTTCCCACTTATATTAGGTGTTCTTGTGTAGTCTATTTCTCTTTCTCTTGGTTATTGTTGATGAAATGTTTAAGTAAGCATACAAAAAAGTAATGTATGATTGAATGATTGAATAAATGATAATGAATGGTGAATTGACAACTTAAATGATGAATGCATGGTTTGGTAAATGTAGTGAAAATTATTGTATGATTGATTCAACCCCATCACAGTCCTTTGTGCTTCCAACAATTGGTATCAAAATGGGTCCTTTTGGAGAATTCTAATAATTTTAAGGAGATCCCCTTAAAGGTGTGCCATATAGTTAAAGTGTGTAATCAAGAATGATAAGGCATGTTTTTAAATCCTATATTAATTGTTCAGACAATAAATGTGCGAGTATATAGTCAAAGAGTCTTTCAAAATGTGTACATTTAGGTTTTCAAGTCTGTTATGATGTGTTGATGATTGAATTCCTTTGATGTCTTGCCTTGATCCTTCAAGATATTTATAAGTCTTGTATTTTAGTGTTATATGGTATACAAGGCTCTTTCTCTGAGTATATAGTCTTGTTGGTCCCTTAAAGAGGTATTTCTCACTCTTCTTAAGTAATGATCATATTGTTTGTCAAAAGTGTAAGGGATTTCTGTCATATTATGAATTCAAGTTTTTGTATCAAGTCTTGATCTGAGTTTGTAATTAAATTTGGTGGTATGTATAATGATATGATTTTATCATGAGAATTCTATTCTGAGTCAATGATGAGCCAAATAAGAAGAGTTAAGGATGTATAAATTTATTCCTTCAAGGTCTCAAGACAAAATATGGATATTTAAGGTATCTACAGGTGTATATAACCTCATGAAGACATTTTATGATGAAAAATATTCTTTGAATATGTATCTAAGAATGATTCGAAGTTTATTGATAGAGGATAAGATTGTAGATCATGTCAAGTTTAAGAAGTGATGATAAGAAGAATCCTTGAAAGCTCAAGTTTCTTTAAGTCTATACGAAGGGTCATGATTTCATATGATGAACTTTAAAGTAACATGTACAAGATTGATTGCAAGCTTCCCTAGTATCAAATTCTAGGTTGTAGGATGGTAATTCATGAAACATGAAGAAAATCATAATGTTGAGTTATATTCATGGTGATTCATGCAAAGATTCTTGAAGGAGGCTATTAACCCAAGTTTATATAGATATTCTTAAGTTGGTTTGGAGTTTAAAAACCATATAATAAATTATTTATTATAAAAATACCCCTCTCAAGCTCTGTGCAAATCCTAACATAGTGTTTATAAGAAAATTCCATAAATGGAGGAAGAGTGAATGAACTCTTATGAATTTCTAACCATATGATTTTGAATTATTAAGGGTAGATATTTGAAATTCTCAAGGTGTTCTAAAATTGTATGGTCACTCATTTCCTTAACAATCTGAAATATTACTTTGAAGACCTAATTAAAAAAGCCAAATTCAAATCTAGGCTAAATTGGTTGAAGAAGGGTTTGTGTTGTGAATGGGTCTAGTGTATAATCCAAATGGGTCCCTACGAATGTTTTTTATTTTCTCTAATTTTGAAGGGTCCAAAATTTATTACTAAAACACTAGTATGATAGGGATAGTAGATGTGAAAGGTCATTTGAGTTTCAAAAATTGAAGAAAAGTTAACAATTTTTTCAAATTAGATGTGCACATAATAATTATAACATAAGTTGTACATGATGGTCTTCAACAAGTCTTTAAAGTTGGGATAGGATTTATATTTTAGTTCTTGTTATGAAGATTTTTATGTGCAAGATGGAAGATGTATCATGTCATGGCACAATTTGTTATGAATTGTTGTATAGGTGAGCTAAAGGTATGCTAGTTAGAGGGATGATTCTAGATGATGTGTCTTAACCCCTATGATAAGAGATGTATCATGTAATCCTAAGATAGGATGATGTTATGCAAAAAAAAATTGAGTTATCACAATTATAAGAGGTAGAGGAGCAAGTAATAGGTTTGATAAATTATGTGAAGGCTTGTGGGATGGATATCTTATGTCTTGGATAGTCAATGTATCATGCCAAAGAGTGGTAAGTGGTGAGATTGATATAGATACAATGAATGCACTTGAATCCAAGGTATGTGATTGAGTTTCATAATTTGCAATGGGTACAATATTGTAGAGCTTCAATAGTAGCTACACAAGCTAAGTATGAAAGTTTCTTCAGGTTTTATTCATAACCTATTTTGAGGGGGATCATAAGGGTCTTCTTGTTGGTGTCGAAATGCAGCACCCCTGGGACTCTGCAACACGATGGGTTGAGAATCTCAGTGCGATTGCACAACATGGAGCTTTTCCCAAGTGTGGGACCTTGCGAAATCGGAAAAGCTCTCTGGATGAAGGCCGGCTCCTATTCCTCTGTTCAGATGCACGAATAAAACGCAAAGGGCTTACCAAAAACCTAATCTAACTTTCCAAGGAGACAGGGTAGAGAATGCATAAAAATAAAACCTAAACTATGGAGGTGATGCACCAAGGAATGTTGGACACCCGTTTTGCAAATTAAACACAGACCACATAGATGCAATACAACACCATGCACAGGTAGCCAAAATGCAATAAGAGATCAAAAATGACAGCAATGAATATATGAGAGGGTTTAGAATCAATCACAGACATATATATATTGCTCAAGGGTCGATACAGTACATTGCAGTGGCCAAGAGGCAAAAAACGGCATTACAATCCATATGGGAGGCTTGAAAGCTCCAAAAATTCTCTTGCAAGCAGGAGAGAAGGGAGGATGCAAAATGAAAAGTGTCCAACCCTTTACAAAGAGCCTCTCTTGACCATTTATACAAGAAAAATGAGGGAGAAGAGAATGATTCGAATTCTGCCCCAACCACCTCCAGACTGCCTTAACTCATCCCATAATGGCGGTAGGTGGGATCCCCAACAACTCAAAACATGGTGAACTGTATTTTTACATTTTAAGAACTTGTTCTGACCCCATTAAAGATATCCATTTGTAGTTGGGTAGAGGACACCGAGAGCTTTCCGAAAAGTCCAACCTTGTGTGAATCCGAGCTCCCTGTGAAAAGTTATGGTGATCTGAATATTTCCAGCGTCAGGGTCTTCTGCCTGTCAGGTTCGGGGTTCTCCTCTGCATTTGCATCGGGTTTGGGAGGATGGCTCGACATGCTGCTTGATGTTTGTGTTTTCCCGAAACCCGCTTCCGCCAGTATTTCCAAGATTTCCTTTGTTTCGGGTTCGGAAATCAGACTTGCATGTGCATCGGGTTTGGAGGGTTGCTCGACATGTTTTCACCCCGTGTTTCTGCGCTGTGTTTTCCCGACTCTGAGACCCGATTTCCTTTGTTGTCGGGTTTGCGGAACCCTTGAGATGCTTCTTTGCCCTTGACTCGAGACATCCTTTGCGACATCTTCATGTCGGGTTTATCATGTGCTTCTGCGCCATGTTTTCCCGAAACCTAAAACCCGATTTGCCTTTGATGTCGGGTTTTCCACCCCTTGCGACATGTCCTTTGCTGTCGGGTTTTCCAACCCTTCCGACATGCTTCTTTGCCATGTTTTTCCGATGCTGAGACCCGATTTGTTTGATGTCAGGTTTTGGAGACCCCCCGACATGTCCTTTGATGTGCTTTTCCGCCTTATTTCTCCGAAACCCGACTTGCTTTGCGTTTATCTATATTTCCCCGGGGGGTAAATATATACAACAATTTGGCGACTCACGGGGTTACCTGCCTGCTAGGTAGAAGATCAGTGGCCTTTTAGCAATCCATTGGGCATGGAGTCATAAGAAATAACCTGAAACCAACCTGAAATTTGAAAACTCCCCTCTGAGCCACTTGAAACCCATTGAACTGGGAGCTTTCCCACCAAAATACCACCGAAATGAACTGTGCCAGAGCAAAACCAGCAACACCAAAAACTATGTACAAAACTGAAAATCATACGTGCTCCAAATGGAACATGCAGAGTGTGCACAAGCACTTCTTCTACTGAAAGCAAACCTACCTACTCTACTCTAACTGGAAGCAAAGGAAAGCTAAACAAACCCTGCAATTGGTTGTGAGAAATAGCTTCCCTTTCTCAGAAGTGGCAGCCATGCAATTGATTTGGAGCTGATCATGGCTGTTAGGATGAGTGGAAAATCAACAAGAAGCTGGTCTTCCACCCAAATCATCAAGGTATCAACTGAAGGAAAATTCAATACCTCTTTTAGTTGTTCTGCATTTGGATTGGGGAGGTATGGCAGCTGATCCTTGGTACTTTGTAGCTCATCCTCATGCTTAGAAGCAAGCATGACTGGTTGTGACTTCTCCTTTGGCTCCAATGAAGCCAAATACCTGATTGGGCAAGGTCTGATCCGTTTGATATGCCCATAGCTCTGATTTTCAACTCCAAAAATGGAGTCTTCTTGTAGACCCTCCTGAATGGATGGTGCGGAAGAAATGGTGAAACTCCTTTCCGTCCTTTCTCTTCCTCCATGGCTGATTGTGAAAGATTAAAATCTTCCAATCTTGGTTCCAAAGAGCTGCTATAAGATGCAGGCTGCTGTAAATGAATGCTCTCCTTCATGAAGGCAGAATCAAGTGTTTGGAATGGGGATGATGGAAGAGAGAATGGTAGAAACTCAACCGGTTCTTCTCCATCAAAACAATCCTCCAAATCTGACAGATAAACTACTTCGTTGTTGTCCTGCTGCAAATGCTCAACTTCCTCCATGGTGTCTTCTTGATCTGTAACTTGACCACCATGGTTTCTTTCACTCTCTGACATCGATTTTGAGAGATCAAACTCCTTTTCGGCACTAGAACTCAGGAGAGGTGAAGTAGAAAGAAGAACTGAAGGTTCTCCCATAGCCTGCTTTGTGCTCAAAGCCCTTGGATCTGCAATTTTCTCCTCCACAGCTAGATTGTGCTCCTCTTCTGCTGCAACAAAATCAGTCCTGACCACCATTTGTTCAACCATAGCCTCTTCTGCAGGCTTTACCAGCAAAGGGATCTTATCAACTCCAAATTTAAGAGCCAAACTTACTAAGCTTTTAATCATTTCTTCTTTTCTCGGCTCTTCCTCTTGCTATCCTTGATGACTGATTTTTGCAATTTCTTCTTCCCCACATGGAATTGGGAATGCAAGAGGAGGGATGGGTTGTAACTCAATTGATTTTACAAATTTTTGTGGTGGTGGAGGAGGTATTTCATTTGGCTCCTGTGGAGGGGATTCGGATTTGGAAGAGAATAGGGCAGAAAAACTAAGATGGGATGGAAGACTAGGGGATGGAGGGATGGATTTCACACTTGGGGCAGCGTATGCTGGGCTTAAAACTTGGCACTGCTGCTCATATGATATAGATTGAGAAGGAGGAAAAGAAAGAGTATGAGACGGTGTGCTTACCCATTGACAAGGTTGCAGAATACTTCTCTCATATACCTCTATTCCTTCAATCCACCTTGTAAGTAATGGCAGTGTTGCAATCATGAAGTCCAATTTCTCTTGGGGGCCATAATGCCTTGGAAAAGGTCCCACCCATGGACAAGGTGCTCTGTAACCGATTCCAAATGCTTTCATTTGTGCCTGAGCCCTAGATTGCACCATGTTTACCTCCATATTTTGGATTTTCTCCAGCAGATCTGCATTTTCTTCTTGACTGCCCTCACAACCAGCATACCCTTGTGCTTGACATGCTTCATATCCAAACTGACTTTGGCACTGCTGCTCATATGGGTAGACATGTTGATTTTGAATTTGATCAAAATGCTGATTTGGAGGATTTGTAAAACATGTTGGAGGTGTGATATACTGCTGTTGTTGATGTGAATTCCATGATGGAAATGAAGTCATGATTGCACAACTTCATGGAATGGAAGGAGATGGAAGAGATAGAAGGAAGAATGGATGAAAAATGAATGAAAATGAATGGAAAGGAAGGTCTACAACTCAGAGAATGAGTTATTGACCAGATGGAGCTGCCAGATGTGTTTGCAAGTGGAAAAATAGCCCCTCTTCTTGCTTAGACCCGGTTCGAATCCTTCTCATGTGCCTGGGCAACTGTGCTGCTACACCGCTGAATCCCATCCCTTCGGAGTCGCCAGATGTGTTAGAGAACAAGCCTCTAAAAGGCTGGATTTTTCCAAGTTACACACCAAACTTGACAATATTGAAAATATAATTTAAAACTTCGAAAGACCCAGAGGAGACAAACTTCAATCTGGAATTCGGGCCTTGTTGTGCAGCTGCGGATCCCCGAAAAGTACATGGCGGAACTCAGGTCATGCGATGCAACTCACAAAACCTGAATTGCTATGTGTCGGAACTTGGAACATGTCCGACATCCCTCAAAACCTGAAATCACTATTGCTATCGGGAATAGGACCATGCAACGCATCACCTAAAACCTGAAATGACTGCTTTGATGTTTTCGGACCCCGAAAACCTGAAATCACTAAAAACCTGAAATTTTGAAAATCAAAATCTCAAAAAACTAAGAATACCCTTTTGAAGATTACCCTCAGATCTACCAACTGGTGAAATTTTGACCTGTTTTGAGCAAGATAAACCCTTGAAAAATGATTTCGGAGTTCAGGCTAGGAGGTGCAAAATCCGAAATTTGTAAAAAACTACAATTTTTAGTGCAAATTTCATGAAAACTCCTTCAAATTTTGATGGAATGACCTCTTGGTCCCACCGGGCGTGCCAAAACTGTTGGTGTCGAAACGCAGCACCCCTGGGACTCTGCAACACGATGGGTTGAGAATCTCAGTGCGATTGCACAACATGGAGCTTTTCCCAAGTGTGGGACCTTGCGAAATCGGAAAAGCTCTCCGGATGAAGGCCAACTCCTATTCCTCTGTTCAGATGCACGAATAAAATGCAGAGGATTTACCCAAAAACCTAATCTAACTTGCCAAGGAGACAGGGTAGAGAATGCATAAAAATAAAACCTAAACTATGAAGGTGATGCACCGAGGAATGTTAAACACTCGTTTTGCAAATTAAACACAGACCACATAGATGCAATACAACACCATGCACAGGTAGCCAAAATGCAATAAGAGATCAAAAATGACAGAAATGAATATATGAGAGGGTTTAGAATCAATCACAGACATATATATATTGCTCAAGGGTCGATACAGTACATTGCAGTGGCCAAGAGGCAAAAAATGGCATTACAATCCATATGGGAGGCTTGAAAGCTCCACAAATTCTCTTGCAAGCAGGAGAGAAGGGAGGATGCAAAATGAAAATGTCCAACACTTTCAAAGAGCCTCTCTTGACCATTTATATGAGGAAAAAATGAGGGAGAAGAGAATGATTCGAATTCTGCCCCAACCACCTCCAAGACTGCACCTAACTCCTCATAATGGCGGTAGGTGGGATCCCCAACAGCTCAAAACATGGCGAACTGTATTTTTGCATTTTTAAGAACTTGTTCTCACCCAATTAAAGATATCCAGTCGTAGTTGCGTAGAGGACGCCGAGAGCTTTCTGAAAAGTCCAACCTTGTGTGAATCCGAGCTCCCTGTGAAAAGTTATGGCGATCTGAATATTTCCCGCGTCAGGGTCTTCTTCCTTGTCGGGTTCGGGGTTCTCCTTCTGCATTTGCATCGGGTTTGGGAGGTGGCTCGACATGTGTTTGATGCTCGTGTTTTCCCGAAACCTGCTTCCGCTGGTATTTCCAAGATTTTTCCTTTGTTTCGGGTTCAGGGAAAATGGACTCTGCATATGCATCAGGTTTGGGAGGGTGGCTCAACATGTTTTCGCCCCATGCTTTCCCGACTTGTTTCCCCGACTCCTGAAACCCGATTTCCTTTGATGTCGGGTTTTCCAACCCCTTGCGACATGTTCCTTTGATGTCGGGTTTTCCAACCCCTCCGACATGCTTCTGCGCCATGTTTTCCCGCCTCCGAGACCCGATTTCCCTTTGCTTTTCCAACCCTTACGACATGTTCTGCGATGTCGGGTTTTCCAACCCCTCCGACATGCTTCTCCACCGTGTTTTCCCAACTCGGAGACCCGATTTCCTTTGATGTCAGGTTTTCCAACCCCTCCGACATGCCTTTGATGTCGGGTTTTCCAACCCCTCCGACATGCTTCTCCGCCGTGTTTCCCCGATTCCGAGACCCGATTTCCTTTGATGCCGGGTTTTCCAACCCCTCCGACATGCTTCTTCCTGTCGGGTTTTCCAACCCTTTTACAACACTTCTATCTCATGGATTTGAAGCTATATGACTAATATGGTTTAGTTAACATATCATGGTTGGGCTTAAGTAATGTGATAGAGCTACAGTGTGTCGGTGAATGAGAAATTATGGTGTTACACGTCTAAAAGGTAGTTGAAGGTAGGAGGTCATTAATCACTTTGATCTCGAAGTTTCAAGCACCAATATGTTATAGTAGGACAAGGAAAAGTAATATGACCTAAGATAATGAATTTAAGAGAAAAATGTATGTTTAGAATAATATTCCCCTGAACTACTACAATGAGTTGAGGACAAGAATGATTCTATGCTTGAATTTTAAATTGTATGAAGAACTCGTGATGTTTTTTATGACGAATAAGGTTGAAGAGGAGCTTATATGTCTCATACTCTTGAGATGTGAGGACAAGAATAATTGTAGGGCCTATATGTTGACTTTTCATAGTTTATATAGTGTTAAAAGAATGTGGATGCAAGTTACAGATCTAAAATGACACATCAAGATAGGGAAATAATATATTCACCTTGAATCAATCATCAAGGATGCTTAAAATGATTTTATAGCAGATGGAATATGACCTGAGGTGTAATATATTTGGGTATAGGTTATTTTTCCAAGAAGGTTTTAAAATCATGAAGAGAGACTCTATAAGACTAAGGAAGATCTTTAGGGTAGTGTTGAAGTTTTTAATACCTTTCCAAGTCATGAAAACAATGTAAGAGTTATTATTTTGTGTTTTAAACTAGATAAGAATGGTGTAAGTCCAAGAGGATTCCTAGGGAGTGGATTCATGATGTGATTGGGACCCTTGAGCTTGTTAAAATTGGCTTAAATTACACTAAAGGAATTGTTTAGGGATCTTAGTCTAAATTTGGTGTGGGACAAGATATGGAAGAGTTGAAGACAAGTATGAGCATTGACAAGTTTAGACAGGTAAGGAAAGATATAATTTTGAATTTATTATCCTTGAATTCATAAATTTTGGTATGTGTATGATTTTTGTACATTCTTTTACGGAATATTACGGTGTTATCAAGCCATGAAAAGGCCAAAAACATAGCTTAAGGAAGGAAAAACAAGTTTGTAAGTCCAAATGGTGGATGTATGGAATATTTTCACTCTAGAAGAAGGAAATAAGATGTTTATATCCATGTTGTATCATTTTGGCATGTTTAAGTTAATTTATTCTTCTTCTTAGGGGGAGTTCAATGGTTTCTAGCTGAGAAAAGATGGTCAAATCATGTCAAGATGAAGGAAAACAAGTTTGTGAGCTATTTTTGATAACTTTGGTTGATATTTCTAATGATAATTTGATCCTAATAAATTGATAAAGATGAATAAAATATAGGTACATGTATTATTTTTCATTAATAATTAAAAGGGGGAGAATCTTAGGTGGTTTTCCAACAATGACAAAGGGGGAGATAGTTGGCGTGTTGAGTTCTAGGTGATGTCATTGATGTAAAATATCATTAATAAAAAATAGGTTGATGGATATGTGTTAGAGAATGTTTAGTAGGTTGATGACATGGATTTTCATGGTGTTTCATGATAGCATGAGTAGTTTCAATGGGATTGGCTTGGTCTAACAAGCCTAGTTAGGTGACCTAGCTAGCCTAGGTGATGGTGCATAATGGTGTGAATTTCTTGGTGACTTGAGGAGCATTCTATAATCATGGAGATAATTATTAGAGATTATTTAGGAACTAACTTGACTTTTAGATTGCAAGTATAGGTTGAAGACCCAGTTGGAGGTGTTCATCTAGAACTAGTCTAGGTGTTTGGAGACCAAATGAGGAAATATAGAGCCATATGATATCATGGAGTAATGTATGTGAGTGAGGAATGATGTATAAAGGTTTTAAGGTCCTTTTGGATACTTTGGAGCTGAGATATGGTATTATTCTACTTGGTCATTGTGCACACTAGGCCTAATCCTAGTGTTTAAAGGCCTAATTAGGTCATATAGTCATTTGCAAGTATATTTGAGCCATTAAGATCACTAATGGAGGTATTTTATGTTGAATTAATCATGTAGAGGTAGTATTCAAAGGTTATAAGATGAGTTATAGTGTTGGTTCAATTGACCTTTAGCCTAAACCATGCAAAACCCCAAGGGATAGTCATGCAAATGAGATGGGTTGAGAAGATATAGAGCTATTTGAGATATTATGATGAGTAGATATGGTGCACAGGGGTTTATTAGATGTGTGGTAAATATTTCAAGTTATCCTAAAGATATTTTGCAAGTAATGTAGTTTTTGGTGAAACAAGGTCAAGATAAAGATGATTTTTAGCTCAAATTACATCTTTTGATGGTCACCCTTAATTGTCTGAATTGTATGGGAACTTGTGGATTTTAGGGAAGATTTTCAATTTACGTAATAAGGTTTCATAAAAATAGTGAAGTCATTTTTTCATCACATTTTTAATGAACGAATGTTAAGAAGATAAACAACATTGTTTTGAGTTTGAAACTCTATCTTAAGAGTAGTAGGAGATATCTTCATTGTAGCCAAAAATAATTGATTTCTTGTGCTAGTATGAATATTGGATGATCTAGAGTACTCATTCATGATTCCATAAAGGTATGGTAGAGCATGTGGTGATGAGTGGACCCCACTCAAATTGGAAAGTTTCTGAAGAAGTTTAGCTTGAGGTAAGGTTTTCCAAAGGATTTTTTAAAAAAATGACATTTTTTTTAGTACGGGATATTTAATTTATTTAAATTATGGTTTAAGATCATGGTTGATATTTTACAAGGAAAATTATGCCCCATTTATGAAGACTGGTCTTAAGGTAGTTTTGGAGAAGTTCTAGAGTAGTTTCAGAGACGGGCCTGGTTGAAGGCCTTCGACTTATAGTTGGAATTAAATTTAAGGTGTAATGGAAATAGGATTTAGAGGTATTTCTAATGGTGTATTTTTTTTCTCATGACGATGAGATTTGATAGGTCATCTAGCTCAATTTTTGGAGAAGAATATTGTTTCTTTCTCAGGAAAGGATTGATCTCGCTATAAGATGGAGGTAGAAGATGCATGAGATGGATTATTTGATGTTCTCTATAATTTAGAGAGTTACCAATGATGAACTGTGTTCCTAATTAATGCCTTTATAGGTCTTATAAGTGACAGAAAGGGTGAAAACTAGTTGATTTTGTAAAACTTCTATCGGGATGTTCAATTTTGTGAAGATGAAAGTTGGTGTGGTTTGCATGTATGGATGCTTCGTCATCTCTAGAAAGAATTTATTTGATCTAAATGATACAAGATTTCCAATGAGTTTTTACATGCCATAGTTGAGGTGTTTTTTTATATTCATGAGGCCCACAGGTGAAGACAAGTTCCTAGAAACAGTTGATTGCTGAAGGATATGACCCTTCTTGAGTAACTTATGAAGAATTTGATTGGTGAAACCTAATTAACAACCATGTATGATATTTATCTATCATATTTGACATATTTTATGAATTTTGAAGCTTGAAAAATCATGGTGATGAGGTTTGTGGCTATTAATGATCCAGATGACAGGGTTTTGAGTTGTTTTTGAGCTAGTTTGGTACATTTGGTCATGGCCAACCTACATGGGCTCATATGAATGTTTTAATGAAATTATTGATATTTTGTAATTTTTATTGTTATAGCTAAAGGATTTGTACTAACTTGTTTTATTTTTTTGAGTTAAGAAGGGTATAAAGTGCATGTTTGAAATAAAATTTGCACTAGCTAGTGTGACCCATATGTGTGTTTGAAATACGTATGATGAAATTATATCATAGCTAAATAAGTGTTTGAAATGGTAAGGAATTATATATAGTGTGTGTGTAATGGTTTGAAGTAAAATAAGTCCATGAAAAAGTGAGATATAATGATTTGAAGAAGAGAGGTTTCGAGCAACGGTTTGAAAGTGTGAGATCTGAATAAGTGATCTCCATCAGTTGTTACAACAAAAATACATTATATATATTCATCCAAAGGTGGTTGAGTTTTTTCTTGATCATATTAGGGGATTTTAGCCTCCTTGTGGAGTGGGTGCTTCACTAAATTAGGGGTTTTTGATCCTTTTAGGGTTGGTTCTCTATTAAAATAAATAATGTGCACCAAGATCAACAAGATACTTCCATGATGGATCATAGTGATCTACATGAAAAATATCTAGAATCTCCTTCACACATCAAGCACCTTCAATACAAAAATTATTCCTATTTTTCTTCCCTAAAAAATATCCAAGACACATATCATGCTTCTTTTGGATACTAGTCTGAACAAGTATTATGATTTATCTACTTAGTTTTGCAAGATACTGAAGGTATAGATGACTGTATCTCTCATGCCACAAAATTTTCATATTTCCTTCCATAACTAAGGCATGTAGGTTCACCATAGAAGGATCAACCAACTTGTACAAACCTTTTTTCCCAACACCTAAGGAAAAAACCTTATTTTGTTTTATATCAAACACTACATTGTTTTCCAAAGAAAATTGCAGAAATATAAGGATTTTCCATTGATTGACATATTAAAAAAATTATCATATTAGGAACATGTCTAAAAATTTTAACCATGAGTTTAGTTTTTTCATTCAATCAAATAAAAACATCCCCAACCCCTTCTCCAACATGTGATCACCCATCCTCTAAAGTAACTGAATCAGAAAAACATAAATTAGTATGGAAACTGACATACCAAATTTTTTAATGAGTGAAGTGTTGAGATACTATAAAATCAAAGAACTAGTGCTGAGTATGTCTGTTATCCTAGCAATATGCCATGAGAGCATATACATCTTCTTACACATGTTCAACTACTACCACATGTTCTTTCTCGTTTTCATTCTTCAGAGCATTTTATAGCTTGTGACAATCCTTCACATGACCAAACTTGTAACAATAGTAACACTTTGCTTTAAATTTAGGAGAGGAAGAAAATGTGTTATTAACCTGTCATTTCCACTTTTATTTAGATTGAATGGAAAAAAATATTTCAGAATGTCCAAAATTGTACTCATGATTATATGTATGTCTCCACTCCTTTTGCAATAGGTAAGAGCTCACCTTGTCAAATGTGAGTCTAAATTTCAACCATTAGATGGTGGGTCTCCACAAATGACTCATATGAAGAAGGTAGGTGGTTTAGAACCAAAGCCACCATATCATTATTGTCTACCCTTTGTATGGAAGATAGTTGGTCTTGAAGTATTTCATTCAAATTAGGTTCTTAGACAACAATCCACCTTGTAACATCATGGGAAAAAGTATATTCTTTAGGTATAACACCCAAATTTTCTCCAATGTTTGATACTTATCCTTCATATTAGTCTATAACACACTAGTCATAATGGTATTCCTAACCTCAGGTATCAAATCATATGATACTAATTATTTTAAAATTAATCACACCTCTTTATGATGTTTATCATAATATGAAAAGTCTTCCTTCGCTACCCATGATTATCTTATCACAATCACAAAATTTTGGAAGTGTCAGAATTTTATTCCTCTATACATTGAAATTTGTATCCATCAAGTTTAACGTGTTTGAAAAATTAAATTAAATATATTCACCATTTATTATTTCAAATTAAATGGGCTTCAATATAGATGCAAAAAATGCATAATCAATGCAAATATAAATGCAAACAAATTTTAAACGTGCACAATGAGGCACCAAACCCAAACTTACTTAGACTCAACAAAGATTTATGTGGCACCAATGTCAAAATCCATCATCAAACTCTAATATTTGTTAAAATATAAATCAAAGACTCCTCTCATTGCTTCACAATGGCTTCAAATAAAAGCACTCAAAAATCACAAGCATAAATGGCATCAAGTAGAAGCACCTAAAAACATGAACTTGTGTCAAGGAAAACCCTTACAACTGGAAGATGTCTTCTGCCCTCATGGCTATTAGAAATTCCTGTGCCCCGTTAACCCCTGATTGGAAATTTCTCTCAATCAATGTCGAGCTACTCTAATTATCTTGATCGAGCTCAACATGCTCTCGCTAACCCTTGTGGTTCGTCTGAGCCATTTCCTACATGATCTTTCCATGTCTCTAAACAAGCTTGATGAGCTCTTAATTGACTCACCATCACCTACACCTCAATCAAGATGGCCTTAATTGTAGATCCCACACCCATAACGCCATATCCAAAAAATTAAGAGTAGAAAAAAATTCCACCAGATTGAGCCTGCTCTGAAGTCAAAGAAGAATAACTTTGGCTTATATAAGAAAACAATCAAGGAAAACCAAAACCCAAAGTGAAAAATGTAAAAGCAATGGAAAACCAAAACTAATTTGAAGAATGTAAAGGAAATGGAACATTATTTTCATGGAAAGAGATCACCGGTGATGATTTTATCTAGGGGGCTAGGTGGGTGTGGCAAAGCTACATTCAAAAACTGACAGAGCAAGTAATTTTTAAAGGCCCTCATTTCCTGATGGAGAAAAAATCCAAAAATAGTTTCAGTGCAAATATATCTAGATAAATTTAGGAACTTCAAAAAACATTCATAACCATACTAAGCTTACGTAGGAAAAACCCTAATATGATTTCAGAAGGAACATTTATATTTTGAATAGATAAAACCTCCCAAAAAACTTAGAACCATACCGACTCGACTATTTCCCCAGCTGCTACTTGGAGTCCCTGAATTTAAGATTGGATGAATGTAAATCCTAGTGATTTTCTGATTTCTCCTACGTGGTTGTGTTTTATTACTAGTCGTGGGGGTCCTATTTCCATAATGAAGATATGTTTTTGATGTAAACTTCGTTGGATCAAACCCAGTTAGGGTTTCTCAAGGTTGAATACGAATCACTATTATATCATAGGAAATGCAGGTATTGTGTTTGATTCTCTGCTTGATTTTTACTCAGACCTCACAATATTCCCTTCGGTTAATGCTACCATCCAAGAAACAAAAATCACTGGTGAAACCACCACTGACAGTTGCATCATCCCGATATTCTACCGATTTGAACCTGAGAACAAAAGCAATGACTTCATAAAACAGAAAATCAAATGCATAGTGATTAGGGTTTCTCTTGATTTAAGTTTTGAATCACAATTCGTATATGTGCTCAGCCACATAGACGATCTCAAAAAATTCATGCTTCAGATTCTTCTGCACATGATTTTGATTCGTTTGATCATTTGCACTATATCAGAAAGTGGAGGAACATGTTCACTTAAAGACATGCCTTTTAGCGTAAATATTGGGAGCTTTACAAAAAATAAATTACACTTGATATTGATATTTTACATGTGGTTAATACTTGTGGACCAAAATCTTTCAGTGTTGTTCCCCTGGCCATCTTCATCATTCCATGTATATATGTGTTTTGAAAATAATTCATCAACAGTTCTATCAAGTAGCTTGTTAGTCAAACTACTACTATTTTTGACATTTACTAGTAGAGAACAAGCATAAGTACAATATGATTGTGTATAATGTTGATTATTTTGTCATTGATGTCAAAGGTACAACATTAGTGTTGATGGAAATATTGAGGTTTGAATATTTGTTTAATATTCAACATTACAACATTAGTATTCATAAAATATTTATCCATATTAGTGTCATGTCAAAATTTAAATATTTTAATATTCAACATCACCAAGGAATCTTACGACACATGGCAGGATGTGTAAGATATTTTATGACGCGTAAGAGATTCTATGGCAGCTTATGATGTGTAAGATATTTAATGACAACTTATGATGCGTAAGAGATTCTATGACAGCTTATGATGCTTAAGAGATTCTACGACGTGTAAAATATTTTATGACATTTTCTAACATGTAAGAGATTCTATGATGTGTAAGAGAATATTTCTATTTGGAGAAAATATTTAATATTTAGAGCAAATTGGCCCATGGTATGGGCACATGGTTTTAGGGAAACCACAAGTGGTTTTTCCTCTCCTTCTTTCTATATAAGCAAGTTTTGTGTGCACATTTTTAGTAGAGCAAGAAAGAGAGCATTTTTCATGAGTGTGATATGTATGTGAGTTGATATTATAAATATCTTAAGTGAGTATGAGTATGTGAGAGAGAGAATATAGAAGGAGAAATTACTATTGATTTGTATTACATATTTTCTGGAGTGGGTGCATTGGATTGGGGATTGGTGTCTCCAAAATTTGGTGCTTCGAATAAGATATTGCACAGTCAGTGGTGTTTGCATTGAAGGGTTAAATTGGTGTTCGGCTTGGAAATAGGTGTCTTCTGTGAGTGGGTGCTCACACTTTGTAAACACTATTCTTTTAGTTGGATTTGGATAGTAGATCCAAACAGTCTCTTTTGGTGGATGTAGCCCACACTGAGTGAACCATGGTATATCTGGTGTTATGTGCATTTGGATTTTCATGTGCTCTCATTTTACTTTCATATTTGAATATCTTGTTAAGCGTGAAAAATAAAATCAATAAGTTGGAGAAAAAAAATTATTGTCGAATACTGATTCACCCCACCGCCCTCTCAATATTTTCATGCTTCTAACATATAATCCCCTTATTAGTAATATCATGTACAAATTTCAAAATTTATTATAATAATATTCTACATCTTATGATATTATAATTGAATTGCAAGATTTAATATTTTATTATTCTAGGCATGATAAATTCATTATTATTATTCTATAATGTGAATCACAAAGATCCACATGTCATTTCATATACTTAATATATAATTTCTCAAAAATATGTTTACGTTATTCTTTTTGAGATTTTAAAGTTATTTTTTAATTGGCTGACATATTTTAATGGCCATATCCAATTTTTTATAATAATAAAATAAGGATTTTTGAAATATTTACCTTTCTATAGTTTAAACATTAAAAAATAGAAATACCTAACTTTAAATGCTCTGTAATTAATATATTAAAATGCCAAAAGTTATCATTAATATCTTAGAAAGCAGAATGTTTCTTGGTTGTGACACGGGTCCAACATAGGTTAAAATACCTCCACTATTAGAAGACCATGCATATTAAGCTATCCAAGCCATCCAACCTACTGTTTAACACTAAGCAGCAAGTTAAGATCCTAGATTTCAGTGTGAGCATAATTTTTTCCAAAACCCTAGACCCCTGCAATTTATGTGTGGGAACTTACGCCTACATAATTTCATTCCTATCATATTATCTAACATAATTTGATTGGCTACATTACAAACCTCTTCTCTCTATGGGGGTTTTTTATCTTTGTTGTTTCTTGTCCGTATAGACATGAAATGTGAGTTTGCTTGGGATTTTTTAAGGTTATTTCCAACATTCCCTCTGAATCAAAATTGGGAGCCTATGTGACCCTCCGATTTTTATGGATATGCATCATTTTCGCAATAAATTTTTTTTATATGATTAATGTAAGCATTTTTTGCATTCAAAAGTGAAATAAAAAATGCTTATTTTGTTTTTTTGCATAATTATTATTAATGGCCATTCACTTCGTATAAGAAATTGATGTTTAAAATCCTCTATTTTATTGCCAAAATAATATCTTTGAAACTTGGACTCAGCAAGCATCATTTGGGTATGTTTTTAATAGTTTTCTACAGTAGAAAACCATTTTATAAAAGATTTTCAGTTTCACGAAACCATCAAAATGTCATCTTGAAACATTAATCAAGAATTATTTTTGTTAATACCTAACAATTTTCAGTCAGTTACAAGTACATGAATTAGTGGTTGGTTGTATTAAATACATGTTTCAATGTGACAATTGTTGTCATCAACTAAGCAGTACCACCCCACCAATCAATTTATTTACACTCAATTCTCTGGATTTTGAAAACATAGATTTCATATTTAATAAATTTATATTGAATACAAATATATTTTCATAGTAATTTGATATTTGGAAATTAAATATACTACTACTGAGTCCAAAAACAATTACCAGGTTCTGGTAGCAAAAATAATTAACAGAATAGAGGATGTTTTAGTTTGTACTCTCTCGATGACTTAGTAGGTAGCAACAACAATAAACATGTTGCCGTTGAATGGATGGTCCTAGGTAAGATGTAGTGCCCGATCATATTTGACATTATCTTACTATGAATGTTTTTACTATTTACTAGAGACATGGACTTTGTTATCATATTTGATCAATAGATATTGATAGATGGACATTATTATATTTGGTTTTCATTTTCATAGACAATATATATATTTCAATTATGGATATGCGGTGACTCATATTGTGGATCATATGCATAGAAAAGTATTTTAGTATTGATTATGATCTAGCATGACTACTTTTCATATACTGACACTTTGGATACTTGACATGTTGATTATATTTTGGTGTTCAAATTAATTTTTTGATTCATTGAGATTGGTGAAAATGGTAAAATTGAAATGTTTAGAAAATTTTAAATGATTGATAGCATTGCTTATCTTTGATGATTATTGAATTACCTAATATGATGATGTTTATTGATGAATTTTCATGTATTTTATTTTTGATATACTTGATGTGGCCATGAGGCTGAAGAGTTATTGTTAATTTTACATGTTATCGTATCAAAACAAACAAGAGTGGGTTAGGAGACTATCCATAGCAGAATATCGGATGGATTCAATGAAGGTCACCATGGCATCTTCATGTTAAGTTATATTTTTGTGTGTTGTTAGATTTTTATGAGGTCCCCATGGGGGAATGACCTCAATATGTGACCATGTGCTATGTGTCCTTTTCCCTCTTCCTTTTTAATTATTGTGGAGTATGTGATTTATTATATTTGTGTATTTCACTTTATTATTGTTAATTAATGTGTTTTTACTTAAGTTGATTAATCGTGTTTATTAAATTTTTAAGATGTGACAAAGGGGAATTTAACTGGGAAGGTTTTCGTAGTGATTAATTGATATGAGTTGGATTTTAATTAATTTAGGTGTTGTGCACTCAACCCATCCCTCAAATCCCGAAATTTGACTTTGGAGCCATTTTTTTAGGCTTGTGAGATAAGTTAAGCTTGTCCCACGCATATCAAATTCATCTACCAACTATACCTATGGTATAAGGGGTCAAAATTAGGCCCCATTATGTAATTTGGATGGTAAAAAGATGAAATTTATCGCACTTTCTTACATGAGCTTTTAATTTTGTCCTTAGAGGTATGGAGTGAGAACTTTTGTGTAAAAGGAATTTTTCATATCCTCACCCACCAATTTATTAGATTTGGTTTTGATGTTTAACTTGGTGACATGGGGTTGAGGAGAAGTGATGTGGCATCCTACATGAAGCCACTTCACACTCCTCTTTTTTTTTTCTATTTATACAAGTTATTTGGATAGTTTGGGTGTTACTTGATTTGGTTGTGCACTTGAATTTTGGAGGTTTTTGGCTTGATTTACTTGTTTGGAGTCTTGGAGCTTGTTTGGATTTGGGCTTGAGCTTGGAAGGAGCTTAGAGTTGTGATTTTGGATCAAGGATTCTTATAGTGGAAAGGTAGGGACTTATACCTTACAATTTTATTTTATTATATGTATGTTGGATGTAAAATGAATGTTTGTGTGTGCATGTGTGGGACTTGGTTAGTATGGCCTTAAGGATGGTGTAGGAGAAGGAATATGGGAATATTTTGAGGGAGAGATAAGAGTATTGTTTGCATATTTTGGAGGGATTTTAGGTGTAGTGTCCCACCTTTTTAAGATAAAATATTTTTACTTATCTTTGTATGATAAAACTTAAGGGAGTGATAAGATTATGAGGGAGTGATAAGATTTTATTTAGGGAGGGATAAGAGTTTGGTTTTTGTGGATGAAGATCTTTGTAAGATTTTAAGGTTGACACTTAACCCAGTGGGAGGCATAAGTGATTTCCCCATATTTCCTTGCTCCCCTGGCTTAGAGATTTTAGGTCTTGTTTTGGAAAAATTCCATTCCATTAATATCATTGTTTTGTGCTTTTTTTTTATAAAGGATTTTTGGCATGTGTGTTGTAATGTGCAAGCATTTGTGAAATTTTTCAGTGGTTGTATCCATTCCTTATTGCTCTATGTTTGGGTCTCAGGCGCCAATTAGGATGATAGCTTCTTCTTCTCATTGCAATATTGGTTGGGCAGAGAGCATTGCCTACTCCCCCTTTATTGTTGTTTTACTTGGAAGTTAAATAAATTGGAGGATATCAAGTTAAATCCTTGGGCATAGTTACATTATGTAGAAGACAAGAAGCAATCCTACTTTTGTAAAAACAATTGTCATGTTGTCTCCACACAAGTGGAGGGCTTTGTAGATTGCATTTTAATGTTTCAGCTTCTTGTAAATGTATTATGTAAGATTGATTTGTATTGATTATTGAAAAATGTATATTTGGAAAGGAGGCATGTGAAGATTGCATCTTCTTGTTAGTATACCTCCTTCAGACTTGTAAATTATACCAAGAGTGAATTTTATTTATTAATGGAAATTATCCTATTTGGAATGGAAAAAGTTTATTTTCAAATTTAAATATTGACTCAAAGGTTGCATTATGGTTTCATTAAAAAATAATAGTGTTCTTGCATAAAAGGTGTATGTTGATCCTGTTATCTCTCGAAAGTGCACCCTGTAGAGAGATGGCTATAGGTTTTCTAAGCTTAAAAAATATGATCTCTCTCTTTTGTAGATATAATGGAAACAGGTCTTGGGTCTGTGAGTATACCTATTTTGAGGTGAATCTCTGGTATCAAGGCCGTTTCCTTATTGATGTATCCTAAATTGATTTTTTGGGGTTAAGGGAAAATGATGGCTGTAAAATAACTAAAACTGAGGTGATACACTAAATTTATATGAGGGGTTTGACTTAGTATGCAAAATTTATATGGGAAGTATTCTTGATGCACGAGCCAACAATTTTCTATAGAATATTTAATGGAAAACACTTTGTTGTACTAAGGGAAAATATCACAACAGCACTGATAAGTTAACATGTACATTAAAATTATGTAGAAAATACTAAATTTATAGCAGGGTAAGATGATTAATCGAGGAATTTGCATTCACAAGACTAATAGAAACATACAAAAGACTACAAATAATTGGAAAGGCATAAAATACTTCACATACAGAAGGCAAAACTAGAAAAGAAATGCTTTAGTACTCCTATATCCCTAAATTTGTGCTTTGTGCTTTGCCAAAGCACACAATATATAGCAAAATAATTTTCACACCCTTCCTAAAAATAGTCTAAGGCTTGTACTCACCCATGCATCCTAATTTAATCTTTTATTTAATAATAGATAAAGGAATGAAAATAGAAAATGTAATTATAAATAGGCATTAATAGCCTTGATGACATTACAGTCAAACTAAAGTTGATTGTTCTATTTTTAAGAAAACAAAGATGAATAATTTGCTAATAATAAGTTTGTTTGTTGGACAAGTCTCTTTCCTTGTGCATGTGAATTCATCTTCTAGTCTTTTTTGTCCTCTTATGAAGCATGTAAAAAATGAACTCCCTGTTTGTGAGTAAAACAATTGCAATACTTACTATATTCGCAAAAATAACCATCCACACATTCATTTTATGGGGACCACCTCCATTCTCAAATTTTGATGTTGACATTCCTTGTCTAAGTGGTCACATGCATAACATACTGCAGATCATCTTCAACTCTCTTAACACTGGGGACCACCTTTGCACTCTATTTGGTTTGGTCACCTTTTTGGACTTAGCAATTTATAAGGTCAACCATCTTTGCACATTGCACATGCCATACTATAGTCTCCACCACCTTTTGATTATCATTACCATGTATATTTCTTGTCAGATTTTACATTTTTGAAGAGACCAAGGTTTAAATTTGACCTTTTGAGTGATGATTTTTTCGACCATTCATCATGGTTTATAGTATATACTTATTCAGTCAATACAAATGATAATTTGGAACATATGGGCTGGCCACCTCTAATGTTGAATCGACCCTTGGCATGTTTTATCGGTGGCATTTAACTCAAATGAAGTTAGGGTTTTTTGAATGCTCGCCATGTTGGTACCTTCTTCTGAAAACGGTTGAGTTAAGGTAACTCACCAAATAAGGCAGAAAAATATCTTAACCCTAATCATTTGGTCATTTCACTCTCGAGCTCTACTAGCATGGCAAAGCCCTGACCAATTTTCTCCAAGCCACCATGAATGTTCACTTCTAAGCTTTCCCATGGAGCTTTCTATTTCTATTTGGAATCACCATAAAATGATGAAGGGACTCTATATAAAGTCAGCCATTTCTTACATTGGGTATCATGCATTCTAGGAGGTCGTTTTCACGTTATTTCTAGTTCAAATCTGCTTAGCTTGAAGATGGTTTTTCTCTGTTCGTACTGGAATGTTTTTTGAACGGTTCAGCCATGGTCATTTTTTTTAGCATGAACTCATTGTAGCCATTATAACAAGGTAAGTGGCTTTTGAATCCTGGTTTGAGCTATATTTATCTTCAATGGGTGCTTTGATTTTCCACACACTGCGGTGTCATTTGACCTGGGCATGCGTATGTCTCTGATTCAAAGTTTGAGATTGTGTATTTTTTTTTCTTATTAAACCTTCACACAGCTCTAGATGACTTGGTTCTACCCACGGTGTGTCATCATTGAAGAAATAATTGCTCTTGAGCTTGTGGATGAGTCTAAGTTTCACTGACCGCTATATTTGAGGTAAACCCCTTCTGCTCTGTTTTGAAATAAAAGTGAGTTGCCATTGATGAATGATTTGGAAGATCAATTTCTTCTACAAATAGATTTATGAAACCCCTGAACATAGTCATTTTAGCTCTTGAACCACTGATATTTTGTCATTTGAGGGGTATGTCTTTACTTTCTGCCCTATTCGATGGTTTTAATCCATATATTTGTCATCATTTCTTCATATCTGTACATTTTATAATGTGGGTAGTCATAGATCTATGTTTTTTGTTAGATATTTAACTACAAATGTGGTCCTGATTTGTGAGTTCGAAACACAGTCATTATGGAATTCTCCCTTGCATGTTGTCTATGAAATGTAGATCTGTAACTTTACTCTTCTCTTCAACTTGAAATAATGTACTCTACCATGAATTTATGCTTTTGGGGTTTCAGGTTATTTATAGATATGTAACTTTTGTTCCTTCCCAAACTGGGTTCTGCATTATTTTGTTGGCACGTTCGTGAGAAGGGTTTCCATAATTTAATATCATGGGATAATCTGTGCATTTATTTACTCTGTGGCATTTGTTTTCTTTTCTATGAAGATATCATGGGGTTTTGACTGTAAAATTGGGCCGCCATGAATGTTTCTTTGAGCTTTACTATATGATTGTACTTTATATGATTAGCTTCTTCTACCTTTAAAATTCCATCACTAGTAATTTTGAAATCTATCATTAAACTATAAACTCTACAGAAACTTTATTTCGTAATTAGTGTATCATGATTGAAAAAGTATTTGATGTGCTTATTGGAATTGATCCTTTAAGCTGAGTTGTATTCTTTGATAAATCTGAATCATCCTCCATTTCATTATTTCTAAAAAACTTCTCTCCTAGATAGATATAGACATGTGCGAGAATGTCACTTCTAACACTCCCGTAGATTTTTCTTTGTGAGTTGCAAACATTTTTTTAAATTCCTGGTGAAGATATTTTGTAACTGTAGTCACACTTGCACTTTGTAGAAGTGATGTAGCATCTTGATTTATTTTTACACTTCATACATGCTTCATTCTGAAAAATGCAATTTAAAATGGCTGAACTTTGTGATATTATCTTTAAACTTCATGTTATTCAATTGTTAAGCTATAATGAATGGTCCAAAGTACTTCAATTTGATGACTGAAAGTGCAGTCCATTTCTTTTTTGGTTAAATATTATATTTGAGCTTCATTATAGCTTTACATATATGCTAGAAAAGTTGTAAATTTCCATTTTACATGGCAAAGCCCTATCAAAATTTTCTCAAATTTCCTTATCCATTATGTTTCAGCTGCAATTTTATCCCATTTAAGTTAACTTCAACTTCTTGAAAATTGATTCTTCTGCAATCTCATTTGTTTGTGATGTATTTGTAACTTTCTTCTGAATATCATGTCTTCTCCTTTTGAATGCATGTTTTTCTGAAACTAGAAATATAAACAGTAAAATTAAACCCTAAGCTCAAAATTTATGATCATTTTCTTCTTCCTTTTCAGGTACCATAATGCAGCTTGCAGTGGACAGCTAGAACAATAGTACAGAAAGAAAAATCCTCGAGGCAATGACAGGTTTCTTTTACCTCTTTACATTTTTAGATTCATAAATATATGCATTGTTTTTCCCTTAAGTTATTTCTCACGACTTGTGTGAGAAAAATATGTACAGTTATTCCTCATGAATAAAATGAAAATATTTTCGTGTTATGAGATGTATTTTCTTCCTTTCTATACTTTCTTTCATTTGTATGGATAATGAATGAACCTATACAAATCAAAACACTCAAATAATTCACTTAATCATAGAAATAAATAAACAATCAAGTTTACCTTATTGTCGCTCATTGTAAATGCAAACTATTTGTAAAACTATAAATTGCCCTTCAAAACTACCACCTACCTGCAGCTTCAGAACATCATGTTTGATACATGTTGCCCTTCCTACCTTCCTTAGGGCCTTGTAATGGTTGTTTATAGCTATTACACAGTTATGACAAAGGTTTTAAATGGAATGGTTGCATCTATGAGGCATGGTGTTATTTAACTATACCCAGGTTATAGTTTTGATCCTAAATGACTTCCAACTTTCCAAAACTAAACAATTAAAAATTCTATCTTAGTCCGAGGTAACTGACCCAAACATAGTCTAACCTCTGACTCAACCAATCTGAGAAACTAAAAAGTTTCGAGTTGACCTTTTCACACAGGGTGCAAAAAATGTCAACATTTCTAGCGATCTTGCGGGGAAAGTTTCCTACTAACTTATAGACCATTTTCTTGCTCTTGTCCATTAGGCATGGAGTCCAAACATGTAACCAAAATCTTCCTTCTCTAAAGGTATAACCCTTCCAAAACTAAGCTAAAACTGGGAAAGGATCTGGTAAACTAGATCATGTGCATGAATGCACTTATTGAATTGAAAAACATTTCAATGTGCGGGAACTATACTTATTATAGGGAAATCCTATTCTAAATAGACACTATAGGATTTACAATAACAGTGTTTGAGAAACATGCAATTCACATGAATGGGAAGTTCATCTCCATTCAACCTTGAAAGTTGAAAAGCATTGTGTTCCTTGCAAGTTGAAATCATGTAAGAACCACTCCAAATTGTATCAAACTTTGTGTGTCTTCCTGTCTTTGTACAATCAGCATCCCATTTTAACACAATATCTCCTTCATTGAAGACTCTGAATTTGGATTTCTTGTCAAAAGTCTTCTTCATCTGTATTTGATTTATTTCCATGTTCACATGAGCTTGATCTCTTAGCTCTGGTAATTCCATTAATTCTACATAACGAACCTATAATGGTTCATTCTCAAGAAGCTCCATTTGGTGCATAAAATCTAACACAGGTAACTCAACTGACATAGGCATTCTTGCTTCTTTTCTATACACAATTTTTTATGGTGAATTGCTAACTGATCTTTTAGGAGTCACTATGTCAATCCAAAGTGCTGAATTCAACATCAGATGCCAAGATCTTTGATTATATTTGAGTGTTCTTCTGATGATCCTTAAAAGGTTTTTTTTTTGTACTTTCAGCTAAGCCATTAGCTTGTGGGTAATAATTAGATGAAGAACTTAAGTAAATTCCATGATTTATAGCCCAATTTTTTATCTTCGCACCAAGAAATGTTAAAGCATTATCTAATATGATAGTTGTTGGGACACCAAATCTGTAACTATACCTTCATAAAAGGATAGTATTGAAGTTTCATTAGCATCTTTCAAGGCTATTGCTTCAATCCATCGTGTAAAATAATATGTAGTAGTTAAGATCCACTTGTTTCCTTGTGATGAAGGTAGGTTTATCATGCCAATAAATTCAAGACCCCACTGCATAAAATGTTGATCAACTAAAAAAGGTAGTAAAGGCAGCAAAGCTAAACGTTCCTTTCCAACAAAAAAAGCACATTTCTTACACTTTCTGATCCATTCAAAATAGTCCTTGAATATGCTAGGCCAATAGTAACTAGCTTTCATGATTTTTAAGGTTGTGATACGTGCTGAGAAGTGACCTCCTGTAGGTCCTTCATGGAATTATGATAGTAATTTCTAAATTTTTATCATAGTCAACACATCGCATCAAGATTTCATTTATATCTCTTTTGAACAATACACTATCAATAAAGATATAGGGGACAACTTGTAACCTAAAATATCTTTGTTTATTTTTGTCCATACCTTCTGGATAGGTGTCATGCTATAAATAGTTAACCAAATCAGTCATCCATCTTGATTCCTGGATCTCTTAAGTAAATTCAGGTTGTTGATTTTCTGGTTGGACCATGATGTCTGATTACTAATAAGTAATTTCAGCATGTTGTTTTGAATCTATGGGTTCTGCAACTTGTTGCTTTTCCATATCGCCAATTAGGTGTTCACACAAACCTTTACCTCAAACTATCTTAGTAACCCGGATATCAACATCTTATTCTATAATTTTCATTATCCAACTTGCTCTTTTCTCACTCAATTCTTTATTTAACAAGAAAGCTTTCACACTTGGATGAGAAACGAGAACATGGATTTTATTGTTTGAAATCATATACTTAAAAAAATTTAGTCCCCTGACTATTGAAAGTACTTGTTTCTCAAGAAATGTGTACGTTGTTTCATAATCATGCAAGCTTTGTCCAAAGAAAGCAATTGGTTGTTCAATATTTTCATCATTAACTTGAGTTAGTATGGTTGAGATTATTTCAGCTCCTGCAAGTGCATACATTGTAAAATCTTTATCAAAATTTGGGTTTGCAAGTGTAGAATCTTGAGAGATGGTTGTTTTGATTACTTCAAACCCTTCTCTCCCTTCGGTGGTCTAAGAGAATGTTTTCTATTTCTTTAACATAGTTGTCAACGCTTTAACTAATGTTACAAAATCTAGAACAAATCTTCTAACAAAGTTGATTTTTCCAAGAAAACTTTGTAATGCTTTCGTATGATGAGGTAACGATAGCTATGATATGGATTCGATTCTAAAAGTATCAATTGTTAATCCTTGATTAGAAACAATATGACCAAGTAGTTTACCTTGATCTACTAAAAAGATAGATCTTTTGGGATTCAAAGATATTCCAAATTGCCTGCATAACTGAAAAGTCTTTCTTAGATGTATCAGATGTTCATCAGAATCTTTCAAAAATATAGTAACATCATCTAAATAAACAAGGATGAATTTATTTAACAAGCTGTGAAAATCCATGTTCATTGCACATTGAAACGTTGCACCGGCATTTGAAAGACCAAAAGGCATTCTTTTGTAAGCATAAGTACCCAACTTGGTGGTAAAAGTTTTTTTGTACCTATCTTCTTCTCAGACTAAAATATGATTGTATCCGTTGCAACCATCTAAAAGAGATAGTCTATCTGAACTAGAGACTATTCTCAAAATCTGATCCATATTTGGTAGTGGGTAATGATCTTTTAATGAAGCTTTGTTAAGATCTCTAAAATCCACACATAATCTGATCCCTCCATTCTTCTTCCTAACATGAACAAGATTTTCTACCCAACTTGAATGCTTAACTGGAAAGATAATATCCGATTCAATCAACTTGGATAGTTCTTTCCTCATTAGAGGCTCTATTTTAGGATTTACGGGCCTTTTTTTATGCCTAACTGGTTTATAATTTGGATGCAATTCAATAGTATGATGTGCTAAAATGGGATCAAACCCTTTCAGGTCTTGGTATCTCTGAGAGAAAACGTATTTAAATTATTTTCAAAGATTAATAAATGACTATTTTTCAATTGAGGAACATACCTTTCTAAGAAGCAAATTTTTCCCTTCATCAACTAAAATTTCTTCATAGTTATCAGCATGTGTTGACATCATAGTTTTGTCCTTTCTTAACTAACCATCAATTTTGAAGATGTCTTCTAACGTGACTAGACCTTGAGGCAGCTTATTTGTCTTTAATTGAACAATCTGGTCACCGTATAAATGTTGTAATTTATCCTAGTATATTGTAAAAAAATCAACTTCTTGCTGTAAAAACCTACATATTTGATCATCATTTTCAAAAACCTACCAATTCAAGTCACTATCAAGTATAGAGGTCCTGACAATTAGCTTAATATGAGGCTAATTTTTGTTGTTATGTATCTATTCTAGCACTTCAAAACTAGCACCAATTGTTGCAAGTCTGTCTGCATGCTTATTTTCAGTTCTAGGAATGGACTGAATATTAATAGCATCAAAATATTCCATTAAGTTTGAAACTCTATGTCTTTAATAATTTATTAATGGATTATTACAAAAATTAAAGTTATTTACTTGATTGATAACCAACTCAGAATCACCGAATATTTGTAATGCGCTAATACATGTCTTTCTGGCCCAAAGCAAGCCATGAATTAATGCTTCGTATTCAGCTACATTACAAGTGCATGAAAATTGGAGACTCAAAGATGAGAAACACCTTTCATTTGTTGGGGAAGTGAGAATCAAACCTGCTCCCTATCCTTTTTTATTCTTATCTCCATCAAAAGGAAGCCTTCAAATCCCTTCTGCTGAATTTTCTATTTTGGACAGCAAGGGAAGTGGTGTATTTTCTTCATGCATACAATACACACCAAAAAAATGTTCTTCAACTTCCTTAAAAGGATCATGGGCATGTTCTTCAACTATCTTTTCATCCATAAACATGTTAGAAACACCATCTAATGCTGAAATATGAGCTACATCATCAAAATCAGATTGATCTAAGGCTGAATAATTAGCCACTACATTTGAAGAGTGAGGTTCAAGGAGAAATCTGGCCAATGGTTCTAAATTTATAGTACCTTTGGTGCCGTAATGAGTAGTGAAAAATAAGGACCAATCTGAAGAGAGATAACCTCCTATCTTTGCTGTGAAATCTCTAGATAAGCATAATGCAAAGTAAGGAGATAAATCTACAACAATGACATCTTGCAGAATAGAAGCATTTGGGAAAGCATGCAATGTTACCTATAAATTTTTTATTACACCAACTATATTAGTTGCAAATCCATCAAGTTGTAAGACACTCTTTTCCTAGGTTCATACTGCAGGCCCAACTTTTCTACAATTACATTTGGCATAATTGTGCTACTTGCACCATTGTCCACCATGAAATTATGAACTAGATGTTCTCCAATAATCAGTGATAGATAAAATGGTGGTAGCTTCTTTATATCATGAGCGTTTAAGACTTTCTGAACCATCCATTTAACCTCTTTTATGCAATCTTGTTCAAACATTCTAAGGACCATGTCTGCTTTCTAAACTTCTTTTTCTGTTGTTTTAGAAGAAATCTATGGCTTAGTTAGTTCATGAGAAAGTAAATCTTGTTTTCCTAGAATACTTAGAGCATCCCACATTGAGATGTTAACATTATGCTTTTTCATTACATCAACAATGTTAAAATAAGCAACATTTTTAGAGATAGATTCAACTATTTTAACATAGGCCTTAGCAAAAATAGATCCTGCTTTAGCAGCTTTAGATATCTGAGGTATAAATAATCTTCTTGGATCAATTTGTAGTTGTTTTTGCTGCTCTTTACCACCTGAAACACTTGCTATTTTCTAAGGAACAACAAGACTGCTAGCTAGTTTTGGGGCTGTAGATGTTGTTTTATCAGTGATAGTAGACAGAATAGGCCTAATTTATTGTTTTTTACTTTCAGCAGCTTTTCCTTGAGCCCTAGTAGTGACTACAATGAAATCATCCTCATTAAAACTAACTAAATTCTACTCAAGTGCTTTTTGAACCTAAGTATCTTGTTGCCAACTCTCTATTTGAGGCATGAATAATGTCTCAGATTGAGGTTTTGCAACAAGACTTATGTTTAGAAAAGCATTTGGGTAACTTGTAGCTGAATGAGATTGATTACAAGGTTGACACCACTTTTATGTATCCATATTAACTGGAACTAAAGTGTTAGATGAACTAGGAGATTTTGGGTCAAATTGCCTTTGCTGATAAGGCTGCCTATAACTTTGATTTTGTTGGTAAGTTTACCTATTTTGATAATTTTGTTGATAAGGAGCCTGATAAGTTCTGCTAGGTAATGCAATCCTATTCTCAATTGAAGTCATCTTATTCCCCATAGTCTATAAAGCTTTAAATATGTCATCTGATGGGGTGGAAATAGTAGGTTCTATAATTGTGATACACTGAGAAATAGGTGTTAAATCTGCCAAAAAAGGCATTGAAGGCCTTGGTACTAATTTTCCAACTTGAATAAGACTATTTTCAGCTCGTATGGTGATATCATAGGATGTTGGAAGCATCTCTCCTCTCATAGACTGAATCATAGTTGAAATATCACTATTTAATTCCCTAAGATAATAAAGGAAAGCGTGATCAGCTTGAGGCTTGACACTTGTTGGAATTCTTTCCCAAGTTCTGGAAAAATGGATGTTGAAACTTGACATAAATTCATTGATAGCTCTTTTAATGGTAGACATTTTTTCTATAAGAGATAAATGATCTGAATTATCTTGAAATTGTTTCAGCAATTTATCACTTAAGTCATCCCAAGTTCTTATGTATCCAATCTCTAGATTTCTATACCATTGCAAGGCTTGTCCTTTAAGAGATGCAGCTAAAAGTCTCAAGGCTACATCCTCATGAGTAATATTATGAACTGCACATAAGGCTACAACATCTTTAATGTACTTTGTAGGTGTCACTTGATTTTCACCGGTGAATGATGGAAAACTTTTCATGGTAGCATTAGGGATGTCATGGTAAACAAGGATTACTAATGGGCTGCCATTAGTAAAGGTCACAAAATTTATAGGTGGTTGGATATCCATAAAAAAACTAGGATATAGAGAAATTGATTCATGGTGAAGGAAATGTCAGGATGAGGGTTATTAAAACCAGGTCTATTATAAGGTAAAGTATTACCAACTCTTCTCCTTCTATTAGAATTCAAAGGTAAAGAAACAAACTCAGGAGGAATTCCTCTTACTGATGATCTTGTGGTCACTTTAGGCATGAAGCATGCTGTAATACGGGTCTGAAATCAGCTCTACAGAGTCACCAAAAGATCTTAAAATATTTAGAACAAATTTCTGTAGCTTGCTCCCAAAAGTAAGTTTCATATCTGTTGTGGATTTTTTATAGATAGTCGTAACTTGCATGCAGATCTAATTCATTCTCCCACTGGGCGTGCCAAAAACTGTTATCTCTCGAAAGTGCACCCTATAGAGAGATGGCTACAGGTTTTCTAAGCTTGCAAAATATGATCTCTCACTTTCATAGATACAATGGAAATACCTCATGTTTATGGGTATACCTATTTATAGGTGAGTCTCCAGTATCAAGTATGGATCCTTATTGATGTATCATAAATTGATTTTCTAGGGTTAAGGGTAAAAGATGGCTGTAAAATAACTAAAACTGAGGTGATACACCAAATTTATATAAGGGCTTTGACTGAGTATATGCATAATTGATATAGGAAGGATTCTTGATACACAAGCTAACAGTTTTCTTTAGAATATTTAAGGGCAAACACTTTGTTGTATTGAGGGAAAATATCACAACAACACTGATAAGTTAACATGCACATTAAAACTATGTAGAAAATACTGAATTTACAGTAGGGTAAGATGATTAATCAAGGAATTTGCATTCACAAGACTAATAGAAACCTACACAAGACTGCAAATAATTGGAAAGGCATAAAATACTTCACATTCAAAAGGCAAAACTAGCAAAAATTTCTTCAGTACTCCTATATCCCAAAAGTCCTCCTTTGTGCTTTACCAAAGCACACAATATATAGCAAAATATTTTTCAAACCCTTCCTAAAAATTGTCTAAGGCTTGTACTCACCCATGCATTCTATTTTTATCTTTTATTTAATAATAGATAAAGGAATAAAAATAGAACATGCAATTATAAATAGGCATTAATAGCCTTGATTACATTATAGTCTAACTGAAATTGACTGTTCTATTTTTAAGAAAACAAAGGTGAATAATTTTCTTATAATAAGTTTGCTTGCTGGACAAGTCTCTTTCCTTGTGCATGTGAATTTGTCTTCTTATCTATTTTGTCCTCTTGTGAAGCATGCAAAAAATCAACTCCCTGTTTGTGAGTAAAATAATTACAATGCTTACAATATTTGCAAAAATAACCATCCACACATTAATTTGATGGGGACCACCTCCATGCTCAGATTCTGATGTTGACATTCCTTGTCTAAGTGGTCACATGGGTGATATACTTAAAATCATATTCAACTCTCTTGACATTGCGGACCACCTTTGCACTCTATTTCGTTTAGCCACCTTTGTGGACTTAGCAATTTATAAGGTCAACCATCTTCGCACATTGCACATGCCATACTATAGTCTCCACCACCATTTTATTATCATTGCCATGAATATTTCTTGTCAGATTTTGCATTTTTGAAGAGACCAAGATTTAAATTTGACCTTTTGAGTGATGATTTTGTCAGCCTTTCATCATGGTTTATAGTATATACTTATTCCGTCAATACAAATGATAATTTGGAACATATGGGTTTCGGGTTATTTGTAGATCTGTAACTTTTGTTCCTCCCCAAATTTGGGTTCTGCATTATTTTATTGGCACGTTCCTGAGAAGGGTTTCTATAATTTAATATCATGGGATAATCTGTTCATTTATTTACTCTGTGGCATTTGTTTTCTTTTCTATGAAGATATCATGGGGTTTTGACTATAAAATTAGGCTGCCATGAATGTTTCTTTGAGCTTTACTATATGATTGTACTTTATATGATTAGCTTCTTTTGTCTTTAGAATTCCATCACTAGCACTTTTGAAATCTATCATTAAACTGTGAACTCTATAGGAACTCTACTTTGTAATTAGTGTATCATGCTTGAACAAGTATTTGATGTGCTTATTGGAACTGATCCTTTGAGTTGAGTTGTATTCTTTGAGAAATTTGAATCATCCTCCATTTCATTATTTCTAAAAAACTTCTCTCTTGGATAGATATAGACCTGTGTGAGAACATCACTTCTGACACTCCTGTAGATTTGTCTTTGTGAGTTGCAAACATTTTTTTGTGTTCCTGGTGAAGATATTTTGTAACTATATTTACACTTGCACTCTATAGAAGTGATGTAGCATCTTGATTTATTTCTGCACTTGTCATACATGCTTCATTCTGAAAACTACAATTTAAAATGGCTAAACTTTGTTAGATTATCTTGAAACTTCATGTTATTTAGTTTTTAAGCTATAATGAATTCTCCAAAGTAATTCAAATTGATGACTGAAAGTGCAGTCCATTTCTTTTCTGGTTAAATATTGTATTTGAGCTTCATTACAGCTTTACATGCATGCTAGAAAAATCATAAATGTTCATTTTACATGGCGAAGGCCTATCAAAATTTTCTCATATTTCCTTATCCGTTCTATTTCAGCTGTAATTTTATCTCATTTAAGTTAACTTCAACTTCTTGAAAACTGATTCTTCTGCAATATCATTTGTTTATGATGTATTTGCAACTTTCCTATGAATATCATGTCTTCCCCTTTTGAATGCATATTTTTTTTAAACTGGAAATATAAAGAGTTAAATTAAACCCTAAGCTCAGTATTGATGATCATTTTCTTCTCCCTTTTTAAGTACCATGATGCAGCTTGTAGTGGACAACATTAAAAATAGTATAGAAAGAAAACTCCTCAAGGCCATGGTGGGTTTCTTTTACCTCTTTACATTATTAGTTTCATAAATATATGCATTGTTTTTCCCTTCAATTATTTCTGATGGCTTGTGTTAGAAACATATGTATCAAAACACTTAAATAATTCACTTAATCATAGAAATAAATAAACAATCAAGTGTACCTTATTGTCACTCATTGTAAATGCAAACTATTTGTAAAACTGTAAATTGCCCTTCAAAACTGCCACCTACCTATAGCTTCAGAACATCATTGTTAGGAAATAAGAGATAAAATATGTGGAATAATCCCTTACAGAATCGCAATAGTAGAAACTAATATGCATAAAATATTACAGATCTCAAATAAAAGTGTAGAATAAATAACACAACACAGAGAGACAAGATTTAACGTGGTTCACCCAATTTGGGCTACATCCACCAAGAATCACTTGCTCAGATTTTATTACAATCCTACACTCTCTCAATACAATACCTAGATATGTTTAGAGCTATGCTAAAAAAAAATCTACAGAATTCACACCCGAATTCAAAGCACATTTGCAATACATTTGCTTGTCTATCTATCATATGCATAAGACCATATAAATAGACAATTTCTTAAGTAGTTTGATACAAAACCGTGGGTATCAAAACCATGGAAAAAAATCGTGGGTATCAAAACAATGGGCAAAAAACCGTTGGTATTAAAACAATGGGCAAAAAACCATGGGTATCAAAACAATGGGTACTGAAAAACCATGGGCCCAAAAACAGCCCATAACAGTTACCCATTACCTATGGGTTAATAAACCACCCATGAAAATTTATTTCGGGGGCTTCACCCCCGAACCCCCTTGACCCGCTCACTGGTGAGCGGGACCACCATAAAAAATACCCGAGTGTAACATATAGAAGGTGTACCACACTCTAACTTGAAAACAAGCTCCATAAACATAAAAATCTCCCACTTGGAGATTAATTTCCACTAAGAAAGCTTTTCAAACCCTTCACTGTCATCCGCGAAGGCCAACCAAAGCTGAACATAGCTTTAGTTTATCCCTTGTGACCACCTTGGTCATCATGTCTGCAGGATTCTGACTGGTATGAATCTTCTCCAACTTCAACTTATCTTCTTCCAAAGTTGTCCTAATGAAGTGATATCTCAACTGTATATGCTTCATCTTAGAGTGGAAAGAAGAGTTCTTAGCTAGGTGTATAGCACTCTAACTATCACTATGCAGCTTACATTCCTTCTGCTTATGCCCCAACTCCTCAAGCAATTGTTGTAACCAAATCATCTCTTTGCTTGCCTCTGTGGCAGCAACATACTCAGCCTCCGTGGTTGATAAAGCCACCAACTTCTGTAGTCGTGAAATCTAGCTCACTGCTGTCCCACCTACAGTAGTAAATATAACTTGTCATGCTCCTCCTACTGTCAACATCTCCAGCCATGTCTGAATCTACATAACCACATAAAGTGGTGTCTGATCCACTATAGCACAAAATTGTCCCCATGGTCCCTCTCAAATACCGAAGGATCCACTTTACTGCTTGTCAATGCTCTTTCCTTAGATCACTCATAAATCTACTCACAGCTCCCACTGCATGGGCAATATCAAGCCTAGTGCACACCATAGCATACATCAAACTACCAACCACTAATGAGTAAGGTACCTTGAACATCTGGTTTCTTTCCTGCTCTGTCTTGGGACACTGCTCCTTTGATAACTTAAAATGGCCTGCCAAAGGAGTCCCAACTGGTTTAGCATCCTGCATGTTAAACCTATCCAATACCTTCTTAATGTACTCTTCCTGAGATAAAGTCAACTTCCGTTCCTTCCTATCTCGAGTTATCCTCATACCAAGGATTTGTCTGGCTACCCCCAAATCCTTCATATCAAAGGATTCACTTAGTTGTTTCTTGAGTACTTTTATTTCCTGCATGTTTTTACCTGCAACCAACATGTCATCAACATACAAACACAGGATAATATAACTTCCATCCTCAAATTTCTTTTTATACACGCAATGGTCAGAATGACATCTAATATAACCTTGCTCCATCATGAAGCTATCAAACTTCTTATACCATTGACGTGGAGCTTGTTTCAAGCCATACAAGCTCTTCTTCATTTTACACACCATCTCCTCTTTACCTTTGACTTCATATCCTTCTGGCTGTTGCATATATAGCTCCTCCTCCAAATCACCATGGAGAAATGCAGTCTTTACATCTAACTGTTCTAAGTGCAAGTCTTCTGCTACCACTATTCCAAGAACAGTTCTAATAGAATTCATTTTTACTACAGGAGAAAAAATCTCATCAAAATCTATACCTTGTTTCTGTGCAAACCCCTTGACCACCAACCGGGCCTTATATCTTTTCTTTCCTCCTTCTTCATCTTTAACTCTGTACACCCACTTGTTCTGCAATGCTCTTTTTCCTTCCGGTAGCTTCACCAAATCCCAAGTCTGGTTCTCCATGAGAGACTTATGCTCCTCATCCATGGCTTGCTCCCACTTCTTACTGGCATCTACCTGTATTGCTTCATCAAAGCTCTTTGGCTCTCCACTATCAGTGAGTAATAAATAATAAAGAGAAGGAGAAAAATGTTCAGGTTCTTTTCTTACCCTAGAAGACCTCCTCACTGTAGGAGTTTGGGGTTCCTGTTGAGTAGGTTCTTGAACTGATTCATGGGTCACTTTCCCATCCAGAAGATCCTCTACCACTGCATATTCTTTCTTGGATTCTTCCCTGTTTTCCTGCAACTGTTGCTTATACATGACTTTCTCATTAAAGACCACATCCCTAGACCGAATGATTTTCTTGTCCTTAATACTCCAACATTTAAATCCAAAGTCATCACCACCATAACCAATGAAAGTACATTTTTCTGATTTAGCCTCTAGCTTGGTCCTATCATCCTTGTCTATATGAACAAACACCTCACATCCAAAGACTCTAAGAAATGAATAATCAACTTTCTTACCATACCAAGCCTCCTCAGGTATGCCTCCATCCAAGGCACTTAAGGGTCCTCTGTTTATCAAGTACACAGTTGTGCTCACCGCTTCTACCCAAAAAGAAAGAGGCAGTCCTGCATGTATCCTCATGCTCCTAGCATGTTCCATTATTGTTCTGTTCATCCTTTCTGATACCCCATTCTGCTGCGGAGTTCCTGGAACCATATTTTGCCTGTGGATTCCATTCTTAGAACAATAATCATCAAATTCATTGCTGCAATACTCCCCTCCATTATCTGACCTGAGACATTTTAACTTAAGACCTGTTTCATTCTCTACCAAGGCTTTCCATTTAACAAAAGTATCAAATACATCAGATTTGTTTCTAATACAATAAACCCAAACTTTTCTTGTTGCATCATCAATAAAAGTAACATAATAACTTGAACCCCCAAGAGATGATACTTGAGCTGGCCCCCACACATCAGAATGTACCAGCTCTAACTTACTCTCTTTCTTCATAGGTCCAACCTTGAGAAACCTTACTCGCTTCTGTTTCCCATATATGCAGTTCTCACATAAATCCAAACTTGTTTCTGTATATCCAAGAAAATTCTTCTTTATGATGTCCATGCCCTTATGGCTCATATGACCGAAGCCTATAGTGCCATAATGTTGTATCTGCATCTGAAGCCACAAGATTACAATCATTATTACTATCAGTGGATAAATACAAGGTTCCAACCTTCTTACCTCTTGCCACCACAAGAGCACCCTTGGTAACCTTCCAAGAGTCAGCTGTAAATATCACAGTACAACCATCACTTCCCAATTGCCCCGTACCGATATCAAATTTCTCCTTAATGTAGGCACATGTCTGACATCCTTCAATAGCCATGTATTCCCATTCTGCATCTTAACCTGAACATAACCTTTTCCAACTATACTGCAAGGCTCATCATCACCAAGAAAAACATGCCCAAAATCCCCTTGAACATAATCAACAAAATAATGCCTATGTGGAGTAGCATGGAAAAGAAGCCCCTGAATCTAAAACCCAAGATTCAGTAATATTATGCAAAGAAAGAATCAAAGCATCCTGACATACATTACCCGATGCCACATTTGCCTCCTTGTTTTCTTCCTGTTGTTTCTTCTTATCTCAAAGCTCCCAACAGTCCTTCTTTGCATGCCCAGGCTTTCCACAATTCCAACATACAATCTTGCTCTTGGATTTTGACCTTGCCCGATCTTTCGATTTTCCACAGTTTCCTCTATTCTTCTGTCTCCCTCTAGTTTCCACTGTCAAAGCATTCCCTGAAGTAGAAGATTCCCTAGAGCTTTTTCTTCGCATTTCCTCGCTTAGAATCACCCCTACAACATCCTCAAACTTCAACTTTGAGTTAGCTGGAACCGAGTTTCTTACCGCCATTACCAAGCTATTCCAACTTTCAGGTAAAGAGCACAGAATTAATAAAGCCCTAACTTCTTCATCAAATTCTATTGTAACCAAAGCTAGCATATTCACAACTGTATTGAAATCATTTAAATGATCTGCTACTGAACTATTCTCAGACATCTTCATATTAAACAACTTTTTCATTAAAAATATCTTATTAGAGGCAGAGGGTTTTTCATACAACTTCCCTAATGCATCCATTAGATTCTTTTGTAGTCTTTTCCTTTGAAACATTAAATAATACCGAAGATGCAAGACACAGCCGAATTATTCCTAGTGCCTTCCGATCCAACAAATCCCATTCCACATCTGTCATACTCAAGGGTTTGTTCACCTTCTCCGACATCGGAGTATAAAGATCCTTCTGATAAAGGTAATCTTCCATCTGCATCTTCCAAAGACTGAAATTCTACCCGTTGAATTTATCAACCCTAGATCTTCCATCATCTACCATAGCTCCCACTCAAGATAAAACTTTCCCTACGATTCAACACTTCAGCAAACCAAACTAGGCTCTGATACCAATTGTTAGGAAATAAGAGATAAAATATGCGGAATAATCCCTTACAGAATCGCAACAGTAGAAACTAATATGCAGAAAATATTACAGATCTCAAATAAAAATGCAGAATAAATAACACAACACAGAGAGACAAGTATTTAACGTGGTTCACCCAATTTGGGCTACATCCACCAAGAATCACTTGCTCAGATTTTATTACAAGCCTCCACTCTCTCAATACAATACCAAGATCCATTTGGAGCTATGCTCAACAAACTCTACAGAATTCACACCTGAATTCAAAGCACATCTACAATACATTTTCTTGTCTATCTATCATATGCATAAGACCATATAAATAGACAATTGCTTAAGCAGTTTGATACAAAACCATGGGCAAAAACCATGGGTATCAAAACAATGGGAAAAAAACCGTGGGTATCAAAACAATGGGCAAAAACCATGGGTATAAAACGAAAAACCATGGGCCCAAAAAAAGCCCATAATGGTTACCCATTACCCATGGGTTAATAAACCACCCATGAAAATTTGCTTCGGGGGCTTCACCCCCGAACCCCCTTGACCCGCTCACCGACGAGCGGGACCACTGTAAAAATACCCGAGTGTAACACATAGAAGGTGTACCACACTCTAACATGAAAATAGGCTCCACAAACATAACAATCCCTTCCCCTCCACCAAAAATTGATACAGGAGCCTTAGGAGATAACCCTTCCTACCTTCCATCATTTCAGGCCTTCCAAGAGACTTAAAAAGCTGTCACAGGAGTTCAACGAAGGAAGAGCCAATTCAAAAGAAGAAATGATTGCAATCTATGAGTGATCTTGGCAGATTCGGGATTGAATAACCCTCTGATGGTCAAGCCCAAGGTTGGATTATATGATCCCATCAATGGTGGAAGCTTCACATGCCAAAACCAAGGGAAGGAGTAAGAATGTCATCATACTCTCACACCATCCAAGAAGGTCAGTGAGCAGTGACTCCAAACTTTGGAGTCTAACCATATCAGTTTCAGTGGCTTCAAATCTATAGAAGACTGCAAAGAGCCTTTTCTTCCAATCCCAGTTCACCTTTGATTTATCTAGATGCAAAGAAGAGTTTGAACCTTCAAACCAATCATGCCCATTGTAGGCATGAGGATAAGCTCTAGAAATTTGCAGTATCATGAGGACAGCTGCAATGTCCTTTCAATCAACGCAGCAAGAAAAACTAAAAGAGGCAGGTTTTTTGTATCTACTTGACAGGATTTCTTTGATATGGAGAAGGAGGATCGAGGAACTATTTCAATATTGATTTTCTAAACTCTATACATCCTACCTTCCAGTGTTCTTAGAGCCTATTTCAGTGAAAATTTGAGCATTCAATTACATTAGCCTACCCATTTAAACACAAAGGCAAGCTTATGGAACCAAGGTTATGAAGATATATAGACATTTCCATTTATCTTATAGAAGGATTTAGGGTTAGTGTAATTAGTATGACATAGATTGCATACTTTTAGTATTAAGAAGTGCAGATCTATGCAACTTCTATACAGAGTTCCACTGTAAAGAACATGTAATGTATTAAGTAGCCTCATTTGTTCAAGATAGTTCTGCTGGTTGACTCCATGTTTTGGAGTTGAATTTCATAACATATATCCATCAGATCAGACCGTGATATAATTAAATACTAATGGCTTCAATAAAATAATTTAGATATCTAAACACTCAATCGGCCTATGATTTTCTATAAAGCAATAAATTGATGAGTATCAAAGCACCAAGGGTCAGTTTTAAGGTCACCTCCAGGGGTCAAATGGTCAAACTTGCGGCTTGAAGAGGTATTATATTGATGTTGATATTGGATCTCATTTGGATGGCACTCCCATGCCCAATGGATCCTTTGTCGGTTAGTTCACTCATCTATGATAGGCAGATGTCCCTGTGAGTTCGGCAAATCCATATACTGGCAATCCCACCCAGTTGAAAACTTTGGTCACGTTCACTTTTCCCTGTTAATATGACAGGATTATATTCAAAGTTCGCAACTTTCATATTGGTAAGCGTATATTAAATTTTGCTAACAATCAAATGGTCAAGCGGGACTCTTAAATGGAGGGATGAGCTTGAAAATGTACATCACACAACATCATGTATACATTTAACCAAAGATCTTGTGTACATTGCCTTTTGCTCGTAAAGAAATAAAAGGGGCTCAAAGTTTTTGGATCCTATAGCTCCTACGAGTCGAGGGTAAGCTCTCAACAAAGAATATGCAAAGGTGCACATATGTAATATTATTGCAAATTTAAAATAGAAAATCCAAAATCCAAAGCAACCAAAAAAGCAGTGAATAGCCTCCACACCAACTGGCACAATCCCAAAAGTTCTAGATCAAGGTGACAGGCTCCAAGTGAGTGCCAAGACTTCATTCTTCCTAGGTCTTAGAAAAGGTAATCATCAGGATGTTCTTATGAAAAGGGTAGAGCACAACAATATGTGGAGAGGTTCACGTGCCTCATCGAGATTCCAAGCTCCAAGGATATAATTGATCAAAATGGACAAGACCCCAATATCAAGCTATCATTCTATGACTCAATGCCGTCAATGGATGTAAGAAGTCAATTTTTAAGTTAGATTCCACCTAGCAGGCTCTGACAATGAAAGTAGCCAAGGTTATCCAATGAGGTCCTGACCGACACAAATCCTCCACATGTAAGCAAGGCCCAAAGGATCAAACAACGTCAAAGGAAAACCAGAGGCTCAGAGGAGAGAAACGGAGAAAGGCTCAAAGTCTTCATGCTTTACAAATAATTTAGAGCAAGCCCAAATTGGTTAAGTATGGAAGAATTAGTGGAAGCTTCCACATGCCTCATCATTGTTTATCCAAAGGTTAAGCCAAAAGTGGTTTCCCAAACAAGCGCCAAGCTTCCACGTGTCCTAATGTCTAAAAGGGGGACACCAAGCGGGCCAAAATTGACTAAGTATAGCCAGGACTGACGGAAGCCTCCACGTGTCTCATCATCGCAACTTCAAAGGTAAATCCAAAGGTAGGTCCCCAAATGAGCCAAGCTCTCCACGTGTCAAGACCTCGAAAAGGGACAGAATCAGCCATTGAAAATTCTAAATGGGGCAGAGCTAATGGAAGGTGCCACGTGTCAGCACAACGGCACAACTTCAAAGGTAAAATCTAGAGGTGGTTCCCAAACGAGCGCTGAGCCTCCACATGTCTAGAGCCCGAAAAGGGCCCTGACAGAAAAAGTCGGCCGTGTAAATTGACTAAGTATGGAAGAGAGACAGCGGAAGAGCCTCATGTGTCAGTTGGTACAACTTCAAAGGTTAAAACTCCAAAAGGTAGTCCCCAAACAAGTGCTAAGCATCGCCACATGTCAAGAATTGGACAGACCCCCACTAAAAGGTAGAACACGGCCATTGAAAAGTCCAAGTAGCCCAGCGGAAGCCTCCATGTGTCTATGATATGCTACAACTTCAAAGGTAAAAGTCCAAAAATAAGCAAGTTTCCAAATGATGCGCGAGAAGCCTCCACATGTCTCAGGCCAAATTACAACAGTGCCTCCGGACCCGCAGAAAGGACTTAGGTAGAATAAAAAGGAAATAGGTAAGCCTCAAAGATAACTTTTGATGTAAGGTTGCGGGCATGTGTCTCATGGGAAAAGTGAATTTCAAGAGTTTAGGGTAGGGAGGTTTTTTTTTAAAAACTCAAACAAGCATAGGGATGTTTTCACCTGTGGACCCATACAGAAAGACTTATGTTAAATATTGCGTGCACCTGTGACCCAGAATCTTTAAACGAGCCATATCTTTTTACTAGAAAGGCTCAGATTTGGGCGAGAAGACTTTTTGGAAATATCTCGACCTCTCTAAGCCATGAAAGCATAAAATATTATTTTTAGCAGGATGTTGGCTGGGTGAAAATTAGGAAAACTTCTTTCAATCCATTAATATATAATCTTGATTGCTTCAACTACTAGATCAGGAATTGATTTGATCTGTCATTCTTCTTCTTCAACATGCCAAATGGAGACATGAGGGAGGGACCAATAATCAACATATTGTGGGATGGATTTGCAAGGGGCATTGATTGATGGTGGTTGAGATTTCACTAGCTAAGGAATTCAATGCATATTGAAGGTGGTTAAAATAGAGTTCAAATTATTCCCCTCCTTTCTCTCTCATTCTTCCTATATATTGTAAAGGAGGGACATATTCAAAGGGTTGGTCGTCTTTTCTCCTCTGCCCCCTCTCTCCTTCTTCCTTAGGGTAGAATGTGGAGTCTAAGCCTCCTCTCATGGCTCTATAATGGCATTTTCTTTCCTCTTTCCCACTAATGATGTACTTTGTGAACTTTTGGAGCAATTAAATTTGTTTCATGATGCATCTTTCCATCCTTTGCTTATTTTATTATCTCTTCTCACCTCTCATCATTGCAGGGTATACTGTGCATACTCTGATGTTTATTGCAGGTTATGGGAGCTGTGCTTAATGGGTCTTGAAGTGGTGTTTTGTGTGAAAACTATCTTTGGTCTATGGTGCATCTTTTCCACCCTCTCCTCTGGCTCACTTCTCTCCACTTTAGGAAGTTGGATTCATGATCAACCACTTCCTTTTCTAGTGTATCACCACTTAGTGTAGGCTCTCTTCTCTACTCTCTCTCTCTTCATCTCCTCTGTTCTCTCTCTCCTCTCTCTCTCTCTCTCCTTTTCTCCGGAATGGTTAGATTAGGATAGATTAGATTCTTCCTGCACTAGAGTAGCTTGTGGTAGGTAGATTAGGAAGCAAGAACTAGCTTTCTCTAGAGGGCCATCTCAAGTTTTGCAAGTCCCACAACTTGAGAGATGGTCCCATGTTGTGCAATCACACTGAATGCCCCACTCACACATGTGGCCATTTGGGGAGTTTTGTGATTCTGCACTAACAGTTTTGGCATTCTTGGCTCTATGGTTAGGATCTTTCTAAGGTGTCTGAAGCACCTTACCACTTCATCTTAGTAGGCACGCCCGGTGTGTTCCTGTTATCAAGTTGATGTGTTCTTGGTGAGATTCAGCCTTTAGAGGCACATTCAAATCACACCTGGCAACTCCATCTGGTCAACAACCCATCTCTGAAGTTACAGGTCTTTCTCCATCCATTTTCATCCATTTTTCCTCCATCTCTTTCATTTTCATCCATTCCATGAAGTCGTGCAACCATGGCTTCATTTCCAGTCTTAGAACTGGAATTGCACATACAGTAGCAGCAATGTCATCCACCTCTAATGTATTTTACAACTCCTCCATATCAACATTATGATTAGATCCAAAACCATTATGCTTACTCATTTGAGTAGTGTCAAAGCTAGTTTGGCCATGGAGCTTATCAAGAAAAAGGGGGATGCATATTATGGTGACAACTACATGGAAAATGATGATCTTCTAGAGAAGATTCAAGGAATGGAGGTGAGCATGGTGCATTCTAGCACTACAACACATATGAAGGCATTCAGGATTGGTTTCAGAGCACCTTGTCCATGGGTCTGCCCTTTTCCAAGACACTATAGCCCTCAAGAGAAGCTTGACTTCATGGATGAAGTGCTGCCTCAACTTGCACAGTGGATTGAAGGATATTGAGGCATATGAGAAAAGTGCAATATAACCTTTTCAATGGGTAAGTTAACCACGAGCTCATTGTCCTTCATTTTCTCTTCCTCAAACTCCATCATTTCAGCATGCTCAAGAGTCAAGCCCCTCACTTGCTGCCCCAATTGTTGATTTCCCTTCTCCATCTCCTAGTCTTCCATCTCATTTCAATTCTTCTTCCCTTTCCCTTCCCAAACAGTCATTCCCTCCAAACAAACAAGAACTTCCACCTCCCTCTCCACCACAAACAATAGTAAAACTAGTTGAACCCCAACCTACCAATCCTCTTCCATTTTCCCAAGTCCATGTTGGGAAGATACTCAAGAATCCAGTCAAGGAGAACAACAAGAAGAGGAGCCCAACAGAGAAGAAATGATAGACAATCTGAAGATTTGGGCTTGCCAAATTTGGGTTTACAAAGATCCCCTTAATGGTTAAGCCAACAGAGGAGGTCAAGGTTGAAGAGCCAGTGGTGGCTGAGGCTGAGTTTGCAGCAGAAGAAGAACAAGAATAAGAGGAAGAAGATCAGCAATTTCTTTTCTCTGAATGACAGTTTCCATAACTGGCACTTTTTCTAAAGAGGATGCTGATCTATCTGGAAGATGCACAACCAGTTAAGGAGGAAGGAACAACCAGCTCTAAGTCCCATTGAAGAGGATTGTAGTTGGGAGAGATCAAATCAAAGTTGAGGCCACTCAATGAAGAAAGCATTATTGAAGATTGTTTTACTTTCATTTCGAGGACCTGATTTGATTGATGAGCCCATGACAGAGGAGGTCCATATAGTTTCAGACACTCTAAGTGTGGATCAGGACATATAAGAACCTTCAGTTATTCCTCGCATTTCATCACCTTTAAACTCTAATGTGGAAAAAGAGTTTAATATTTCAAAATTCATGTTTGCGGTTGAAGGGAACCATGGTGAGCAAGTTGTAGATCAGGAGGAAAGCATAGAGGAGGTTAGAGCACATGCAATAGCTCAACAAGGAGGAAGATTGCATTTCAAACTTGGAAGATTGCTTTAATGAAGAGGAGCCTAAGGAGATAACATCATTTTTTCCTCTATCTTCCACCTTCCATGAACAAGAACTTGTTTCCATGAAGGATAGCATTCAAGTACAACATCTTGCACTTCATGACAGCCCTTCTGGAACAAAGGTTGGAACATATAAACCCTTCCATGTTCTTCTTAGGAAGAAGAAAGGGAAGGAGCAAGAGGATGTCATCTCCCCTATCTCTCTCACATGCCATCCACCCAAGAAGGTCAACAAGAAGACTCCATTCTTGGAGTTGAAGTTCAGAGCAAGGGGGATATTCAAAGGACTAGATCATTCCCTATCAGGTGCTTGGATTCATTAGAGCCAAGGGAGAAGCCAAAACTAGTCATGCCTATTCAAGGCATGAGGATGAGTTTCAAAGCACCAAGGGTCACCATTAGTACCTCTAGGAGCCCAATACCAATCAACTTGAGGAGGTATTTTTTATTGATGTTGATACCTTGATGATTTGGGTGGAGGACCAGCTTATGGTTAGTTTTTCACTCATACATGAAGCCATATTCAGTGTCAAATCATTTGCATGGATGCCCCTCTTGAGAAAAGGAAGCTAGTTCTCCTTACCAGTTGCAGGATTTTTTTGAGTCCCTTTTCTTTCTGGTTAGTGTAGGAGTAGGAGTAGACTTTTTTTCAGTAGAAGAATTGCTTTTGCACACTCTACATGTCTCATTTGAGGCGTGTATGATTTTGTTTTTATACATAGTTTTTCTCACATTACTCCAGAGGTACCATGCACCAAGCCCTTCAAAATTAGCAGCAGAGAGACCCATAGTTGTCTAGACAATTGCTAATTTCAAATAAAACACAAATACAAAGCAACTAAAATCATTTTCGAGATAGTCTATTTATGGGATAGGCTCAGGGTCAGCAAGTGCAAGCAATCGGGGAGTCCATTTCACGAGAAGGGTTAGTATCAGGCTGTTATTTATGACTCCATGCCCAATGGATGTAATAAGGCTACTAGCCTCTTCATCGAGTAGGTAGATTTCCCCATGAGTCACCAAATTTTTATCTCAATTCCCCCCCCAGAAAATTTGATCAAACCTAACCCCACACAGGAAAAATTTTAAGAGGCATTTCTGTCGAACGAGCCTATGTTTCAAATCCGACAATCAGGTTACAAGTGGGCTCTACAGTGGAAGAGCAGGGTTAAAAATGAGGTCAAACGACACAAAAGAAAACCAGAGGCCCAAAGGATCAAAAAGTGTCAAAGGAAAACCAGAGGCTTAGAGGAGAGAAATGGAGAAAAGCTCAAATTATTTAGGTTTTAAAAATAATTTAGAGTGAGCCAAATTGGTTAAGTATGGAAGAATCAGTGGAAGCTTCCATGTGCATCATCGGAGCTTATCCAAAGGTTAAGCCAAAAGGGGTTCCCCAAACAAGCGCCAAGCTTCCATGTGTCCTAGAGTCAAAAGGGGGATAGAGCGGGCCAAAACGACTAAGTATAGAGGACCGGTGGAAGCCTCCACTTGCCTCATTGATGCTCCTCCAAAGGCGGTCCCCAAATGAGTGCCAAGCCTCCACGCATCCCAGGTCCAAGAAGGGACAGAATCGGTTGTTGAAAACTCAAAATGGGTCAGAGCCAGCAGAAGGTGCCATGTGTCCAAATGGAACACCTTCAAGGGTCAAAGCAAAAGGTGATTCCCAAAAAATTACTGGCTCACTGCATATCCCAGGTTTGATAAGGGAGATAGAATGGGCCAAAAATGACTAGGTATAAAGAGCCAGCGGAAGGTGCCACGTGTCAAATCGGTGCAACATTAAAGGTGCGGCCCAAAAGGAAATCCCCAAACCAGCATCAGCTCACCACATGTCCCAAAGTTTGAAAAGGTGAGAGTAGCCATTGAAAATTCCAAGAGCCTATGGAAGCCTCCACATGTCTCAACCATGCAACTCTAAAGGTAAAGTCTCAGGTCAAACATAATGCCTCCACCCGCAGAAAGGACTCAAGTAGAATACAAAGTAAATAGGGAAGCCCATGGATGACACCACGTGTCTCATGGGCATAATTTTAAGAGTGATGGCAGGGGAAAAACTCAAATGAGCACAAGGCTGCCACGTGGACCCGGTACGGACATACTCGTTTAAATATTGCATGCCTGTGACCTGAATTTTCAGACAACCATAGCTTTCGACTGGAAACTCATATTTGGGAGGGAGAAGACTTATTGGAAATATCTCGACCCCCTCTATGCCATGAAATCATAAAATACTATTTTTAGCAGGATTTGGTGGTTGAAATTTAGGAAAATGTCTTTCAGGCCATTAATACATAATCTGATTGCTTCAACTACTAGATTAGATTTGATTTGATCTTCTGTTCTTCTTCCTCAACACGCCAACGAAAAAAGGGAACAAGAATCGACAAATTGTAGGTGGATTTGAGAGGGGCATTGATTGATGGTGGTTGAGCTTTCAAAGCATGATTCAATGCATATCTCAAGGAGGTTGAAGTAGGATTCGAATTCTTCCATCCTCTCTCTCTTATTCTTTCTATATATTGTAAGGGGAATTTTCAAACGGTTGTTCATATTTTCCCCTCTGTCGCCCTCTCTCTTTCTTCCTTAGGGTAGAATGTGGAATCTAAGCCTCTTCTCATGGATCTGTAATGGCATTTTCTTGCCTCTTTCCCACTAATGATGTACTGTGTGAAATTTTGGAGTAATAAAGTCTATTTCGTGATGCATATGTCCATCCTTTCTTATTTTATTGTCTCTTCTCACCTATCATCATTGTAGGGTATATTGTGCATACTCTGATGTTTATTGCAAGTTTTGGGAGATGTGCTTAATGGGTCTTGAAGTGGTTTTCTATGTGAAAACTATCTCTGGTCTATGGTGCATCTTGTCTACCCTCTCGTCTACTCACCTCTATCCACTTCAGGTAGTTGGATTCGTGATCAACCACTTCCTTTTCTAGTGTATCACCGTTTAGTGTACTCTCTCTCTCTCTCTCTCTCTCTCTCTCTCTCTCTCTCTCTCTCGCGCGGAATGGTTAGATTAGTATAGGTTAGCTCTACCTGTACTGGAGTAGCTTGTGGCAAGTAGATTAGGAAGAAAGAACCGAATTTCTCTAGAGGGCCATCTCGATTTTTGTAAGTCCCATATCTTGAGAGATGGTCCCATATGGTGCAATCACACCGAATTCCCCTCTCACACATGAGGCCATTCGGGGGCGTTGTGATTCTGCACTAACAAAGAGCTCATAAATATTTATAGGGTTTGTAGTCTAACCTAAGATCTAATGGCCAAGATATATATAATCCAATTGTTTACAATGAATCCTACATCACTTAAGTGATTTTATTTTTTTAGGAATGGGTATATGCAAAATGTTATAAATATAATTAACTAATAAGGCCCTAGGGTACCTACACTTGTGGATTAGACTATGTTGTGACCCCCTCCCCTTCTACTTTAAATTTAATAAAAAATTAAATGATTTTTGTGCTAGCTATTAAAACCAAAGTGGCTAAATGGGAATTTTAATTAAATTAAACAAGGGGTTAAAAAGACAAATGTTTATATGAAAATTAATTAATTAGAATAAAGATGTAATAAGGGTATAAGCGTTATAGGTAAATGTGTTTACTTTTACTTAAGAATTGTTTTATAAAATTTATCAAGGACCTAAGTGGTCAAACGAGATAAATAATTAATTGGAAATTAATTAAATTGTGTCCAATGTTTTACTCTTGCAACCTTTTAAACAAAAAAAAAACAAAATTCTGCAAATTTTCCCCAATACATTAATAGGTTTTAGTATGTTTTTGAACATCAAATTTGTGGGTGTTACACTTGGTATCAAATTCGTGGGTTCAATGCTTGGACCCTAGGCACACATGGAAACACAAATAGTAAATTTAGTGCAACTCTAACTTAGAACACATGATACTATTGATAACTAAAAACATAGAAAACTTAGAATACTAAAACAAACCTATATGATGATGAAATGAATCACGTCTTGGTTTTTGTAGTAAGCATGAACCATGCGTGGGAATATTTCACGTGGAGTTATATATACCACCCCCAGAGAAAGCAGTTTCCGCTATATTGTCATAGATCCTACAAACCTTACATGAGGTCAATGCAGCTATACGGGGAGGAGTAGTAGGGGATGATGATCTAGCTAGGGTGATCGAGAGCCATCAGTAGAGGGTCGTATCCTTTCATGAAACAGTGAGGTGTATAGAGTGGAGAACTCCCATGCGGAGTTAGCTAGACTAGATTCACCATAGAGAGGACATGGAGATAGGACAAAAAGACACATAGAGAGATCTAGGAGCCCTAGGCTGAGGGAAGATCATGTGGAACGACCTAGGGGCCGACAAACATTAGCATCAGATCACATTTAGGAGATACTAAAGCTTCATCTATCACATTAGTTTGGTTATATAGGAGGATTTCAGGTAGAGGCTTAGTTAGTGAGCTTGAGTAGATGCTTCAAGTTGTGCCCATGTACTAGCCACACAAAGGCTCATGTGGTAATTGATCTTCAGAGAGATGGAGCAGGTTTTTGGTGGAGCACAAAGGAACAAAAGCCCCACATGGATTCAAAGACTGTAACATGGGACCTCTTTGAGGAGCATTTCCATAGATGGTATATTTCCAAGAGGTTTATTTATCATGGGATCAATGAGTTTCATGATCTGCGACAGGCATCTATGACAATGGCTGAGTATAAGAGTTGGTTTCTTTACTTGTTTCACTATGTCAACTACATACAGGATGAGCAGGTTAGGATTCATAGGTTCATTAGAGGCTTGAACCTAGATTTTGGAGGTATGGTATGCATTCATTGTCTATATACCTTAGCTGAGGTCATTGAAAAGGCCTACATTGCATAATAAACTAAGGGGAAGACACAACAGGCTAGAGATAGAGTGAAGAGATGTATTCAATAGATGTGGAATAGTTAGTTAAGGGGTTCAGCTCCTCCTCCTCGTGGTATACATGGTTCAGCATAGTCTTCTTTCATTCCACCACAGTAGCCACTCCGCAGCAGCAGTAACAGACTCATCCAACATTTAGACCTCCACATATATTTGATTCTCAGAGAGGATGGAGTATAGGGCCTCCTCCTAGAGGACCCGTCAAGACACAAGGAGCACCTAGAGCTTAGTTAGTTAGATCTCATCAGCAGCGGACACAACAGTTCATGGTAGGATCATTGAGATCTACCACACAGACCACTAGAGTACAAAAAGCTAAACAAATTAACAATTAAGAAAAAAGATAGATATTTGAGATTTTGTATTGAATACAAATAGCTAAACAAAGTAATGATTAAGAATCATTACCCTCTTCCATGCTTTGATGACTTGTTTGATCAGATGAAGGGGGCTATAGTATTTTCTAAGATAGATCTTAAGTCCAATTACCATCAGCTAACGATCAAAGAGGTAGATATTCATAAGACAACCTTTCACACGAGATATAGCCACTACGAGTTCACAGTGGTGCCATTCGATTTTACAAATTCCCCTACAGTATTCATGAGTTTGATGAATAGGGTATTCAAGATATTCTAAGACCACTTCATGCTCATGTTTCTAGATGACATATTGATAAACTCAGGTACGTATGAGGAACAAAATGATCACTTTCGGAAGGTTCTGCAGTGGCTTCAAGAGTAACATATTTACGGGAACCTGGAGAACTATGCATTCTTTCAGAAAGAGGTTCGTTATCTGGGTCACATCATTAGGTGAGTCATCTCACTTAGGTGAGATCTTAGGTCCATATGTCATTTAGCGGTCATTATGTGATTCTCTTACGTGTCAGTGCATCAGCACGTCAGTGTGTCAGTGCGTCAGTGCATCATATGTGTCATTGGGAGTTACACTTCTATTATGGGAATTTAACTCCCCCTCTCTACTCAAGTTGTCATGATTGCAGCACTGGGGGTTACTCAGCACCTCCTATATGTACACCCCATTTGATCTATGAGATAGAGGAGAGTTTTATGGATTAACCAGGTTCTGCCCATGTTTCAAATCTTTGCATGCACATTCAGTTGATGCTTACTTCTCCCGAGATCTCTTCATGCTGCCATTAACGCGTCGGTTGATGCACATGTCATCCCTAGTGATCCTCGCTTGTGGGTTTTAAACCCTCTTTCATGGTATCAGAGAAGATATTATGGATCCATGCACTCATCAATGTTTATGTGCCTTTTTTCTGGCTTCCAGTGTGATATTCAGATCTCTTTCAACGTGTGTCGTAAAGGATATTCCAATTGTGCACTTCTTGCATTGATTCGAGTGCTTATACCTCTGCTCGGGTTATTCGTAGTTCGTTTGGTTGTGTTCAGTATTCAGGTGTTTGCCTTTTTTTGGTTTTCCAGGTCCTCCACCTTTGCATGCATGTTCCGGAGGAATTTTTTGTAGGATTAGGCTTCAGATTTGAGTTTTCTCAGTGTTTTTTTGAGAGTGTTAGAGGTGTGTATGTTGTCTTCAAGGGCTAACTCGACCCTAGCTCACCTTCTACATCTTGCCTTGTACCATTTTTTAGCTCAATCTACCCTTTTTTTCAACTCAGCTTGAGTTTTAATTCTACGGTGTTTGCAGGAACATGTTTTCTTGAACTCGACATATCCGGTTTTGCAGTCAATGCTTTGTTTTTCTTGGATGAGCTCTTCTTGGTCTATGGGTCAGTTTTGAACTTGTGGCTCATGCATTAGGCCTACATTGGATTACATCCCAAGTTCTGGCTTGGGTTTCACTTTGTATGGTTTCTTTTTCCCTTAGGATTCATCTCAGACTACATTGCAACCCCCTTGGCTTTGGCTTGCATTGCTCATCAACTGGACAACTCGTGCATTGGTGGAATAGACTCATTTTTTCCTTGCTCGCCTCTATTTGGCCTAGTTTGGATCATGGTTTCCTTTAACTCAGACTGTGTGCTCTTGCAGTGGATTAGCTCATGGTGGAGGATCTTCTAACAGCTCAAGCACATGGCAAAAGACCCCTCCACTAGCTCTGTTTGACCTTGGCGTCTCAAACTTGCATGGAATTTGGTATTCTACTCATCATTTGGGTTTTCTGTCAGGTCCAGCACCTGCACAGCAACCTCAGCTCTTGGAAAACATTTTAGATTCTTCCACCTATTGCTCCACCTACTTTTTTCAGCTAGGGCATCTATCTTTCTGTTACAACAACCCTGCATAGCACGTGGCCACCTCCCTCAGCAGCCTATACAACTATTTTTTTGGCATTTTTTCTCCATTTGATGCAACTTCAAAAGCTCCATGTGGGCTCCAAATAGCTCTCAGCCAGCTCCTCCAAGCATGGGCCCCCTCATTATATTTTTTTAATGTTTTAAGATCGTAAAAAAAAACATTTATGGCATGTAATAAGGTTTAGACTATTTTTTTCTTGTATTTAATACCTTCCTTCGAGTGTCAAAGACAGAGGGCGAGGTCCGAGGTTGGTAGGAGGCTAATCCCCCCTCGCAATAAAAACAAACCCTTACTAAAATTCCGTGTTGTTTCCAACAAGTAATCACATGATACCCTTTGCACCCATTTTGGGCACTTTTTTAATCAGTTTGCAGTGTTTATTGACTTTTTCCATCAGTTGTGGGAATCTTAATAATGCCATAACTTTTGACTCGCAACTCATTTTTTAGTGCTTCTTTATTCAAAGTTGCATGATTTATTGCACATTACGTGATGACATTGTTAGTTTTGTAAATGCACTACTTTTATAAAGTGCCGCATTCTAGGGGGGTTGACTGTTCTCTTGGGTTTTCGCACGTAGACGCATTATCAGCCGAGTCCGACGCCTTGCTTTCGTGCACCTTGCATCTTGTATTTTTCATCATGGAGAGTGCTCTTTCCAGAATTGAGCATCATAGGATCGTTTTATAGCCTCCGCCACTTCTCACCGAGAGAGGGGAATATTCAGCTTGGCATGCTTCCATAGAATGTTACTTCACCCACAAGGGTCTTTTACCCTTCTTGCTTGGGCCAGTTCTTACACCCACTAATCATCATCATCTAGAGGAATTCCTCGAAACTTGTGACCACATATTTGGTCACATGATGATGGATGTCTCCAAATCTCTCTGGTTTCACGTGGCACACTCAGATCCACCTCACCGTGTCTGGAGCATTCTTCAGTCCCTCTATGGAGACCCTTCGCATACTGTCACCATTGTTGCTACTATTGATTCAATTGCTCCTCTTCTTCATGCGATGACAGTACCACTGATATAGACTTCCCTGGTTCTACTTCTGATGACAAGGATTGTGTACCTAGTTCTGATGTTGAGAGCACTACAGGGGACTCTTCTCCTCTTTCTCTCACTATTCCAGAGAGTGTTGACACATCCCACATCTCATCATATATCGAGCAGTATCCTACTTAGCCTCATACATTCATTACACCATCCTCCTTTCCAATTCTAGTGTGTGAGGCTCCTTCCACTCCTCTACCTTCATTAGATGACTCGTACCTATCTAACATCGCTCTTATATTTTTCAAGCCCCCTCATTAGGACGAGTATCTTCCTGACCTTAGTCATCTTTTCGCAGAGTCTACTTGTGATGCTCTATAGGTCCCTCATCCATCTATAAGTGTTTCAGAGGATTTCATCATCTTCGTTGTTGGGAGTACCCCTTCTGGGACTCTTACTACTTCCACTTTTCTAGAGACCTTCATTGATCCACCCTCACCTATGGATCCCTTTTTTGTTATGGAGGATTTTTTGTTCCATTCACATCACTTGGACATCCTTTCTGTGGGTGTTCCTCTTCACTCTGACAGTTCTATGCACGTGGCATTACCTTTGGTTCCTTGGCACTCACTTGCTAGACCTATGTCACACTTCCGTGCACTAGACTCAAAGTTCTTCGTGCTACTACCTTTGGTTTCCTTCATAGAGTGGGTAGACTTTCAGCACGTCATTTATGTCCTTCCTAAGGGCAAGCACATAGTTCGATGTAGGTGGCTCTTGTTCAGTCCAAAGGCAGAGGATCTCATCATTGAAATTCTTCTGGGAGACTTCCTAGAGCTACAGAGTTCAGATCCATCCATGGCATATTCTGTATTCCTCTCATCTCCCTCTTCTTCTCTCTTCTTCTTCTTTCTGAGAGATTTCCTCTTTGTACATGGGTACCTTTTCAGGCTTGTCTAGAGCTGGGACCCATATTTGGCATCTTTCTTAGATTAGAGAGTGTTTTGTTCTCTTATGGTGGATATTTTTCCCACCAAGTTTTCCTTCACTGCTTAGGACTTCTTTCTTGTACATGGGTACCTCATCAAGCTTTGTGCCAAGACCCATTGCTCATTTCTGACTTGCCACCTCATCCTAAGTTACGATGAAGGGGGGGTGTTAGTGTGTGTTATTTTCCACATCATTAGGTGAGTCATCTCACTTAGGTGAGATCGTAGGTCCATGTGTCATTTAGGATTCATTATGAGATTCTCTTACATGTCAATGTGTCAGCATGTCAGTGCGTTAGCACGTCAGTGCGTCATATGCGTCGTTGGGAGTTACACTTCTATTCTAGGAATGTAACTCCCCCTCTCTACTCAAGTTGTCATGGTTGCAACACTGGGGGTTACTCAACACCTCCTATATGTACACCCTATTTGATCTATGAGATAAAGGAGAGTTTTATGGCTTAACCAGGTTCTACCCGTGTTTCAAATATTTTCATGTACATTCAGTTGATGCTCGCTCCTCCTGATATCTCTTCACGCTGTCATTCACACATCTGTTGATGTGCATGTCATCCCTCGTGGTCCTCTCTTGTGGGTTTTAAACCCTCTTTCACACCTGTCAAGAAACAAGGACCACCTAGAGCTTAGTTAGTTAGATATCATCAGCAGCAGCCACAACAGTTCATGGTAGAATCATCGGGATCTACCACACAGACCACTAGAGTACAAAAAGCTAAACAAAGTAACGATTAAGAAAAAGGATGGATATTTGAGATTATGTATTGAATACAAATAGTTAAACAAAGTAACGATTAAGAATCATTACCCTCTTCCACACTTTGATGACTTGTTTGCTTAGATGAAAGGTACCATAGTATTTTCTAAGATAGATCTTAAGTCCAGTTACCATCAGCTAACGATCAAAGAGGTAGTTATTCATAAGACAACCTTTCGCATGAGATATAGCCACTACGAGTTCACAATGGTGCCATTAAATTTTACAAATTCCCCCGTAGTATTCATGAGTTTGATGAATAGGGTATTTAGGATATCTGAGACCGCTTCATGCTCATGTTTCTAGATGACATATTGATAAACTCAGGTACGTATGAAAAACACAATGATCACTTTTGGAAGGTTCTACAGTTCCTTCGAGAGTAGCATATTTATGGGAACTTGGAGAACTATGAATTCTTTCATAAAGAGGTTCGTTATCTAGGTCAACTCATATCTGGGGAACATATTACAGTCAATCCTTATAATATTAGAGATATTATTGATTGTTCAGTGCTAACTAGTGTGACTGAGGTACATAGCTTCATGGGATTGGTAGGGTACTACAAGAAATATTTTCAGGACTTCTCTTGAATTTCTCATCCCATCACTTACCTTCAGTGGAAAGGAAATAATTTCATCTAGTCAGATAAATGTGAGAAGGCCTTCAGGACTCTAAAGGATTTCCTTACTAAAGCTCCTAATTTAGAAGTGTCGGATCCACATAAGGACTTCTTTGTTTTCACAAATGCTTCGTTGGTAGGTATAGGAGGATTTTTGATATAGGATGGTTGTGTGGTTGATTTTGAGTCTTGCAAACTCAAGGAAAATGAGCTCAACTATCTGAATCATGATCTTGAGCTTGCGGAAGTGTTATATGCTTTAGTATGGTGGCAACATTTCCTATAAGGAAGGAGATTCATTCTCAAGAAAGATCACTTGAGTCCAAGACATTTCTTCATACATCCTAATCTCAATGCCCGTCAATGGTAGTTGATAAAGATTCTATGCAAGTATGACATGGAGATTGATCATGTGAAGGGGAAGGATAATTTTTTATGAATGCTTTGAGTTGTCAAAGGAATTTGGCTATGGATACCTCAGAACATATAGACTTACAGATCAGGATCTTGCAGTAGCTTCCTTGTGGTAGTTTCTACCTAACAACTAGAGCAAAGAGTGAGTCTCAGAGATCCCTTGAGTGGAATTTTGAGGGAATGGAACTGGAGCAAAATGGACTTATCAAATAAAGAGGTTATATATATACATAGATATGGTGGTTTGTGATAGGATATATTAGTAGAGGCTCATCATGCACCTTATTCAGCCCATCCTAGGGTGAAGAAGATGCATGCAACATTGAGACTGTTGTATCAATAGAAAGGAATTCTGAGAGACATATCTCAGTATGTATCTCGATGTTTGAAGTTTCAGAAGGTGAAGGCTGAGTATCAGCATCCCACTGGCCTTCTTTATCCATATCCCATATTGAATGGAAGTGGGACACCATTTCCATGGATTTCATTATTGGGTTATCGATGTCAAAATATCACCACGACGTCATTATGGTCACAATTGATAAATAGACATAAGAGGCTCATTTTTCTCTAATGAAGACCACCAATATAGCTAGTACAGTGGCATGAGTGTACTTGGATGAGATATTCAAACTTCATGGGATTCTATGGAAGATTATTTGTGACCGTGATCCTTTGTACACCTTGCATTTTTGGGCTACCATGCAGCATGCTCTTGGTACAATAATTAAGTTCAGTACATCTTATCACCCTGAGAAATATGGTCAAACAAAGTGGGTGAATCTGATTATAGAGGACATGATTTGGATGTACATCATGGATCATCAGTTAAGATGGGAGGAGTATTTATACTTGTTTCAATTTGATTACAACAATAATTTTCAAACTTCCATCAACATAGCACCATTTCAGGCATTATATGGCAGGCAGTCCAGGACACTGTTGAGTTGGGACATGTTAGAGGAAAAGGTATCTCTTGGTCAAAATATGTTAAAGAACATGGAGCAGTGGGTTATCTTGATTAAAAAGAGGTTACATGAGGCTTAGGATAGACAAAAAAAAGTATGCAGATTAGAGGAGGAAAGACCACAATTTTGAGGTTGGCACGAAGGTGTTCCTTTGTGTCAAGCCTCATAAGAGCCCTATATGTTATGAAAAAGGCTCTAAGATAGCTCCTAGATTTGTGAGTCCCTTTGAGATCTTAGAGTGGATCGGTCCCTTAGCCTACTTCTTACCTTTGTCACCCAGCTTGTCTCGCGTCCATGATGTGTTCCATGTTTCTAAACTTAGGAGATACATACTAAATCCTTCTCATGTGTTAGATTGGAATATATTGCAGGTGTAGGAGTAAGGACACGTGATGGTGGGGCCCATGTGAATTTTAGAGCATAGGACCATGGACCTTCGAGGGCATAAGATTGATTAGGTGCACATCTAGTTGGATTGGTATGATGAGATGGCAACTACATGGTAGGATGCCACACCATTAAGGGCACATTTCCCACACTTATTCTAGTGACTTCCATGAGGAATTCGATTCTAAGGGGAGGGGGATGTAGTTCCCATTCATCTTCGACATAATCTTACTATGATTTTATTTACTATAGACTAAAGATATGGAATTTGTTATATTGATAGATGGACATTATTATATTTGATTTTCATTTTGATAGAAAGTATAGATATTTTGATAATGGATATGTGGTGATTCATAATGTGGATCATATGCATAGACATGTATTTCATTACTGATGATGATCTAGCATGACTACTTTACATATATTGACACTTTGGATTCTAGACATATGGATTATGTTTTGATGTTCCGATTAGTTTTGTGATTCATTGACACTCCTGAAAATGGTAAAATTGAAATGTTTAGAAAATTGTAAATGATTGATAGCATTGCTTATCTTTTATTATGATTCAATAACATGATATGATGATGTTTATTGGAAAAAGTGCATGTATTTTATTTTTTATATATTTGATGTAGCCACAAGGCCGAAGAGGTATTTTTGATTTTGTGGGTTATTATATATGTTACCATTTTATTTTACCTTGACAAACAGACATTGAAATCGATCCGATAAATTTTTTGAAATCCTTCACACGGAAGTTTTCTACAAAATAGAAAAAAATCTCCAAAGTCCCAAAATTCTGACTTCAGACTTCGGGGATTTTCCCTTTCAGAGTTTGAATGACATGGAATTGAAATTATGATTTCCAAGTTCCAAAGTTTGAAACCCTTAAAGTCTGAAATTTCATAATTTTGGGCTTTCAAAGCTCAAAGTTTTCTTTGGCAATTATCAATTTTTGAACTCAGAATTTTGAATTTCGAAACCTTGAAAGTCCAAAATTTTGTACTTTCAGGATTTCAGCTTACGGAAATCTAGGTCACATCTTTGAAAAATTACTTTTGGACTTCTGAAGTCTAAAAGTCCAAAATTCTAAAATTTCAGACTTTTAGGCTTTCAGGTTTCGAAACTCTCCTAACCGTTTTGAGGTTTTTTACTTTTAGACTTACGAAGTCCAAAAGTCTGAAAGTTTGAAATTTTAGGATTTTGGGCTTTCGAGCTTTCAGGTTTCGAAACTCTCCCATTGCCATTTCATCATTTTCATCTCTTGATATCCAAATTCAAAAACCCCAAAATTTGATTTCAGAATTTTAGACTTTCAGGTTTCAGACTTTTGGAGCTCTCTGCATAGTTAATTCTTACCTACTTCTATACGGATCAAGATTTAACCATTAATGTCGTATTTTTTCTATTTAAACTCTTTTTTTTACCTATCATTTTCATCTGACATTTTTCTCTGACTACCTCATTTTTTACTATATTTTGTACTTTTCGATGTCATTTTTGAGGTTTTTTTTTTGTTGTTTTATTTTTAGTTTAAGATCTTTTGTTTTGTTTTCTCTTTTTTCATTTTCTTTTGTTCCTCCTCTGTATGCCTTGGAAAATGAAAATATCATTGCCCACCATGCTTCCATGATTCAAGTTTCTACAGGTATTCAGTATAGCTACCATCAGAGTCTTCAAAGATCCTCTCGAATATTAAAAATTTTCCCTCTCAGCACTTCTCATTTTTAAGAGTTCAAAGATTGGCATTTTCAAAGATTGGTGTTTTTAGAGAATCTTCTTTTCAGAGTTTGGATATCTGGCTATTTAGCACTTTTCATTTCTTGGGAATTGTGTCATTTTGGGTTTTCAAAAGTCTCCATTTTAGAACTCTCCAATTCAAAACTTTGGGTTTCTCCAATTTGGAACTTCATACTTCTCCAATTTGGAACTTCAGACTTCTCCAATTCAGGCTCTTTCAGACTTCTCAACTTTGAAACTTTCAACTCCAATATTTCGGGAACTAGAAGGCAATCAATTGTTGAAATTCAAAATGTCTACTTCTACATCAAAGGGAAAGGAGAAGATGAAATATTCATTCCTCAGGGTTGTTCCTCACTCTTGTTTGTCTTCTGAGCTAGGGAGAATAAGAGACGCCGATCTCAAAAAAATTGATTTTCCAGACTTTTGGGCAAGAGAGAAGGCCCCAAATAAGAAATCCTTTATGCAGGACATACATGACAGTGGGATTGCTCTTGCTACCAGTTTCCCCTCATCCATGCATTGCCCAAAGTTCATTTTAGCTGTCACAACCCACTTCGATGAAGAATCCATTGTAGCTAAGGATGCCGATGGAAAGGTTGTAATCCACTTAGATCCAGATTTCTTTGAGGATTTTCTCAAACTCCCCTATGTCGAAGACTACACAACGATTTCACCAGATTTAGTAGTAGAACATTAGGACAAAGAAGCGGAGTTGTGAACAAGGGTCATGTTGAAAATTTATCTGTCCAAGAGTGTTTCCAAATTTCCAAAGACCATGTATCGGTCTGACTTCATTCAGGAGGTCAATGACATTTTTGTGCTACTAAGAAGAGTTTCAAGTCTTCCCTCTATGAAGGAATTCCAAGAGTGGATGTTATTATATATCACTACTATAAAAAAGAATAAGGAATTTATTAGATGGGGGAGCATATCAGTAGCTCCATTTGCTATCAGTTGAGTCTAGTGTTGTCCTCAAAGAGTTTCTACATGACATCATTTTTGGTCTATGCCACATTTGTTATGGGATAATTCACTAGGTTGAATACTAAGGGTATTCAAATAACCTCCAAAATATATGATTTATATCCTCAACTTACACTGGATGAGGGAAGCAGGCACTTCCACATAATTAATGATGCTTTCTTTATGGTTATTCTTTCTCATTTCAATAACGAGTTGTATAATCAGAGGATTTCTAACAAAGACTTCAAGGAAGTGCATGAATGGGGAGTTATCTACCTACATTTCCCCACATTTACTTACATTCAAATTCCTTGCTTCGTAGGTGCTCCCAGAAACCTTCGAAGATGTCCCACTGATAAGTGGATCTTGTTAAAATTGATTCGGTAATTTCTAGACTACATAAGATCTAGAATAAATGACACAAAGTGTGAGTTTAGTTTCCTATTTTGATTGACAGATACACATGCCTGAATATTTATAAGGCTAAGAATTTGGATATCAAAATGATAGAAGCATCCTTGCGAACTTTTCATCCACAAAAAAATTTTGACTATTGGGGTAACTTAAGTAAAACACGTCGGTCTAGTTCCCATGTGCCTCAATTAGAAGACATCCAAATTCATTGTTGAGATGAATTCATCATCCGACAAAGATACTACAAAATGCTAACTTTGGATGAGGTTCGGTAGTTTGGTATAGCTAATGTCCCAAAAGAAATGCAAGATGATGATGAGGTTTTAGATGTAGCATATAAAAATTATAATGTTGTCAATCAACCATTACCATGGATTGATTAGTATGTGGAAGAATGTTTCAATACAAAGGAGAGGGTCGGGCCAATTCTGCAGAGAACCTATAGTTGGTTGGTTACCTTAGGAATCTCACCCAAGGGGGTAGGTCAACCTAAAAATACAGAAGCCCCATCAACCATGAGCCAATCAACACCCATAAAGGGGAAAATCTCAATTCAAAAGGGCCATACAGTTCCAAAAAATATTTCATTTGTTGTTGGAATCTCATCACTCTCCAAGGCTCTTGTTTCCAAATCTATTTCTTCTAGAGCACCTGTGGCAGAAGTAGTCAAAGTCAATGATTCCCCAAGTGTCCGACAAGACCCATTACCTCTTCTTCCTCTTTCATTGTCACTTCCTACTTCACTTCCTTCCACTTCTACAATCATTTCTTCATTCCCACCTCCTTCCATGGCCCAATTATTCTCATCACTTTGAGTTCTCTCAACTGGGGAAAGCATTGGGTCACACATTTCTACTTCACTTCCCCTAAACCTTCCATTTTCGTCCATCTCATCTCCTAATGTAGTTGTATCCACTCCTATGGCCGTCCTCACATCCACCCCACCCATCACTACCACTTCCGTTCAAATTGTAGACACCAAATTTGTGTCTTACGACCCCCCATGCCACGCATCTCATTTCACAACCTAGCCTCATCACCTAAACCTTACACAATTATTTATTAATTACCTTATAATTAATAAATCCACATCTCCAAACCTGCCACCTCATTTCACCACCTCATCATGACCTAGTCCTAACCCTAAACTAACCTAATTAAGACCTATAACTTGGTCTACATCCACACCCATGACTAATTACTCCTCACCCGCACCAAAATCAACCTAATAATGACTTGACCAAGCCCACAACTAATTCCTCGGGAGAAAAGGAGGGAAAGTTGGCTATTTTACTAAAAATAGCTCACTTTGACTTAACCGATATCGGTTCCTACTCGACTGCCGTCGGTTACGTAACCACCATCGGTTCCCTGTAAATGACCTCCCCCAACCAAAAACAAAGGATCGGAACCTGGGAATTGATTGGAAGGATCGGGAATTCACTTGGCCAAGCAGAGACAAGTGAAGGAAAGAGAGGAGTTTTTAGAGAAGGACATCAAGCCCAAGACTGCAACTAAGTAACCAGAGCCCAGTGACACTCATCCAAGCATTGGGAGAGAAGATAGCTCATCTTTGATTGTCTGATCATCCTACCTGAGCCCTGCCTTCGTTATCACAGTCTTTAGACCTGATATCTCCATCAGGAATTAGTAAGTAGTATCTTGTATGTTCTTTTAATAACATTTCTTGGACTTCTGAATCACAGCAATTCTAAGTCTATTCCTAGATCTACTACCCGGTAACACCCTCCATCTAACTGTCATTCCTCTACCCCTACATTGCCCCCAAGAACAGCCCCCATACTCTCTGAGCCTTCTCCATCACCCCATTACCTATCCCCAATCATTTACCAGCCTTATAAACACCATAGCCACCTTATAGCCACCTTATAGCCAACCTTCACTAAAAGCCCCTAAACCACTGCCCCTACCGATATCGGTTATCAGAAACCGGTACCGGTGACAGTGACCGGCATCGGTCACTATGATTCAAAACCAAAACGAGCCCTTTCCTCTATTGTTTTAACAAGGTAATTAAATTGTAATTTTGTAATAATTTGTGTTAATTCATATTAGCAGGGGAACTGACCACCTTCGAAAGGAAGTCTAATATTTCCTGGGCCCAAGGCAGTTCCCTCATTTATTGTCTAATTAGAATCTGGTGGTCTTGTATTCTTACTTGCAGGTAGTCCTTCCCAGACAAAAAGGAGTTCTTTGCAATTGACCTGATCTCTCTCTACGGTATGCGCACACCCTCTCAACATTCAACAGGTATTCCTCCTAGCCCTAACCCTTATCTGTTTCTCAAAGGAATGAAAGGATAGAAGCAACTCTATTCTAGGAATGGAAGCATTCTATGTGAAACATTTTGGCACGCCCAGTGGGACCCATTTTGGGTTTCTTTCTTTCTTGCTTGCTTTCATATAGGGAGCACACTTGCTATTTTCTTCTTCTAAAATATTCACAAGATATTCTGTTATTTGGTAAAAGAATTTGTCTTGCTTTCACATCTTTGCATTAGTGAAAGTCATCTTCTTTGCTTCATCGAATATCATTTTCGATTTGGGTTTAAAACACGTGCATCACATTCTTGCTTGCCGTTTTCAATTCTAGTGAACATAGATTAAGTAACAGGTCGTACACGTGGGGGTGATATCCACGGTATTGACAAGAAATTAATCTTACTTTCACTGCACAACACATACCGAATCACATCATAATTAACACAACAGCTCAAACATCCCCCCTTTTCCGCGGTATTCCTCTGCCTGATTGAGGTAACTTTATAAGCCAAAACAAACTTGACATTTCCCCTAAGTCTTCTGTTTAGGATTGACATCATCTTGCGTCTAAGGCATAAGCCCAAAGTGATTAAAACTAATCCTAGGTTTAGTCTGTTAATTTGCTTGTGCATCTTGCTTGTTTTTTTGTTTTGTTTCTCTGTCATACACTGTTTTCTGTGATCACTTCAGAACAGTTTGGTAGGCATACTAAGCACTGTTAACCCCAAATCAGCAACTTCCTACAGCTTCTTACACCGGTCCTATTATACCAACATCGGTTAACTTACCGACGCCGGCTACAGCCTGACCGACATCGGTTATCTGACCGATATCGGTTACTGTCTTTCACAGTTCCCAAAACCAGCAACCCACCAATTCCAACACTTTGTTGTTGCTTCTGTTCCTGATAGATTACATCCCTGTTGTGTACTCTTGTCCATGGTTGTTATCACTCAGAAACAAGCTGCAGCCATGGTTTCACATGCCTGCTCCATGCCTTTGCCTGAATCACCCCCTTCACATCCTGTGGGGAATCCTACGGACACCAGCGAGGTTCCCAAAATCCCTGTAGGAGATAAGGAATTTGTGAAATTTTTGGACGCTAATCCTAGCGCTGTACAGTACTATTTGTCTCATGCCCCTGACCGTACACCCGATGGTCAACTCCTTGTTGGTATGCCTATTAGTATAGCCGCTCACTTAGCTCCTTCTCCACCTGATAATTCCACCTTGCCTTCTTCATCCTTAGCCCCGTCACCCAACTCAGTGGCTTCAGAGGTTCTTACGGCATAGATTGGCTTTCCTTTTGTTAATCTGGGGCCCCATATATCATTACGGCTGACTGCTCCTACCTCGTCTCTCTCGCAGACTGCTCCTTTCATAACTTGCTCTCTGCCACCTATCCACACAAGCTTTCCTTCTCAAGCTCCACCCACCTTTTCATTTCCACACACGTATCCGGTGACTTCAACATCTTATATAGGACATCCCTATTCGGTCACCTCAACATATTCATCCTCAATACCTTATCAACATTTAACCCCACCGTTGTCTAGTGGTGGCCCTTGGCCCAATCCCCCTCCGTTTATGGCAACCGCACCATCATCTCATCCAACCACTGATTTAATCAAACAAATGATGGACAAAATGCAAAATCTGGAGGCTTCTGTTTCAGGAAGCCGTAGCACCCTGACATACGAGCAAGTTTGTCGAGGAGCCTATTCATCCTTCTGTCCCCCTTCATTCATATCCTCCTCAATGGGAATTACCAAAATTCACTCGTTTTAATAGTAAGGAGGATCCTCAACAACATTTGTGATCATTTAGACATGCCTGCTATCTGATTGCTCATGATGATGCCTTACTACTCCGCACCTTTCCCATGTCCTTATCAGGACCCGCCTTGGAGTGGTACAGTGCTTTAACCCAGCACTCAATCTTCTCTTTTAACCAATTAGCCCAATCTTTCTTGGATCATTTATCCATTAACATTGCTAAGAAAGTATCTATCACCGACCTCTATGCCATCCGATAATTTGAAGATGAATCTATCACAGATTTTCTTGGACGATGGTGAGGGCCTTATCAACCAACTTACTTATGCCTTGCCTCAGGCCGAACTTATCGAACTCTTTACGCGGGCCTGCGCTAAGCACATTTCTCCTACCCTCCAAATTCAAACTTTCCGCACATTTGATGAGGCCTTTACTATGGCTCGAAAACTAGAGATTCGAGCCTTAGAGGAAGAGAAATTGTGGTTGCGCAACAAAAACCCCAATTTCTAAACCCAAGACTCCACCAACAAACCTAACACCACCAATTCTCATGCATTGACTGCTTCAAAATCAAAAGGAGCTGTCCATGCGGTGATGGTCAAATCCCAAGCACCGTCTAATACCCCGCCAAAAACCACCTATAAGTATAAAGTCGAGCCCATCAATTACACTCCCTTGGGAGAAACTTATGGTGTGATATTGGAAAAATTTCTCAAAGCAGGAGCTATTACCTTACCTCCTGTTAAACCTCACTCTGGGTTTGATTCCACCCGCACTATACCTTCTTGGTACAAAGAAAATGACTTCTGTAACTTCCACCGCGTGAAGGGACACAGTCATGAAAACTGCAAGATGTTGAAAAACATAGTGCAGGAAATGGTTGATGCAGGGGATATAGCCCTCGATAATCCTAATGCCCCTGCTAACCGAAATTTGAAAATCTTCAACAAACCTTTCCCGAACCACTCATCTAACAGTAACATAAACCAAGATATCTTAGCCGAGGAGAGTGTTCATGAAATTCATGCAGTCTTCGACTCCCAGCCAAAAGCCTCTATCAAGAAAATTCTGAATCAAGCCTCTTCACTAACACAGGAACCTGAACCCCCTTCACCACCATCAAGACAAGACGAAATCCTTGCCGTTCCTTTACCCATAAAGGAATTAACCGCCCAGAGTTCTCTTCTCACAGAGGAGCCTTCTTACACCACATCTCTGCAAGACTGTGAGTGGATGTTATCTAGCTTATCTATTTCCCAAACATCTCCTTCTACCACTCTTACTGTACAAGAGGAAGACTTGCCACTTTTTTCGTCATCCTTAGACGAGAAACCCCTCAAACCGACATCACCAAATTCTTTAATCATGACGGATCCTCTCAAACATGCCCTCCTACCTATTAGTTCTTCATCACCTAAATCTTTTCAGTGACCGGTTGACCTCTTAACGCCCATTGATACAGTGCCTCGTTTACCCCCTGTATCACACCCACAGTGGACCGGAATCACAACCCACCTTTCTTCCATACAAAATTTCCTATTCACACGTGAGGATTGTCACCCCTCAGAAGATAGACGAGTCCTATGGGAACGTTTGAGTACACCATATTCTACTCAAATGCAGATGACCGATCCAGATGCCTCTACCATATACCCGAAGTGTTTACAAAAGCTTAAAATTCCTATGTCCTCATCTTCACCCCCCTCATCTCTACCAAATACCTCATCCACCTCTATTGACCTAACCAAACCTTCCCCTATGCTTGGGACCTCACCAATACCCAGTCTAACACACCCACCTAAACGGTTAGATTTATCCAAAAGTAAAGCTGTCCATCCACTTAGGAGACAGACCCAATCTCCTCAAGTCCAACCTATGTCTCTATCACAACTAAAACCATCACCGTCACACCTACCTTCTATATTGGGACCTCATCCCTCCACCTTGCATCAATACATCATACCTCCTGCGTTTTCTTTAAAACGACCTACACCTTCTGCACCCATACAAAGATCCAAGGGTATATCAACACCGTCACCCCAAGTATCCTTTCCACCTATCAACTCTAAACAAACTCCATCATCAAAGGATTTGTTTACTGTCACTCCTCTTTCTCCATGGTTGTTTTCTACTACCACGTCATCTGACCAACTAAACATAACTTTTGTGCCGAAGAGGTCACGTTTAGTTAAATCCAATTATCAAAACCCCTTGGCTAAGCCGCCACCCGTACAAATCAACCATACCCAGTCATTACCGAAACCTACCCAGTCAATAGCCTCATTTTCCTCTGACTTTGACCCACTCAAAGGGTCTTACGCCAAAATCCTTGCAATGTTGGTGGAGAATGCGACCATTTCCCTACCCCCACTTAGACCCTATGATCCATCTAAACCTCGACCTATAGGTTATGATGAGTCTAAAATCTACGCTTACCACCGCACACCAGGACATGATGTAGAGGGATGCAAAGCGTTGAAAGCCATACTTCGTCAGTCACCTCTCTCAGATAAAAAGGTTAAGAAAGACAATTTACGAAGGGAGAAACCTTTAGCTTCAATCCCCTCTCCTATACCACCTGTCCCCTCCTCACCAAGATCTATCATTATTACAACCCCACCTCTCGAAGACCATGACTTATCCCTACTGTCTTCCTCCTCTCGTGTTCACGAGATCAATATGATTAGTGTTGCTACTCGAGGGCAGAAAAACAATGGGAAAGCTAAAGAAAGCACACCTGCGGCCTCTCTTTCTCCGTCCACCATCCCGATCACACCACCACCTAAAGTGGTTATTCGTGGACCTGCCTACCCCATCTCTAATGGAGTTGCCCACCGAACCATGATCAAACAGCTTCACCAATCACCTGTAAAAATGACACTGTATGATCTCATTCAGGCCTCTGAATCTCATCGACCAATCTCTCATTGAAATCCTTCAAGGTATAGAGGTCTTACCTAATGAAACCTTTCCCGTTACCTCCATCTTAACACCCAACCACGTTGCCTCTCTCACCAAACAATCTACCACTTCCGTCCCTGTACAGCAAACCGCTGCTGTCAGTTTCTCCGAAGACGAAATTGTTGACTTTGGTGCAGAAGATCCTGACCCCGCTCTTTTCATCTCAGCTTACGTCCGGGACATCCACGTACGTCGTGTTATGATTGATGGGGGCGCTAGCCTAAACATCATCTCTTCTAAAGCCTTCCAACAAATGAATATCCCCTCTAGCTGCATGTGTGCCAACCCCACCATGCTGCGTTCATTCAACGATGCTATTACTTCTACCTTAGGCACTGTGATCCTTAACATTCATGTAGGGCCACGTACCTTACCTGAACTCTTCTATGTCCTTGAGGGAGAATTCCAATACAACATGTTGTTAGGCCGCCCTTGGATCTCAGGCTATGGGATGCGTTCCCTCCACCTTACATAGATGCATAAAATTTGAGTACGAGGGGAAGTCCTACACCGTAAAAGCTGATCCTCCCCCCTTCAAAACCTGCAATATGTTATATCACCCTAATGATGTGCTTGTACCAGTCAAGACACCCATTCATCCAACCCAACCATCCACTTCAACTACACCTCTACCATCCACCTCAACCACACCTACACCTTCAACCAATGAAACCGCTGTCGCAAATACCACTTCCTTTCCCGCAGACAACATCCCAACCTCAGACCCCTTAGTAGATGTTTTTCAATGCCTTACGCTGGGGGAGTATCACCTATATAACGTTAGCTCTTTCCATACCCCACAGGAGTACGGACAGTTACATGCGCATCCTACCTACGACCGTCGTGTGGGGGAGGTAATCTCCTACGGACCACCTAATTGCCGCACCAACCTAACGTATGGGGGTGTCGACACATCCTCTGTTACCCCTGAACCTCCCCTTGGTGTGGTTCCCTTCCAATCTGATTTTCAATACCTGACAAATCGTCGTTTCGCCCTCACCTTCTTGACTCGTTGTGCTTGGAAAGGTTTTGGTTTTGGTCTTTATGAACAAGGCCGACATACAATCATTCCCGTGACTACACGCAAACACAAAGATCGTAGTGGTCTTGGATTTCCTGAAACACTTACACCAAAGAAAACATCGTCATATCAGTTGTATCCAGGAAGATGACGACAGTCACCCCTACCGAACCATCATCACCCATTTTGCCATCGTCACCCACAGAGTCGATAGACCCTGAATCTATCCCTCCTAACTTTTTTTTTTCATAAACGCTATCTTCCTGGGTCCTCTCACTTATCAACGTGCATAATGAGGACCCATCTTCTCTTCCCCTTCTGTATCCAGACATGATCGAAGAGGATTCACCTTCAATTAATGTTGTTGAGTGCCAGGATGACGACTCCATCCTCACTTACCTTGGTGCGGATGACTCTTATATTCAACGCGCCTTACCATCTGAAACTCAAACCATGTTGAATGAGTCGACTATAGAAATCAACATCCACACCAAGGACGATCCTCACATTGTGAAGATCAGACAATCTCTTACCGCATCAGAACAAACTACCTTTACTACCTTTCTCCGTGCCCGCAACCAAGCTTTCGCTTGGTCCTACGCTGACATGCCAGGAATTGATCCTGACATTGCTGTCCATAACATTACCCTAAAACCCGATGCCAAACCAGTTAAACAGAAACTGAGAAAAATGCATCCACACATTGCCCTCTTGGTCAAAGAAGAGCTTCAATGACTCCTTTCTGTTTCCTTAATCTTACCTATTGACTATCCTCAATGGATCTCTAACATCGTACCTATTACTAAAGCAATAGGGGGACTTCGATATGTATGGATTTCTGGGGACCTTAACCTTGCTTGCCCGAAGGATGACTTCCCCCTCCCAAGTATTGATCAACTTGTTGATCTCACTGCGGGCCATGAGATGCTTTCTCTCATGGATGGCTTCTCGGGATACAATCAAATTTTGGTAGCCCCGGCCGATCAACATAAAACTACCTTCATAACTCCTTGGGGAACCTTCTGTTATCGTGTCATGCCATTTGGCCTTAAGAATGCTGGTGTGACCTATCAGCGGGCTATGACTTACATTTTTCATGACATTATGCACACTATCCTTGAGGATTATGTTGATGATCTTCTTGGCAAATCTAAACATCGCAGTGAACATCTCGATGTTTTAACCATTATTTTCGATCACCTGTTACAATATTGTGTTCATCTTCAACCAAAGAAATGTGTCTTTGGTGTCCTTTCAGGAAAACTTCTTGGTTTTATCATCTCTTTGCGTGGCATCGAGGTCGATCTAGCTAAAGTCAAAGCTATCCTAGAAATGCCCCCACCTACTAACCTCAAACAATTGCGTAGTTTGCAAGGTAAACTCCAATCTATCCGGCGTTTCATCTCCCAACTCTCAGATCGATGTCAACCTTTCCATCACCTCCTTAAAAAGGACATTGTCTTTCAATGGAGCGAAGAGTGCCACCAAGCCTTTGAGGCTCTTAAAGCCTATCTCTTGCAGCCACCTGTGCTTATCCCACCTCAGGACGATCGCCCTTTTTACCTTTACCTTTCTGCCACCGACCATGCTGTAGGAGCCATGCTCGCACATCATGACTCTGAGCATCGAGAACAAGCCGTTTATTACATAAGTCGTACTCTCATGGATTACGAGACTAGGTATACACATGTAGAAAAGTTGTGCCTAGCCCTATCATTCGTAGCCACCAAACTCCGACACTACCTCCTGAATCACAAAACTTTTTTCATCACCAACGTGGACCCCATTCAATATATGTATGCCAAACCTCATCTAAACCAACGCATCGCCCGATGGCTTATGCTCCTTGCTGACCTCGACCTTGAATTTGTACACCAGAAGTCAATCAAAGGACAAACTATCGTAGACCAACTCACGGAAGGCCCTTTACCTAGGGAGCAATTTACCAATTTTAATTTCCCTGACGAACTCATTGCCACTCTTTCACTCAGTGAGGAGTCATATCCAATGACCCTCTTCTTCGATGGATCTAAATGCCAGCGTGGTGGTGGAGCTAGCGTTGTTCTCATTCCTCTTAATGCTGAGCCTATGCCTCTTTCATTCCGGCTTGATTTCCCCTGTACTAATAATACAGCGGAATACGAGGCCCTTGTTTTGGGTCTCCAGGTTGCGTTACACTTAGGTGTCAAGTCTATTAACATTTTCGGTGACTCCCAACTGGTAGTCAATCAAGTTATGGGCATCTACCAATGTAAAAATGAGGAACTTCAAAAGTACAAACATTATGTGGATTCACTTTTGACCTTATTTACTCATTATTCTATCCAAACCATTCCCTGCTCCACTAACAAATTTGTGGATACTATGGCTTTCTTAGCCTCGCAAATTCCTGCCTCACCAACTGACTCTGACATATTCGTCTTGGTCTAACAACTCTTTGCCCCATCTTACTCTGCCCTAGATGTTTGTATGATAAATAATGTGTCTGCTAATTCGCAGGATACCTGGTATCACCAATTTCATGACTACCTTACAACTTCTGTTCTCCCACCTGACCTTACTAGTAATGGACAAACGTGCTTTTCTTAAAAGTGTTTCTCGTTATGTCGTCATGGGGGGACTCCTCTATAAACGTGGCTTTGATGGCATCCTCCTTCGATGTCTAACCGGTGCAGAGGTCACCTATACCATCCAACAAGTCCACGACGGTATTTGTGGTGGACATTTTAGTGGCCTTGCCGTGGCCAAACGGATCCTTCGCCTAGGCTATTATTGGCCTACTCTTAATAACGACTGCTACGAATATGTTAAGTGTTGTGTTATGTGTCAACAACATGCCAACCTTCAACATACTCCTAGCCATCCGCTACAGGTCGCACGAGATCTTTGGCCTTTCTCACAATGGGGTTTAGACCTTATTGGTGAGATTCACCCACCATCTTCGCAACGTCACCGTTGGATAATCACAGCAACCGAATATTACACTAAATGGGTGGAAGCCATTCCACTCATTTCAACCAAAAAAGAGAAAATCGTCGAATTCATTAACCATCACATTATCTGTCGTTTTGGCGTTCCTCATCGCCTGATAACAGATAATGGAAAATATTTCAAAAATAAGTTGTTACAAGACCTTTGTGACAACTTTGGTATCAAACTTAGCTTCTCATCACCTTACTATCCACAAGCAAATGGTCAAGCCGAATCTTCTAATAAAACCCTAACCAAAATCCTCATGAAAGTTGTTAATGATTCTGGAAGCAATTGGCCTGATCACATCCCCTTTGCCCTTTGGGCTTATCGGACTAGCATTCACACCTCCACTAATGCCACCCCATTCTCTTTGGTATATGGTACCGAGGTTGTCTTGCCTCTCAAAATACAAATACCCTCCCTAAGAATATCTCTTCAGGATATTCTCACCAATGATGATTTCCGCCAAGAGCGGTTAGCCCAATTGGAGCTTCTTGATGAGCGTCATCTTACAGCTCTTGACCATCTTCAAATCTATCAAAAATGCATCAAGCGTGCTTATGATAAGTGACTCCATGAGCGTACCTTTAAGGTTGGTGATCTTGTCCTCAAAGAGAATCAACATGTAACCAAACTAGAAAAGAGCAAACGTGGAAAATTTGCTCCTAATTGGATTGGGCCCTACATTATCACTCATACTTATGGATCAGGAACTTACCGTTTAGCTTCGCTTAATGGTAAACCTGAGCCTGAACCCCTTAATGCCTTACATCTTTGACCATTCTACTGTTGAATTTAGTGTTATATCACTTCTTATCTACCTTGCGCTCATCCCTTGAGCTCATTTACTACCTCATACACTTTTGTTCCATGCATCTCAAAATAGAATCAAGCTCATGTGGTTTGGTCATTACCTCCTCTTAAAGATGCCTTCCCCTTTTTAGTCTGGTCCATGACTTAAAAGTATCAAAATAACATGTTCTCAATTGTACACTTATGGGATATTCTTGAGTCAAACTTCCTACAAAACTAGATGCTTCATGCCAAACGGACATCTAGACCTCTAAGTTATACATAGACTGCTCCCTCAAAGGATAGCTATGTGCAAAGTCACTTCTACTATTATAAATAGACTGCTCCCCCGAAGGACAGCTATACACAAAAAACTTCATCTGCTACTATAAATAGACTGCTCCCTTGAAGGACAGCTATACAAAGTCAGCCTTTATCAGAAGCTTCTCGTATTGATCAGCTTCGTGAAGACCTCAAGAACAACAAAATACATATCCCCTATGGACTTCCCGCATTGATCAGTCTATATCCAGAAAAATAAAAGCAGTATTCCAAAGCACTTTTGAGTCATGGACTTGTCTATTTAGGTTTGGTTCTCTTTCGTCAGAATAATCACCTTATAATAAGTTCTTTGCACCCCAGCTATACCAGCCACCTCACCTCACCATTCGTCAACACAACAAAACTCAAGGGATGTGATGTATATCCGATATATTGTGATAATACGACTCTTTTCACCTATTGAACTTCTCACCTATGCAAGGCACCTAGGGATTCAAGCCCATCCTATGTTAATATATGTGGTTTGTTTAGCTCTTCTCAACTACGGGACACTTCTACCTCTTTTACTCGACTCTAGGGTTATGTGTTGACCTTAATCAGGACACGGTTCCCTACTACTTGGGTAAGCTAACTTTCGTTTCACCTATACCTACACCAACATTGCCAATCCCTTACTAACACCAATAACATTACCCTACCAATATCAATATTTTTTACCAACCAACAAATTGCCTAACCACAACCAAATTGCCTGAATTCACCTCTCCCTGGTCCTAAGGGAGAACTACATCGGTCTGAGGCCCCTCCTTGCTTTGTGCAATGGGCTATGTAGGAAGCACTTAGGAGACATGGGGTCTCCCAAGGTTAGCTCGACCATCCCCTACCATAACATATCATGTGTGATATATATAAATCTATTTGTGTATTTCTATTTGCTCACATTCATCTTTATCCTTTTTCAAAACAAAACATTCAAAACACAACCATTCTTATTATTATCTTAACTCAAAATCAACATACATATTTAGTTTTATTTAGATGTTAAACAAATACATCTTCTCTATCATCGACGCACAGGTCGGCATCCTTATTTATTCTTATACTCTTATGAAATTCACTTAGACCCTTGCACCTCCTCCCGAATCAGGTGGTGATCGTGATCGTCGATGCCACTCACTTGGCCTCTCCATCCTCAAAGGTGCCACTACTATTGGTTCCTCCCACTAATCCGCCAACATCTCCTGTAACATACAAATACGTCCTCTTGCGTGGAGGAATCTTGTCTCTAGTCTCTCCACTCGTGAGTCTGCAGCAACTAACAATCCCGTTGTCTCATTCACCCGCGTTTGGAGCTGATGAACTAAACCCTGCAGATGATCTCTCTCCATTGTAATCACAGCTATGTCAGGACAATCACATACACCTCGCAGCTCTGCTACCCACCATAATCTATAGGCCTCTGTCGCTCCTACATCCATTACCCTGCGATCGGCTGCTATCTCCTCTAGCCCTTCTGGAGGTGTTGGCCGGGGAGGTGAGAATGTTGCCTCGGCGTCGATCCTCATGTATGGTCTATAAGCCATAGGTATATCCTGAACAAATCCAAATTGTCACCGCACGTGATCTAGAGGAATCCTCTCATACTCACCTGGCCTGTGCCCTGCGATCCACCTCAATCGCTCTACACCCCTCAACTCCTCAGCTATGTGCTCCGTCACCATATAGTTCCCGTAAGGTCTCCAACAAATATCCACAATCGTCACCATCTCCCATACCTGCCTATAATACTCGATGTCATCTATCACGCCCTGGGATCTCGCCTCTTGTTCTGTCTGGACCCATCGTCTGAATCCCAACCTCTACACTCCTATCTCTCCTGACTGGATGGGTCGGCCTATCGGTCGCACACAAACAATGTGCTCATAGGCCCAACAATGTAATAAGTATGAACAATCCAGTGTCGTCCTGTGTTTTCACCTGCAGGCCCATAAACCCCTGTATAACTCCGCCAGATATGCGGGTGCCCATGCGAAAGTCACGCTCCTTTCTATCATTTCCCAAATAACACTCATCAATGCTTTTGGAAATCTTCCCCCCTCCACCCTCGGTAATGCATAATACCCCACCGCTATCATTAATACCACTGCCAACCTTGTTTCCTCAGGGTGTGTTGCATACATTGTACCATAAGTGAATGTCAAACCTCGCTGTGTCAAATCTCGTGCAGCTGAACCAAATATTGTTGTTATCGCTCCCCGCCCTGCGCTAGGAAATGCCTGATACACTGGTCTTCCTGTAATTGGGAGCCTCAAAATTCTAAACACATCTTCCAATGTCACTGTCATCTCCCCTATTGGCAGATAGAAGGTATTCTTTTCCAGATTCCACCTCTCAATCAACGCCTACAACATAGCATGATTGTGTGTGATTCGTGAATAATAGCAGATTCCACTTAACCCCACACGGTTTATCAATGCCCATTCAGCTGGTGTTACATCCGCTCGGATTCGTGACAACAAAGCTGGCACACTATCATTCATCCTCAACCCTGCCTCTGCCTGCATACATCAAAATGACACACAACCATTCAATAAATCAAATCCCCAAGTGTTTTTTCTCACATTCTAGAAATTCCTACAGTAACCGGTATCGGTTATAGATAACCGATACCAGTTTACTAACCGATACCGGTTATCTCTAAATGATATCGGTCACTATCAATCCTATACAGCCTACTTAAAAACTACCACCTACGATAATATTTTTACTCGCTTACTCCTCTCTATACCTATAAACATACGTGAACACCCTACTTACCTACCCCATAACACTCACTCTATCCCAAACCCTTGCCTATCACCCTTTTCTTTCTCATCTCTACCCTCTCACCTTCTCTCAGCCTATTCATCAAAACATGCAAGAATTAAAAGACAACCAAATAGTTTACCTCTTGGGATACAGCAGCTTGGGGTGGAACTTATCTTCCCTCTTGTCCCTGTCTGCTGGATGTTTTTCCTCGTCCAGCCATGTTCATCACCCTCTTCAAATATAACTTTCCTTTCTACCTTCTTAATCTCAGCCCACACTCACTTTACCTGTCTCTTTCCTCCTTATCACTCAATTCTTTCATGCAATTACCTGTATCAGTTGTCAAATAGCGTCGCATTAACGTATTTAACTTATTGCATGACTCTAAAAATAAGAACTCTAAAAATAAGACCTTAAGTTACCGCCCAAGCTTTTCTATTTTTAAAAAAGCTCATTTTGGCATAACTGGTATCGGTTACTTAACCGATATCAGTCCTTGTTCTACCGGCGTCAGTTAGCTAACCGATATCGGTCACATGTCTCGTTTTTCTTAAACCTGGGCCTTTTCTTTATTTTTTACAATTTTTTGTGGCACCCGCCTCTTTTTCCTGCATAACGACACCATTAGCAATATTTGGCATCAAAATCACATCAATATATCATCACAATTTCATCAACATCATCTATCTACAATAAAACAACCATCAACACAAAATACGTACGACATTTCAATATCTACATCAAACCCCTTAGTATATACACCATTTGGATCTAACTCATCATCTATACACATTAAATTTCAAAAACCATCGACAAAACACATAAAACATTTTATACACACCATGTGGATCAATATCATCATCTCTATATATATCAATGTTTAAATATACAACTTGCCCTGCATGGGGGCCTCTGTCAGCTCAAAATAATACAAATCCGGCATGCAGGCTGCAATCACTATCAAAATCTCAACTCGGCTCGCAGGCCGGTCTCTCATGTCAAAAATATACTCAGCTTGCAGGCCTGTATCAACTATACAACCTGTACTCAGCTCGCAGGCCGGTATATACAACAAGAATGAATAAATAAATCATATGTAGGCACGTAGGCCTCTATAAACATAACCGGTTCGTAGACTGGTGTCTATATCCAATAGCCAAAAAAAACCATATCTGCTCCAGGGGTGTCTCAACTCTCCCCACCACCCTCAGCCCCTCTCCCTGTTAGTCCCTGTGCTGGCTCTCGTCTCGTCCCTGTCACCAAACCACCGGCTGTGGCTGCACCCCCTGGGATATCTGGCTCCGAGAGGTCTCGGCTCTGTACGCATCACATATGGCTGATAGTCAGCCCTGGTACCATCAAGGACATCCTGAAAATACCAAGCCTCCACTCTCACCTCCATATAACGGGCCCGTGCCACCATGGCTGCTAATAGCAGTGGCCCCTGCCCTACCAATACACCCTGTGCCTGTGGTGGCACCTGTACCTGCACCTGTGCCTGTGGCTATGCAGGTGCCTGTGCCGATACCTATGGCTACACTGGTGCCTGTGGCTATACTGGTGCCTGGGGATGTGCCTGAGCCTGGGCTAACTGCCCCTGTAATACCCCGATCTGTGCCTGTGCAGCAGCAAGTTGCCCCTGTAATAATTGCACCTGTCCTAGGAGGCGGTCCCTCTTTGCTGTAACAGTCGCCAAATCTGGCTGTGCGGGCTGTGCTATCCTAGCTACTCTCTGACCTGCCCACCAAACCAAAAAAAAACCTGTCACTCCGGCATCATCCACTGTATCGTCCGCCGGTCTCTCTGCTACCCAATCTGGGTCCACAGGCTGTGGTGCAGGCAGTGGGGCCTCTACATCATCCCTCCGATACTGAGGGAAGGGAGGCGGCTCATCCTATCGCAGCCCCAACTGTCGTCATACCCTCTCTAGGGGTATCCACTCATGCTCTCAGGCCTCCGTCCTGCTATCCAGAAAGTATACTAGATCTAATGCATCTGTGCTCAGGCTCCTCCTCGGGGCTGATGGCCTCTGTAGGGCCTCCATACAATGTCCAGTGTGGTCAAGCCCTCTAGCATATGACGGTAGTAAGCTACATCCCATCCTGCGAGCACCGCTCGTGGCTAGCCCACGACCCCCAACCACCTTTGAAAGCCATACCTGTATATAACCTGTGGCCCTGGCTGCTAGGGCAGCCCTACTGGTCGTATACATATGATGTGCTCATATGCCCAGCAGTGTAACAAAAATGTGGAGAAAATCCCAAATCGCCTCATCCGGTGATAACCCCACAGCTCTCTGTATAGCTGTACCAGATATATTGGTGCCCAGGCATAGCACATATGCTCCTCCACCATCTCATGCAGCACCCCCATCAAAGCCCGTGGGAAGCGGCCTCCCTCTGAGTCCGGGAGGGTGAAGCATGTGATGCCTATCATCATCAACACGGCAAGCCATGTCTCATGTCGGTGTGCACGATACATATCGCCATAGGCAATGCTCGCACTGTGATAAGTCAATAATGCGGCTGCATCCCCAAATACCTAAAGAATGTTGTTCATAGCCGTCTCCGCATCTACCTGGAATACTGCCTCCCCTACAATCAGCAATCTCAGGATGCAATACACATCCTCCAGGGTAATAGTCATCTCTCTAGTAGGGAGATGGAAAACATTGGTCACCGGATCCCATCTCTCGATGAGGGCAACCATAAGGCTGTGGTCCCTATCCACAGCCCTATACTGCTGGACTCCACCGAGTCCCACCTCGCGCATAATGGCCCACTGCACTGCAGACACATGTGGCTGCATCTGTCTCAATAGCGGGGGCATCCGATCCCGCATCGTAAACCGCTGGCGTGCTTGTAAAAACAACCCACTTCATCAGGCCTACCCTTTACAAAAACAACTACCTTAACCCACTTACCCACCCAACCACAACCTGATTCTATAACACACATCTACACTTACCCTACACATCCCCTTTACCACCAACCAACCAACCAACCAACCCGATATACTCTAGCCATCTATCTATACTCCCGCCAATTTGACACCTCCTACTTCATACCCAACACCTACTCTATCCTACCCGAACCAACCACACAACCACACCATTTCCCCTCCACCCTGATCACCTTTCCTATTGACTCTACCCCTTCCCCCTTCACCCCCAAACACAAAAAAACCAACCAACAATAACAAAAACAAACAACAACAAACAAAACAAAAAAAAAAACAAAACAAAACAAACAAACACAAAAAAAAAAAAAAAACAACAACAACAAAATCAACCAACAACACAAACAAACAACAAAACCAGCCAAAAATACAAACAAACAACAACAAAACCAACCAACACCAAAACAACAAACAACCAAGAAAAACTTACCTATTGACCGGCACTGGTCACCCTCGACCGCCACCGGTCACCCCTAACCGACGTCGGTCTACCACAAAAGCAATTTGTGCAGCATATTTAGGTGACCGATGCCGGTCGCTAGTGACCGACATCGGTCACTGTCTAATCATGGGGCCGAACCCAAAATGGCCCGCAAAACACATTTTCACTTATTTCTCCCTATTTACCCAACAAAAAACCCTAAAAACCTACCCACCCTGCCGCCTCGACCTAACTACCCTACCTACCCACTCCATTTTGCCAATTACCTCCGTTTATTAATTATTTTATTAAAATTTGGATTCCTACCAAAACCACACATCTACGATAAACTCATTAAATTCACAAAGGTAAGATCTCAGAGCCTACCGGTACGACTACATGTCGTCGTGGTGGGATAGGTGGTGGTCCAGCTGGTCCAGCACCTCCTGCTCCTCCTGGATGTGCCATGGCTCCAAATCTCCTTAGCTGGGTTCTCCACCAATCAAATTCTGCCTCCTACTCATTGGGGTCTACCAACCACTCACTTCTCCACTCAAATACTGCCACCTCAGCCGACAAAATCAACAATATCACTAAAACACCTCAGATAACTAAATTTGGTTTTCAAATTGACAAGGTGACAATGACAGGCCGTATTTTTCTTTTTATAGGTTTTTGACCTATAACCAATATCAGTTATATTGCACCCTAAAATACTGATATCGGTCATCTAGTCGATACTGGTCATAGCTAACGGATATCGGTTTAATCCCTATTTTACCACAATTTCTGCCCTTATTCACCAATCTCCCTTTCTCACCACATCGCCTATACCCTCCTTTGCTAAATAGCCTTTTTTGACTTCATTGGCCACATTCACGGCCGCACCCAACCAACCAGGCCCCACCCAAGGCCGCAACCAACCATTTGGCCCGACCCAAGGCCGCAACCAACCATTTGGCCCGACCCAAGGCCGCAACCAACCAATCAGGCCCGACCCAAGGCCATAACCAACCATTTTTCCTGACCCAAGGCCGCAACCACCCATTTGGCCCGACCCAAGGCCGCAACCAACCATTTGGCCCGGCTCAAGGCTACAACCAACTAATCAAGCCCAACCCAAGGCTGCAACCAACCATTTGGGCCTGACCCAAGGCCACAACTAACCAATCAAGCCCGACCTAAGGCCGCACCACTTAAATACCTCTCCCAAAACCCGCAAATTACAATTTTATCCACCCATCATGTAGCTTTTTGTTCAATCGAGCTCACCTATTTGTGTTTTAGCATGATTAGGGTACTTGACTTGATCAACCGACCAACTTTACCTAGACTGAGACCGTGACGTTTATCTCGACCAAACCAACCATTTGGTACTGCCAAACATACCTAAACGTTCCTGTACCTTACCCGTTATATCCCCTGGAGCTACTTCCTATGCCTTGGATACCAGGATTATATCACCCTTGTTTGGATAAACTATCGACCTTTGCCTATGAATTGCTTGTTTGCTCTTCAAATCATGTACCCTGGTCGCACTACTGCATTTCAACGTGCGTCTGCTTCCTTGAACTTATCCCATCATCTCAACACCATTTACCCTTTATCAACCCTATCCCTGATTTCACGTTACCTCAATCTATGATAGATTTGAGGGGGATTACCTATACCCTTAACAGGAGTAACCACTTCTTATTATTGTCAGTGCAGCTTTACAAGACAAGCTACACGACAACAAGGGGCTAATGTAGACACCAAATTTGTGTCTTACGACCCCCCGTGCCCCGCATCTCATTTCGCAACCTAGCCTCATCACCTAAACCTTACACAATTATTTATTAATTACCTTATAATTAATAAATCCACATCTCCAAACCTGCCACCTCATTTTGCCACCTCATCATGACCTAGTCCTAACCCTAAACTAACCTAATTAAGACCTATAACTTGGTCTACATCCACACCCATGACTAATTACTCCTCACCCACACCAAAATCAACCTAATAATGACTTGACAAAGCCCACAACTAATTCCTCGGGAAAAAAGGAGGGAAAGTTGGCTATTTTACTAAAAATAGCTCACTTTGACTTAACCGATATCGGTTCCTACTCGACCGCCGTCGGTTACGTAACCGCCATCAGTTCCCTGTAAATGACCTCCCCCAACCAAAAACAAAGGATCGGAACCTGGGAATTGATTGGAAGGATCGGGAATTCACTTGGCCGAGCAGAGACAAGTGAAGGAAAGAGAGGAGTTTGCAGAGAAGGACATCAAGCCCAAGACTACAACTGAGTAACCGGAGCCTAGTGACACTCATCCAAGCATTGGGAGAGAAGATAGCTCATCTTTAATTGTCCGACCATCCTACCTAAGCCCTGCCTTCGTTATCACAGTATTTAGACCTGATATCTCCATCAGGAATTAGTAAGTAGTATCTTGTATGTTCTTTTAATAACATTTCTTGGACTTCTGAATCACAACAATTCTAAGTCTATTCCTAGATCTACTACCCGGTAACACCCTCCATCTAAATGTCATTCCTCTACCCCTACATTGCCCCCAAGAATAGCCCCCATACTCTCTGAGTCTTCTCCATCACCCCATTTCCTATCCCCAATCATTTACCAGCCTTATAAACACCATAGCCACCTTATAGCCACCTTATAGCCAACCTTCACTAAAATCCCCTAAACCACTGCCCTACCGATATTGGTTATCAGAAATCGGTACCGGTGACAGTGACTGGCATTAGTCACTGTGATTCAAAACCAAAACCAGCCCTTTCCTCTATTGTTTTAACAAGGTACTTAAATTGTAATTCTGTAATAATTTGTGTTAATTCATATTAGAAGGGGAACTGACCACCTTCAAAAGGAAGTCTAATATTTCCTGGGCCCAAGGCAGTTCCCTCATTTATTGTCTAATTAGAATCTGGTGGTCTTGTATTCTTACTTGCAGGTAGTCCTTCCCAGACAAAAAGGAGTTCTTTGCAATCGACCTGATCTCTCTCTACGGTACGTGCACACCCTTTCAACATTCAACAGGTATTCCTCCTAGCCCTAATCCTTATCTGTTTCTCAAATGAATGAAAGGATAGAAGCAACTCTATTCCAGGAATGGAAGCATTCTGTGTGAAACACAAATGCCAACTAATGTTGTTGGTTCTTAGGTTATGACTAATGTTTCAGGTACCGAATCAACTATTCTATCCTCATCAGCATTAGCCATCCCAGAATAGTTGTTTAGGTAGAATCCAAAGAAGAAGAGGAAGGTGCCTCTGAGGGTTGTCATAGATCTGAGTATTTTGGATCATACACCAAAAAAATAGGCCAAGAGGCCAAATATTGTTTCTATCCTGATAGTGAATCCATCTAGGGAATGAGTTGTAGAGGTTGTTACTCCCATTAAGGGAAAAACTAAGGAAAAAATTACAGCTGCATATTATCATATTTCTATATTTTCACTAGGAAAATCCACTCACGAAGGAGCTAAATGGGATGTACACATTGCTCTCGAAAATCTGTTGGAGAAATATGATATGGATAAATTTTCTAAGGATGATCTTAAAGCCAAGGTCGAGTAGCTCACTGCATTGCTATGAAAAGTAACACAGCCAACTCAATCTACTGAGGTCTTAACTACTACAGCTATGACACTTTTGTCTATCATCAACATAATTTCTTATCATGAGATTGAGAAGATAGGCCAGAAAGGGAAATTATTAAATGGATGGATGGAATGTATACCGTAAGAAGCTAATCCCTTAATTAAAGAAGCTATTGAGATATATAATGATCTACATGTTGGAAGAGTTGTTATTTGCAAAAAGGATGAATCCTTTTCTGAGGACAATAATAATTTGAATTTGAATTTGGTAACATGGATTAAAATCAGAGAAGAGGATTCAGATCTACTCCTTCAGGAGGATGTAATTGATGATGCTTCAAATTTGTTTGAATATCAAAAGGCCATGTAATTCCGGTGTCAGGTGCTACAAGATTTGATTAATAAGTTGGACAATAAATGAGTGGAAATTATGGATGCCTTCAATGATATATCAGAAGAATTTGATATTGTTAATTGTAATTTCTTTAAAAAAAACATTGATGCTCTCCCAGAAGATCAAATCAAGGAAAATTTCAAAGATTTTGTGAAGCGTGATGATGAGGTTATGAAAACTTTCAATAGTGAATCCATTGATAGATTGGTTTTATGCCAAAATTTCACAGGAAGAATAAAGAAAGTTGTGAGTAAACTTAGAAGGATTCCAACCAAGATCACAATAGAAATCAAGACAGCAGATGTAGTAAATCACTACACATGTGGGCTGGGAGATGAAGAAATTCAAGGAATCATTAAGTGTTTCCTTGAATACAAACATCAGATGGCTATGTGGGAGGAAGCACAACAGAAACCTGTGGAAGGAGAAGGCATTGCAGAACCAAGCCAAAGCTGAGCAGCCATGATAGGGAAGGTCCAAGATTTGGATCAGTCAAAATTACAGGGTTGACTGAGTTAAACCCTTGCAACAAAATTTCTATTTTTATGGGAGCCTGTTCCCTTGAATTAATGACATTTCTATTTTTAGTAAAATTTTGATTTCAAGGGATAAGTAACCTGTAATTTGGATCAATGCTCCCCCCTAACTTATACAATAGTCATGTGCATTTGAGGTACACAATGGATATGAATAGATCATTTTTGAGTGAAGTGGTTTTTCAATCTTGGAAGAGGTAGCTTCAGGTAATTTAAAACATTGTTAATTTAGGAAGTTCAGAGTGGCATCAAAAGCGATGTAAGAAATCATGGATGGTATCAACCTTGCTAGTTTAGAATGGTTGATCAGTATATGCCATTTGTGAATGCAAGAGAAACATAAGTGTGAATAATTATCATCCATATTGGTTCGGGATTATCTGATAGTATTGATTATGAGGAGAGTAATTTTGATCGCATTTGATGTCATTTGTAGATATGGTGCTTAAAAATATGACCTGTAAGATAGGATTGAATAGTTTGATAAGCTTGGAAACAATGAAAGTTAGAATGAGTTGTTAATAGTGGATATTTGACTTGTGTTCATGTGATTCTTGTTTGGATGCCCCTACTCGTAATCATTCTAACATTATGTGTTGAATCTACACACATTTGATCTCTCTCCTTAATGTCTAATTCGATGTACCCCTTAAAAAAATAACGCGTGCTTATGGTACTGTGGTATTTTATTCCCTTATCATGAAGACACTAATAGGTGATTAGGTGACTAACTTGAGGCTCTCACATAATACTCACATTAACCCTTCCTACATTACATGAAAATATCCTTTTACTCATGTGCATCATCATCCCTAGTATAGATGCCTTTATTGGAAACCTCTTTCCTTAAGCATGCTCATAACAAATGTTAGTCCCATAGCAATGGATGACCATTTTATTACACTTAGGAGCTTGTACATCACTTAGTTTACCAAAAGGAATCCGGCCTTCTCCAGAGGTTCACACTTTATCCCAGGTCCCACCACTTGACGAGGTGGGTCATCCATGTGTCCATAATTCTATTCCCCACACCTAACACTCACTTTTATTCTTGCAATAATTTCTCATATCCAGACTTGGTACAGTGACTTCAGTGACATCCAGTAATTTTGTATTCTCAGTGCAACATAGATTTGGTATTTCTCAAATTCATCAACTTTCACAAGTACACATATTACTTGACTTCTTCTCCCTCTCTGGATTCCAAATCTCACTTCATCCAACATATGTGAAGAATCTCAGCACCCGAGGTTTATTCTTACCAAGGAAGTTATCCCCCGATTTTAAACTCACCCAAGTTTCCTCTAAAGAGATGAAGCAGAGGTGTATCAACTCTACCAACTAGAACCTTATCTAGTAGGGGTCATTTCAACACCTGCATGCTTGGAATATGTTTGTTGCCATGATACATTAATGATCAACATCTTGTATCCTATGGAGCCTAAATGAGTGTGATTTACGACGGTTCTATGCATTTACCTTTTCCACTTCTGTTGGATCGATTTAACTCCTATAGAAAATCTAGCACTTGGAGCATTTTTCCCTATGAAATATTGGAACTAAAATTACTCTAGTATGCACAAATGGTCTTGATGTAGCTAGCATTTACGCAATGCATAACATCACGAAGGATAATGTTCTTGTCAGAATTTTGGCCACATCTTTCAAGGGAAAAGCACTTCAATGGTTTCAAGGGTTACGTGTTGGTAGTATAACCACTTGGGACGAGTTAGGAGAGAAGCTTTGTAAATATTTTTAAGACAAGAGTGATCACCTATAACTTTTGGAATAACTCACTACCATAAAGAGAGCTCTCCAAGAGTACATGAGTGATTTTAACTTCCAATTTCACAAAACTTGGAATAGGCTTCTAGTACTCATTAAGCCTTCTCCAAATAATGCATTCTTGTACTATTTGAGATATTTGAATAGTAATGTAGTAGTTATGATCCAATCCATGGGAGGGGATTCATTACCTGATGCCTACGACATAGCCATAAGTGTGGAAAATTCCTTAATTCAGGCTGGAAAGATAGTCCCTCAAATGCCAATGCCATTTTCTTTGGATCTTATGAATAATCGACCTATCATTGCTCCTATTCCAGTATCCTCTAATCAATTAGCTCAATCTACCCCTATTTCTTCAAATGATCTATTTGAATTCAAATCATTGTTGTAGACCTTTGGAAACAATCTTGTAGTGATTAAAAGGTAGCAGTCCCAATACGCTCGACCATTCCAATCCCAATATTTGGCAATTTGTCCTCATTTTCAAGGAAATAATCATGCCCAGAACCACGTCACTATCCAAGCTACAAGCATGAAGCCTTTAAAATTCTGGAACCCTTTTACCATTAGTTCATCCAGAGCCATAGTACCAGTCCAGAATAACCTTATTTAAGATTATGAATGGTGTTATCCTTGTTCTCAGCCTCACAACCAGAATCTTTTCCCAAATGGAGTTTTGAGTCAAGCCCTTATGGTCCAAATCATATCTGCCCCACCTAAATCATAAGTCAGACCATCCACCTAAGAAATCCAAGACCAGCGTTTTGATGAAACTACGCTACTAAATTGACAAACAGATGATTTTTTTGGTTTCAATATTGAGCCTCTACTGTAGCATCAAACACATGTTCCAAGAAGAGGTCAATATATCCTCAATCTCCCAAAACTGATCATGCATCTACTTCACAGCCGCAAGCACAAATATCAACTGATAAGGGTACAGAGAAAAACTCACCATAAGTATTCATGGATCAGTATAAAAAGAAAGGTGTAACTTCAAGTATCACGGTGCCCGATAGGAATTTCCCAAAATAAAACTCTAACGCCCAAAAAGGTATTAGCAAAGTTGAGGCAATTCTGTTCAGCATTATGGAGCAAATGAAGAAGACCAATTTGAGCATCACAATGTGGGATGCACTCTCAATTCCTTCTCAGAGAAACTTGCTATGTGAGGCTTTGAATAGTTTTGGTACTACCGATAGATCATCGGGCCATGAAGTGGTAATGGAAACCATCCTATGTCAACCAGAAATGAAAGTGATTTCTAAGGCCAGTAAACCACCACCATTCTATATCTCTCTGACTCCGTATGTCATGACACATGCACTTTCACATGACATTAGGGCCTTGGATCATGTTCACATGTGTTCTATCTCACATTAAAAATATGGTGGGCCCTCGTCCTACTTTCTCATTGAATAGGTCACCGTGAAATTCAAACTTGGGGCATATAATTCCCCCTTAATATCTGATGATGCACTCTTCTTTTGTATTCAAAAATGATCGTTGAGGGCACATTTACCTACATGAACCTCACTTTATACACATACAAATTGGGGGAAAATTTTCTTCCCTTCTCTATTCATAGGATCTCATATTCTAATAATCTAAAAAATATTTAGATATTTGCAAAAATACAAATACACTAGCTTAGATATTGTTTATATGTATCTTTGTTTGCTTATATACTTGTTATCCAAAATTCACCCCCCAGGGTAAATTTTGATAACAAGCAAGCAGAATTATTCAAGTCCCAGGAAAATTGATTGTTTCAGAGCAAAAAGTCAGGTTTCTAGGGTCCCTTCAGGAAATGTCCTAACTCTCCTATCCAGGTTGGAAAAGAGAAAGCTCTGAGAAAACGCAGAAAAAAGTTGCAAGAAGGTAGCAAGTAGGTTGATCCAGGAAAAATTTGTGAAAATCGGCTAAGTCCTAGTCCTAGAAGCATGTTGCCCGGGACGTGTGGGACAGAAAGGCGCGAACCGGCCGGTTCGGCTGAAATCAGCACAAACAGTCCTCGGAAGACGCAGCATTGGGACAAATGGTACAAAAGTATGCGGCGGGCACGAAAAGCCGATCCGGCCAAAAGAGGAGAGAAAAATTGGCAAAGTGCTGAGAGGGTCGCCTTTGGGACAAGTTTGGGACAAAAAGACACGAACCGGCCGAACCGGGCGAAATAAGTCACAGGCAGTCCAAAAAACGATTGGGACATCTGGGCCGAAAAGGCACACGAACTGGCCGAGAACCGGGTGAAATGAGGTCGAGTCAGTCCTGGAAGGCAGTATGGGACAAGCGGGACAGATGGACGCGAACCAGCCAAACCGGCCGAAATCAGTCAAGGCAGTCCGAAGAGGCATTTGGGACGATGTGGGACAAATGCGAGTACGCGAACCAGCCGGATCGGCCGAAATCAGTCAAGATTTCAGCACTGTGCCAAATGGGACATCCGGGATGCGCTGGATGCGAAAGGATCCGAGGACCAATTAGATCATGACACGTGCAGCAGGAGGAAAAGTCAACGTTTGGTCCGTGGAACTTCAAACGGCCATAACTTTTGACTCCGAGCTCCGATTTTGATAAAATTGGACTTTCTGGAACGAGCACGATGTCCTCTACGCCACAAAAACTGGACTTTCTGGATTTTAATGAGGGTAGATATATATAAATAAAAGAAACGTGTTTGGCTCCAGTCAATCAATGCTCATTCCCGTCAAATGACAGAAAACACCTGCCAGGCCCAAAACAGCTGCCCGCACTCAGAAGGCCATAACTTTTTCATTTCTCAAAGAAATCGCACAAAATTGGTACCGTTGGAATCGTGGTTCAAATCCTGATGCATAAAAATCAATAAATTCTTTATTTTTTCAGAAATTGATTGCTTTTTTTTAAGGAAACGTGGCCGGGTTCAGAACAGTGTTGTATTTGGTAGCTGGGAGTGCAATTAAGAGGCATGGTCATCATTCTTTCTCTGCTGCAGCACATGGGACAGTATGGGGAGCCTTTTGCAAGTAATTTATAACCATTCCACTCAATTTAATGCCTCTTATATGTGGTTGAAGGACAGATTTCGGCATTTTCATTTTTCCCTTCTCTTCTCCTTCTCATTTTTTCTATAAATTGGAGTGTTGGGCTCATTGTAAAGGAGGAGATTTTTTTTGGTAGACAAAGCTCTGTCAAAATTGCTTTGTGAAGCCAGTGTGTTGTAGGACCTTGTAGTGGACTCCTTGCATGGTGATCCAGGCCCTTATCTTGTAATAGACTGAATTGTGCATACCAGGAAGCAATAAAATATCAAGTTTGTGGATGTATCTTCCCCTGCTGTGTTTTCTTGTATTCTTCTTGCCCCTTTAATATTTCTACAATTATATTGTGTCTATTTATTATGTTCTTGCAGGAACTCATTATCATTGTGTGTGCTTGGAATGTTGCTGCGAGTGCATTTTTCTGGATTATGGTGAATTGTCATCACCTCTTCTAGTGTGCACTTTGCCTCTGTATTTCACACATTTGGAGATTACTCTCACACCCTCTTTTTCTGGTGTATCACCGCTTTAGTGTAGGCTTTCATTTTATGCATTTTCTCTCCCTGGTCCCTTGGAATTTTAGATTAGAATAGTTAGCCTGCCTGCACTGGAGTAGATTGTGGCAGGTAGTTTAGGAGCAAGAACCAGCTTTCTCTGGAGGTCTGTCTCAAGTAGCAAGTCCCACAACTTGGAGATAGTACCCATGTTATCCAATCACACTGGATGCTTAGAGTGATCAAACAAGAGAAATTTGATCAACATCTAGGGGTGCTGGGATTCGGTGATAACAGTTCTAGCACGCCCGGTAGGACCATAGATGTCTTCACTTTCATTGCAACAAGATTGATGTGCACTTGTTGTAAGTTTCAGCTTTGAAGGAGCTCTAAAATCGCACATATGGCGTCTCCAAAGGAGGCATAATCCACTGGTTTCTACAGTCCAAGCCTAACAAATTTATGAGAAGAATACAGACCAGGTCAAGAACTAGGGAGAAAGGATTGTTTGTTTATCTGCATCTATCTCCAGGCAGAGAAAGAAGGGGAAGGAGAGCTCAAAGATCTGCGTCTCCACCTAATAGAACTTTGTCTACACCTCCACCTGGTAGACCTTTTCTCGCATCAACAAGGGTTCTCAGGCCAATCAGAATGGCGCAACCACTAAATCCCTTTGTCAATTTCACTGGCAGCAGCCCACTTGCCCTCAATGCACAGAATCCAGTTCCAGTTACAGCATTGAAGAACATTACATTTTTCACTGGAGAAAATCATACCACTCCTGGTGATCATGTCAAAGACATTACCAACGTCTGTGCAATCCATGAGATAAACGAAATGGATGTGGCTGTCAAACTGCTGGCATCATCATTCAAAGGGAAGGCATTGCAATGGTTCAGAAGCCTTGAAGCTGGTTCTATCACGAATTAGAATCAGTTATGCATAGTTCTCCATGAGCAGTTTGGAGAGAAGGGAGACAACTTGTCTCTTCTAGAACAATTAACAACTATCAAGAGAGCTCCCAATGAGCAGCTGACTGACTTCAACTTCAGATTTCAAAGGTCTTGGGATAGGATTCCAGTGGCAGTCAGGCCAACAGCAGAAGGTGCTTTTCTATACTATCTTAAAGCTTTGAATTCTGATATTTCTATGTTAATTCAATCTATGGGAGGCACAACCTTACCTGCTGCATATAGCATTGCCATTAGAGCCGAAAACTGTCTTATTCAAGCTGGTAAACTGGCTCCTAGGCCCCCAATACCATTATATCCAAGTTTAGAGATCCTAAGTACTAGTCAAGCGCATGTCTTAGCTCCTATTCCCACTCCTAGAAATCAAAGTTCAAATGAAGCTTCTACTTCATCTTCTAGTGCCTCAAATGAACTTCAAGAAGTCATGAAGCAACTGCAAAATTTAGGTAATGAGCTGGTTACACTCAAAAGACAGCAAGCTCAAGGTTTTAGACCTTCGTATCAGCCTCAAGCTCAACCTAATAGGCAGCCATATCAGCCTCAAAGACCACCCAATCATGCTGTAAATCAGAATCAAGCAAGGCCTCTGGCCAACAGACCATTTCAGCCCTATAATCCCAATGTTGCATCCACATCTAGAGCTTTGGTCCCAGTCCAAAATAACATGGCCCAAGAATATGATTGGTGTTTCCCGTGTAGTCAGCCACATAACCAATCAATGTGCTTTAACGGTGCATTAAATCAGGCCCTGATGGTGCAAACCATTGGTGGGTCGCAAGAGTCCAGCCACGAAGAAGACCAGCAGCAAGGGGCACCTCAGCAAGGAACATCTCCGAATGAAACTACTCTTGTCAATTGGCAGGCTGAAGACTTTTGTGGTATGAATCAAATACCATCTCAAAGTGTTACAGCCAACACAAGGTCAAAGAGGAGAAATTTGGGTGAAGAACAGCCATTGGCTACGAGTAATCCACAACCTTCCACCACTCCACAAGCCGCTGGCAGACAAACTGTAGCTCCAAACATACAAGGAGCACCTAAAACGGCCCCTAGGCCAACTCAAATGCCAGTTGTTGCTGCCCATACACAAGGAATGAATGTACAGGCCAAGGGACAGCAGAGGGATACTTCATCTCCATTCAACATCATTGATCAGATGAGAAAGACAAATGTAAACATATCCATGTGGGAATCACTATCTATCCCAGGACAAAGAGATTTGCTACAAGCCGCCATGAAGGACTGGCCAGCTTCAAATCAGCAGATGCAAGACAAAGTCCTTACAAATGCTGCCCAATCTGAGGGAAGTCATGGAGGACAACAAGGTAAGATGTTGAAACCCCCTCCCTTCTATATTTCATTAATCATTGGAAATCAGCTAGTGCATAATTGCATGATAGACTCTGGGGCAAGTAGCTCAGTAATGCCTAAACAGATAGCTGATCAGTTAGGGCTCCAGTATGAAATAACATCTAAGGGAGTAGTGCAGTTGGATGGGACTGCATTAGCAACAGTTGGAGTGATTAGAAATTTGAGTCTTACCTTGCACGCATGTCCAAATGTTGTGGTTTTACAAGATGTGTCAGTTATAGACCTTCCACCACTCTTTGCCCTATGTTTGTCAAGGGACTTCACTGCCAAGATTGGGGGATATTTGTCCTTTGATTGGTCTCACATGCTATTCAGGACAAGGTATGGAACCAAAACTACAATCAGGTCTGAGCCTATTGCAAACTTCCACATTGAGCCTTACACTCCAAGCCAAATCAATGCCAACTGTTCAGCATTTGATCAAGAGGATTATCCAAGCACTGAAAAAGTTGACACCAAGGTTGGAAGCATCCCAGATCTGACTCTTGATGAATGGGCAAGCAAAGTGCATGCTTTTGATCCCTATCAAGAAATAGAAGAATCTGAGCTAGGAGTCTATTGCATACATGAAGAAAGTCAACCTATTCCCAGCATCACCAAGCCAGATCATAAGGACAGGAATGAAGTATGGCAGCTGTTCTTTGATGGATCAAGGAGTAGACAAGGCGCGGGAGGGGGAGCCATGCTGGTTTCACCTCAGGGAGTAAAGTACTATTCAGCTTTTAGATTTCAGTTTGCATGCTCTAACAACACAGCTGAGTATGAAGCCTTAATTCATGGACTGCACTGGGCAAAGATAAAATGCATCAAGAATTTGCAAGTATTTGGTGATAGTGAGCTGATTCTGAACCAAGTCAAAGGGAAAAATGCTGCCAAAAATGATCTGTTGAAGAACTACAAAAATCGGGTATGGGATCTCATTGAAGATTTTGAAGCTTTTAGCATCATTTCCATCCCAAGAAAAAAGAATGAAGCCACTGACAGACTGGCAGCAATTGGGGCTGCGTTTGATGTTGTAGAAGGTATCAAAAGTGAGAAAACTCAGCCTCATGTCAAAGTGGTTGCGAGACCAGCTGTTCCAGATAACAACACAAGTTGGCAAGTCTTCGAGAATGATCAGCAGATTGTTAATTTCCTACAAGAAGAAGCTGAGTTCTCCATGAGAAATCAAGACAAGCTGGAGCAGCAGTATGGCGACCAAGTGGTGCAGCTTAGGACTAACAAATTGCCAAAATGCCTCATAACCTTGGAGTCAATCTTCAACCCAAATGATCAGTTCCGGAAAGAGAAAGCGAACATTCAAGTAAAGGGTGAAGATTCAGAACCTATCTTAGTAGATGAAGGCAAGACATTGCAAATTGGCAAAGTAAGTACTCCACAAGAGAAATCTGATTTTGTTCAACTTTGTCAAGAATTCCCAGATGTCTTTGCTTGGACTTACAAAGATTTAAGAGGTTTCAACCCAAAGTTGGCCCAACATACTATTGAGCTAGATCCGGAATCCAAGCCCGTCAGGCAAAAGCAAAGGCCAGTGAATCCCCATATCGAGCCTCTCATGAGAAAAGAGTTAGGCAAGCTCATTGAGGCCAGTATCATCTTCCCCATCAAACACTCAAGTTGGGGTTGCAAACTTGGTGTCGGTAAGAAAGAGAAACGGAGAAATAAGATTGTGTGTGGACTTTCGTGGTCTAAATAGAGCGTCACTCAAAAGATCATTATCCACTTCCATCAATGCAACAAATATTGCAGGTTGTAGCTGGTTCAGAAAGGTTTTCATTGCTAGATGGATATTCAGGCTATAATCAGATATTGGTGAAAGGAAGAAGATCAATTCAAAACAGTCCTTCACTACAAAATGGGGCACATATGTTTACCAGAAGATGTCATTTGGACTGTCAAATGCCGGAGCAACATTTCAGTGAGCTATGGATATGGCGTTCAAAGCCTTAATCAACAATATAGTGTTGGTATACCTAGATGATATTACTGTCTTCTCAAAGAATGCAGCAGACCATCTCTTTCACCTCAGACAAGTATTTCAGAGGTGTAGAAGGTTCGGAGTGTCATTGAATCCAAAGAAGTGTGTATTCTTGGCACACGAAGGCAAACTGTTGGGCCACATTGTCACTAGGGATGGGCTAACAATTGATCCTGAAAGGGTTGAAGCCATACGAACGCTTCCATTGCCACACCACAAGAAATCTCTCCAAAGCTTCTTAGGAAGGATAAACTTTGTCCGCAGATTTGTGCCTAATTTTTCCACCCTTGTGAAGCCTCTAACAATGATGTTGAAGAAGATTCTAGCATTCAAATGGACAGCAGAAGGCAAAGAGAGTTTTGAAAACATCAAACATGCAATATCACAAGCTCCAACTCTTATCAACCCAGACTTTTCAAAGGACTTCATGTTGTATGCATTCGGAGGATCAGACACGATCTCAGCTATCTTGACACAGCTGAATAGAAAAGGTTTAGAACAGCTCATAGCATTCTTAAGTCAAACCTTGCAAGATTACGAAATAAAGTATTCTTTCATCGAAAAGCATTTCCTTACTGTCATCAGGAGCTTGAAGAAGTTCAGACACTTGGTCTCAAACAATAAGATTCAACTGCTGGTGTCTCATGCTGGTGTCAAGGACTTCCTCCTAAACAAGGATTTAAATGAGAAGAGAGCAGTTTGGATCACTCGGGTGATGGAATATGATATTGAAATCAAAGTGACCAAGCTGGTTCGTGGCAAAGGCTTATGTGAGAAGCTCACTTCCAAACAACCAAACAAGTCAAAAAGTGAAGAGGATGCTGTCTTGCTACTACATAATGATCAAGAACAACCAGCTGATGATGCACCCATCCCATGTTGGACTCAAGACCTTGGTGCATTACCTCCAAATAGGCTTGTGCCCTCCTAGAAGTGAGCAAAGAAAATAGGAGATACTTCAGATTACGAGCCATTCCATATGTGCTTGTTGATGGAGTTTTGTTTAAAAGGGACATCAATGGTGTTCTATTAAGATGCATTGGAATAGGTCAAGTTGAGAAGATCTTACACGAGTTCCATGACGGGGAAGCAGGAGGCCACTTTGCTCCACAAGTAACAGCTCTAAAAATCATGAAAGCTGGTTACTATTGGCCTACTGTGTTCAACGATTGCTACTCATGGGTCTAGGAAATGCAAGAAATGTGCATTCTTCATAGGGAAAGAAAGGTTAGCAGCGCTGCCCCTTCGTCTAATTTCAGTAAATCAGCCATTCATGCAATGGGGATTGGACTTCATTGGAGTCATCAATCCCAATTCGAGTCAAGGTCACAAGTGGATTCTAACAGCAACAGACTATTTCACCAAGTGGACTGAGGCAGTGGCACTCAAGGAGGAAAATGAATCTAATATCTTAGATTTCTATGAAGGGATAGTCACGAGGTTTGGTGCCCCTGCCACTATCATATCAGACAATGCATTGGCATTCCTTGGCATGAAGATCACTGAATGGGCTATCAAGAATTATGTGTATCTCAGCACTTCATCGAACTATTACCCTTAAGGTAATGGCCAAGCTGAGTCTACGAACAAGAACCTACTAAGAATCATCAGAAGGACATCTGGATGAAAATCAGAAGGACTTGGCACTCAAAGCTCAAATCAGCTCTATGGGCTGATAGGATCACACCCAAGATATCTACAGGAAGCTCTCCATACAAGCTTGTATTCGAGAAAGAAGCAGTTCTACCTATATCACTTGAGTTGCCAGCGTTGGAACTCATGAAACAATTGGAACTAGCTGAGTTTGAACCTATGGAAATCAAGTATGCAGAGCTGATGGAATTAGAAGAGATCAAGACAGCACGCAATGCAGACCATAGAGAAGGATAAAGCATTGGTCAAAAAGAGTTTTGACAAGAAAGCTAAGGCCAGGATATTGCAAACCGGAGATTTGGTACTGAAGTGGGATGCTGATCGTGCAAAACCAGGAAAGCACTCCAAGTTTGATGCCATTTGGAGTGGCCCATACATGATCATTGAATGCAAAGGTAGCAATTCTTTCCGAACTGGCTAAGTTGGATGGTGAAGAATTGCAGATCCCAGTCAATGGGATCTATCTCAAACGTTGCTACTAGAAAGATAAGATTTTCACCCTTGTAAATATTAATTTAGAATTTCCATTCCTCTAAGTGCTTATGCACATTGTACTGCTGTTAGAGTAGTTTCTATTTCCCTAAGTGCTTGTGCACATGTCCTATTGCTTCTAGTATGTGCATGATTGCAGTTCATCAAGCTCCTGGAAAAGAATTTGCAGCCATAGGAAAACCAGCTCAACAAATGTCCAAATGGCTCAAGGACATAGGTTTTAAAATTTCAGATCAGCCGAGAGGTTATCAAACAGACTCCATGCCCAATGGATTGCTTCAGGCAACTGGCTCTTCTTCATCTAGCAGGAAGATGACCCCGCTGAGTCACCAAATTGTTATCCAAAATTCACCCCCCAGGGTAAATTTTGATAACAAGCATCAGAATTATTCAAGTCCCAGCGCAAATTGATTGTTTCAAAGAAAAAAATTCAGGTTTCTAGGGTCCCTTCAGGAAATTTTCTAACTCTCCTAGTCCAGGTTGAAAAGAGCAAGCTTCTGAGAAAATGCGGAAAAAGTTGCAGAAAGCAAGCTAGGTTGATCCAGGAAAAATTTGTGAAAAATCGGCTAAGTCCTAGTCCTAGAAGCATTTGGGACAAGTGGGAAAAAAAGGCGCGGATCGGCCGAAATGAGCACAGGTGGCCCCAGAAGCAATTGGGACATCTGGGAAAAAAGTACGCGGCGGGATGTGAAAAGCCGATCTGGCCGAAAAAGAGAGAAAAAAATTGGCTAACTGCTGAGAGGGTTGCCTTTGGGACAAGCGGGACAAAAAGACGCGAACCGGCCAAACCGGGTGAAATAATTCAAGGCAGACCGAAACAGTTCTAGGAATAGCGAGCCAAAAGTATGCGAACCAGCCGGATCGGCCGAAATGAGAACTTTTGTCCCGGAACAGTTGGGACAAAAGGGCGCGAACCGGCCGAATCGGGCGAATTTGTCCCAGACGGTCCAAAAGCAAATGGGACATGTGGGCTGCGAGTATGCGAAACGGCCGGTTCGGCCGAAATGGGAAATTTCAGCACTATGCCAAATGGGACAAAGGGACACGTGGGATGCGAAAAGCCGAAATGGCCGAAGGCAGAGGAGAAAAATCAACATTTGACCCATGGAACTTCAAACAGCTATAACTTTTGACTCCGAGCTCTGATTTTCATAAAATTGGACTTTCTGGAACGAGCACGACGTCCTCTACACCAAAAAAAACTAGAATTTCTTAGATTTTAATGAGGGTAGATATATTTAAATAAAAGAAACATATTCGGCTCCAGTCAATCAATGCTCATTCCCGTCAAATGACAGAAAACACCTGCCAGGCCCAAAACAGCTGCCCGCACTCAGAAGGCCATAACTTTTGCATTTCTCAACGAAATCACACAAAATTGGTACCGTTGGAATTGTGGTTTCGAGCCCAATGCAAAGAAATCAATAAATTCTGGATTTTATAATAAATTGATTGAGATTTTTAAGGAAACGTGGCCGGGTTCAGAACAGTGTTTTATTTGGTAGCTGGGAGTGCAATTAAGAGGCATGGTCATCATTCTTTCTCTGCTGCAGCACACGGGACAATATCGGGAGCCCTTTTGCAAGTAATGTATAACCATTCCACTCAATTTAATGCCTCTTACAGGTGGTTGAAGGATAGATTTCGGGATTTCCATTTTCCCTTCTCTTCTCCTTCTCATTTTTTCTATAAATTGGAGTGTTGGGCTCATTGTAAAGGAGGAGAGTTTTTTGGGTAGCAAAGCTCTGTCAAAATTGCTTTGTGAAGCCAGTGTGTTGTATGCCCTTGTAGTGGACTCCTTGCATGGTGATCCATGCCCTTATCTTGTAATAGATTGAACTGTGCATATCATGAAGCAATAAAATATCAGTTTGTGGATATATCTTCCCCTGCTGTGTTTCCTTGCATTCTTCTTGCCCCTTTAATCTTTCTACAAGTATATTGTGTCTATTTATTATGTTCTTGCAGGAATTCATTATCATTTTGTGTGCTTGGAATATTGCTGTGAAGGCATTTTGTTGGATTATGGTGAACTGTTATCACCTCTTCTAGTGTGCACTTTGCCTCTGTATTTCACACATTTGGAGATTACTCTCACACCCTCTTTTTCTGGTGTATCACCACTTTAGTGTAGGCTTTCATTTTATGCATTCTCTCTCTCTGGTCCCTTGGAATTTTAGGTTAGAATAGCTAGTTTCTCCTGCATTAGAGTAGATTGTGGCAGGTAGTTTAGGAGTAAGAACCAGCTTTCTCTGGAGGTCTATCTCAAGTAGCAGGTCCCACAACTTGGAGATAGTACCCATGTTATCCAATCACACTGGATGCTTAGAGTGATCAAACTAGAAATCTGATCAACATCCAGGGGTGCTGTGATCCGGTGATAACAGAACTTAGTACAAGACAAAGGTGAATATAAGAGCAGAACCTATTTGTCACATTCATGTGGAGCCTTACACTACTAAACACATAAATGGGGATTATGCCATTTGTTACCTAAATGAGGAGGATATAGATCACGATCCAACTAATCTTACAGAGGAAGTTCATAACACAGTTCTTGATGAGGTAAGTATCATTCATCAATATGATCCTTATGTTGATTTATTAGCAGATGAAGAATCTAGTATGTTGTTTTTGGAAGAAATTGGATTAGGTACATACTACATACACGAAGAAGGTGCAATCATACTTCAATTGGTCAAAACATCTATAGTTGCGAGGGAATATGAAAACTATTCTTTGACGGTTTGTGGAGTAGATTTGGATCTGGTGCAGGAGTTATGTTGATTTCTCCAAAAGGAAATAAATATTTCTCATCCTTCTGGATGCATTTTACTTTTACTAATAATTTTTCCAAATATGAGGCCCTCATACAAGGAATTTAGCTAGCTCAAAAGAGAGGAATCAAAGCCTTGATGAGCTTTGGTGATAGTGAATTGGTTGTGCATCAGGAAACATCCTGCAGTGCATCAAAAAATGATCTATTGAGATCGTATAAGAATCGGATTTGGGACTTGATAGAATATTTTGAATCTTTTGAAATTCATGCAATTCCTAGAAAAAAAATCAAGAGGTTGACAGGCTGGCCACCATTGGCTCACAGTATGATATACCTACGAACATTATGAAAGAAGGGTAGCAGATGGTCAAATTGGTGGTCCATCCCACATTACCGAATAATGTAAATAGTTGGAAGGTGTTCGATAGTGACCAACAGACTATCCTTTTCCTACATCAAGATGTAGAGTTTGTTGACAAACACCAAGATAAACTACAAAACTCCTATGGTGATAAAATTATATAGTTGAAAGGAAATAAACTACCAAAAGGCCTAGTTACTTTTGAATCCATCTTCAATACAGATGACCAGGTCAAATGGAAAGGTACCAACATGATAATCAAAGAGGAAGATTTTGAAGAAGTCGAGGTAGCAAGAAAAAAGATTCTAAAGATTGGAAAAGTATGTACTACTCAAGAGAAGATAGCTTTCATTGAACTATGTCAAGAGTATCATGATATTTTTACATAGAGCTACAAGGACCTGTGTGGTTTTGACCTACGTCTAGCTCAACACACCATTGATTTGGATCCAAAGTCCAAGCCAATTCCTAAAAAACAAATGCCAATTAACCCTAAAATTAAGATATTTATGAGGAAGGAGCTAAAAAATCTCATTGAGGCCTACATTATTTTTCCCATCAGGCATTCCTTATGAGTAGCCAATTTGGTGCCTCTAAGGAAGAAGAACAAAGAGATTCGGTTGTGCGTAAACTTCAGGGATTTAAACTGGGCCTCGTTGAAGGACCACTACCCTCTTCCATAAATGGAGAAAATCCTTCAAATAGTGGCAATAACTCAAAGGTTTTCCTTTCTTGATGGATATTTTGGATATAATCAGATCTTGGTACAAGAATTTGATCAATTCAAAATAGTTTTCACTACTAAGTGGGGTACTTATGCTTACAACAAAATGCCATTTGGATTGTCCAATGCGGGGGCTACCTTTCAAAGAGCCATGGACATGGAATTTAAGGGACTAATTAATGATACCATATTGGTTTACCTTGATGATATAACTGTATATTCTAATCATGTCGAAGATCATATCACACATCTAAGGAAGGTTTTTTGAAGATGTAGATAATTTAGAGTTTCCCTTAATCTTAAGAAGTCCATTTTTGTAGTTCAAGAAGGAAAATTTTTGAGACATGTCATTTCCGTGGAAGGACTATCTATTGATCTAGCCAAAATTCATTCAATTATGTCCTTATCTCTTCTAAGTCACAAGAAAGGTCTCCAGAGTTTTCTAGGAACCATAAATTTTGTACCAAGATTTATTCCTTAGTTTACAACATTGGCTAAAGTGCTAACCGCCATGTTGAAAAAGAATATTCCATTCTCATGGATGAAAATAGGAAGGGAGAGATTTGTGGCTATTAAAGCGGCCATTTCTCAATCTCCCAAGATGGTAAACCCCATGTTTGATAAATATTTCATTCTCTATGCTTTAGCAAGTCCAGAAAGTATTTCAGGTATTCTCACCCAAAAAATGAAAATTTCATGGAACAACCAATTGCCTTCTTCAGCCAATCCCTTAAGGAATACAAGCTCAAATATTCTTTCATTGAGAAACATTTCTTTGTAGTCATTTGAGCCTTAAAAAATTTTAAGCACATGTTGTCTAACAATAAAATTCACCTGACGGTCTCTCATCCTGGCATTAAGGAGTTTTTGCTGAACAAAGAGATGAACGAGAAACATGCTAGGTGGATCATGAAATTAATGGAGTATGACATGCATATTAACGTCACTAAAATTATCAGAGGCAAAGGATTATGTCAGCAGCTAGCTGCAAACTTAAAGATCAAGGATTTGGAAAATGCGACACTCTTAAACATCGACAAAGGTGATGGTCAAGCTGATTGGTTAACAAAAATGCAAAATTTTCTCCTCTCAGGGGAATATCCTTCAAATATGGACAAATTCCAAAGACACATTTTTCGTATCTATTCTATTCCATATGTCTCAGTTGGTAATATTCTTTTCCACAAAGATTTGAATGGTGTTCTTATGCGCTGCATCAAACCAGAAAAGGAAAATAAGATATTAGAAGAATTCCACAATGGTCTGTCTGGGGGGAATTACTCTGGGTGAACAACTACTACCAAAATCATGCATGCAGGTTACTATTGGCCTGATTTGTTCAAAGATCCCCATCTCTGGGTGAGGAAATGTAAAGAATGTGCCATATTCACAGGAAAACAAAAGCTGACAGCTCTTCCCTTGCACCCCATTCAAGTATATCAACCTTTCATTCAATGGGGTTAGATTTTATTGGGATGATTAACCGATATTCTAGTGACATACATAAATGGGTTCTTACTACAACAGATTATTTCACTCAATGGACAGAGGAAGTAGCTTTAAAGGAAAGTAATAAAAAGGTGGTTCTTGATTTCCTAGAAAATATAATGACAATGTTTAGAGTTTTATTTACCGTTATCTCCAATAATGCAATGGCCTTCCTCGGGTTTAAGTTGAGTGAATGGTTAGTTAATAATGGATTCTACCTCAAGACTTTGTCAAATTACTATCCACAAGGAAATGGGTTGGCTGAATCTAGTAACAAGAATCTCATAAGGATCATCAAACGTACGATGGAGGCTAATAAAAGGACCTGGCATACATAACTTAAGACTGCCTTATGGGCGTATCGAATCACACCTAAAAGGTGAAGCTCCCTCTCTCCTTGGAATTACCTTCTTTAGAGTTGGTCCATCAGCTTGAAGTTATGGAAAATGATTCCTTAACGGTGAGGTTTGCTGAACTCATGGATTTGGAAGAAGTTTGAAACATGGCTATAAAAAATTTAGGCCAACATCAGGCTCAAGTTAAGAAATCCTTCTACTAGAAATCTTCTGATAGGAATTTTCAAGAAGGAGATTTGGTTCTCAAGTGGGACGAAGATAGAGCCAAAACAAGAAGGCATGCCAAGTTTGACACTCTCTGGAGTGGACCTTATATTATCTCAAGTTACAAAGAGGTGAATTCATTTTTTCTATCCAAACTCAATGGAGAAGAATTTCCCATTCACGTAAATAGGACACATCTCAAAGCTTGCTTATGAGATTGTTTCACCCTTGTACAATGTTCATTTTTTCCTTTCCTCCAAGTGTTTTCCACATTGTTTTGTTTTATTTTTTCTTTTGTATTGTTTTTGGGTGTCTTAGGAATGTAGTTTTCTTCCAGGACTCCTTTTTCCCAATGGTTTGTATAAGGCTACTAATCCAAAAGATTAGCAGGTAAGCATTCCTTGGAGGTCATCAAAAATTTTACCGTTTTATTTTACCTTGAGAAACAAACGTTGAAATCGATCAGATCAAATTTTTTGAAATCCTTCACATGAAATTTTTCTATAAAATTGAAAAAATTCTCCAAAGTCCCAAAAATCTAAAAAAAATCAGCCTTCGGACTTCGGGGATTTTCCCTTTTGGAGTTTAAATGACATGGAATTGAAATTATGATTTCCATGTTCCGAAGTCTGAAACCCCAAAAGTCCAAAATTTCAGACTTTTGGTTTTTCGGAGATCAAAGTTTTCTTTGGCAATTATCAATTTTTGAACTTGAAATTCCGAAGTCTGAAACCCCAAAAGTCTAAAATTTTGGAATTTCAGGATTTTGGGTTTCGGAACTCTAGGTCAAATCTTTGAAAAATTACTTTCGGACTTTCGAAGTCTGAAAGTCTAAAATTTCAGATTTTCTGGCTTTCGGGTTTTGAAACTCTCCTGACCGTTTTGAGGTTTTTTACATTTAGACTTCCAAAGTTTGAAAGTTTGAAATTTCAATCTTTTGGGCTTTCAGGTTTTGAAACCCTCCCATCGCCATTTCATAATTTTCATCTCTTTTTATTCGAAGTCCAAAACCCCAAAATTCTGAGATTTTGGAATTTCAGACTTTTGGGTTTCTGACTTTTGAAGCTCTCTTCGTACTTAATTCTTACCTACTTCCGTACAGATCGAGATTTAGCACTTAATGTTGTATTTTTTTAATTTAAACTCAGTTTTTTACCTATCATTTTCATCTAACATTTTCCTCTGACTACCTAGGTTTTTACTGTATTTTGTACTTTTCGACGTCATTTTTGAGGTATTTTATTTTCATTATTTTCTTTTTGTTAAGATTTTTTGTTTTTTTTTTTCTCCATATTCATTTTCTTTTTTTCCTCCTCTGTATGCCTTGGAAAATGGAAATCTCATTTACCATCATGTTTCCATGATTCGAGTTTCTACAGGTATTCAATACAGCTGCCATCAGAGTCTTCAAATATCTTCTCAAGAATTCAAAATTCACCCTCTCAGCACATCTTGTTTTTCAAAGTTCTAAGATTGGCGTTTTTGAAGATTGGCATTTTTAGAGAACCTTCTTTTCGGAGTTCAGAGATTTGACTGTTTGGTGCTTTTCATTTCTTGGGAATTGGGTCATTTCAAGTTTTTGGAAGTCTCCATTTCAGAACTCTCCAATTCGGAACTTCAAGTTTCTCTAGTTTGGAACTTCAGACTTCTCAAATTTGGAACTTACAACTTCTCCAATTCGGGCTTTCAGACTTCTCAAATTTGGAACTTACAGCTTCTCCAATTCGGGCTTTCAGACTTCTCAACTTTGAAACTTTCAACTTCAGCATTTTGGGAACCAGAAGGCCATTAGAATCTGAAATTTAAAAATTGATGTCTACTTCTACATCTAAGGACAAGGAAAAGATGAAATATTCGTTCCTCGGGGTTGCTCCACACTCTTTCTTATCTTCTGAACTGGGGAGCATATGAGACACCAATCTCAAACAAATTGATTTTCCAAACTTTTGGGCAAGGGTGAAGGCCCCAAATAAGAATCCTTAATATAGGCCATATATGACAGTGGGATTACTCTTGTTGTCATTTTTCCCTCATCCATGCTTTTCCAAGAGTTCATTTTAGCTACCGTAACCCACTTCGATGAAGAATCCATGGAAATTAAGGATGTAGATGGCAAGGCTATAATCTACTTGGATCCATATTTCTTTGAGGATTTTCTTAAATTCCCTGGCGTCGAAGACTACGTAAATATTTCACCAGAGACAGTGGTAGAACATTGGGAAAAAGAAGTGGATTTGTGCATAAGGGTCATGTTGAAATGTTATCTGGCCAAGAGTGTTGCCAAATTACAAAATACCATGTATTAGTCAGACTTCATTCAGGAGGTCAATGAAATTATTATGCTACTAAGCATAGTTTTAAGTCTTCCCTCTATGAAGGATTTCCAGGAGTGGATGTTCTTATATATCGCTACTATAAAAAAGAATAAGGAATTTATTAGATGGGGGGAGCATATCAGTAGCTCCATATTCTATCAGTTGAGTCAAGTGTTCTCCTCAAAGAGTTTCTACATGACATTATTTATGGTCTATGCCATAGCTACTATGGGAGACTTCACCAGGTTTAATAATAAGGGTATTTGAAGAACCTACCAAATCTATGATTTCTATCCTCAACTTACATTGGATGAGGGTAGCAGGAACTTCCACAGAATTAATGATGCTTTCTTTGCGGTTATTCTCTATTGTTTCGATGAGGAGTAGTATAATAGGAGGATTTCCGATAAAGCCTTCAAGGAAGTGCGTGAATGGGGAGCTATATACCTACAAATCCCCACATTTACTTACATTCGGATTCCTGGCCTCGTAGGTGCTCCCAGCAAGCTATCAAGATGTCCCACTGACAAGTGGGTCTTGTTAGAATTGATTTGGAAATTGCTAGACTACCATAAGATCCAGAATAAATGACACAAAGTGGGAGCTTAGTTTCCTATTTTGATTAGCAGATACACCTGCCTGAATATTTATAAGGCTAAGAATGTGGATATAGAAATGGCAGAAGCAGCCTTGGAAAATTTTCATCCACAGACAAATTTTGACTATTGGGGTAAATTCAGTGAAACAGGTTGGTCTATTTCCCATGTGCATTAGTTAGAAGACATCTGGATTCATTTTTAGGATGAATTCATCATTTGAAAAAGAGACTATGAAAGGCTAACTTTGGATGAGGTTCGGCAGTTTGATATAGCTGATGTCCCAAAAGACATGCAAGATGATGATGAGGTTTTAGATGTAGCATATAAAAATTATAATGTTGCTAATCAACCATTGCCATGGATTGATTGGTATGTGGAATAATGTTACAATACAAAGGAGAGGGCAGGGCCCATTCTACATAGAACCTATAGTTGGTTGGTTACCTTAGGAATCTCACCCAAGGGGGTATATCAACCTACAAATATAGAAGCCCCATCAACCATGAGCCAATCAACACCCATAAAGGGGAAAAGATCAATTCAAAAGGGCCATACAATTCTAAAAAATATTTAATTTTTTGTTGGAAGCTCATCACTCTCCAAGGCTCCTGTTTCAAAATCCCTTTCTTCTACAGCACCCATGGCAGAAGTAGTCGAAGTCAGTGATTCCCCAAGTGTCCCACAAGACCAATCACGTCTTCTTCCTCTTCCATTGTCACATCTTATGTCAGTTCCTTCAACTTATACAATCATTTCTTATTTCCCATCTCGTTCCATGGCACAAGTATTCTCATCCCTTCGAGTTCTCTCAGCAAGGGAAACCATTGGGTAACCCATTTCTACTTTGCTTCCCCTAAACCTTCCACTTTTATCCATCTCATCTTCTAATGTAACTTTATTCACTCCTATGGCCATCCTCACATCCACCCTACCCATAACTAACACTTCCATTCAAATCCCAACTAATGTTATTGGTGCTCTGGTTATGACTAATGTTTCAAGTACTGAATCTACTGTTCTAAATGGTTGTTTAGGAAGACTCCAAAGCATAAGAACAAGGTTCCTCTAGGGGTTGTAATAGATCTGAGTATTTTGGAGCACACACCGAAAAGACAGGCCAAAAGGCCAAAGATTGTTTCCAGCCTAACAGTGAATCCATCTGGGGAATGAGTTGTAGAGGTTGCTACTCCCTTTGAGGGAAAAAATAAGGAAACAGTTACAACTGTAGATTATCAGATTTATAGATTTTCACTAGGAAAATAAACTCACACAGGAGCTAAACAAGATGTACATAGTGCTCTTGGAAATCTGCTAGAGAAATATGATAAGGATAAAGTTTTTAAGGAAGAGCTTAAAGCCAAGGTCGAGCAGCTCACTACATTGCATCGAAAAGTAACACAGCCAAATCCATCCACTGAGGTCTTAACTACTACGGCTATGACGCTTTCTTCTACCATCAATGACATTTCTTATCACGAGATTGAGAAGATAGGCTAGAAAGGGAGATTAGTAAATGGATGAATGGAACGTATACCGCAAGAAGCTAATCCCTTAATTAAATAAGTTGTTGAGATATATAATGATCTACATGCAGAAAGATATTCTATTTACAAAATGGATGATGCCTTTTCTGAGGACAATAATGATTTGAATTTGAATTTGGAAACATGGAGTGAAATCATAGAAGAGGATCCAGATCTACTCCTTTAGGAGGATGTAATCGACGATGCTTCAAAGTTGGTTGAATATCAAAAGGCCATGGAATTCTGGTGTCATGTGCTGCAAGATTTGATTAAGAAGTTTGACGATAAATGAGTGGAAATTATGGATGCCTTGAATGATATATCAGAAGAAATTGATATTGTTAATTGCAAGTTCTTCAACAAAAATAATGATGCTCTTCCAAAAGATCAAATCAAGGAAAATTTTAAAGATTTGGTGAAGCGTGATGATGAGGTTACGAAAACTTTCAGTAGTGAATCCATTGATAGATTGGTTTTATGCCAAAATTTCACAAGAAGAGTGAAGAAATTTGTGAGTAAACTTAGAAGGATTCCAGCCAAGATCACAAGAGAAATCGAGATAGCATATGTAATAAATCACTAAGCATGTGGGCCGGGAGACGAAGCACAAAAAATTGTGGAAGGAGAAGGTGTTGCAGAACCAGGCCAATGTTGAGAAACCATGAACGGGCAGGTCAAAGCTCTGGATCGGTCAAAAATTCAAGGTTGACTGGGTCAAACGCTTGCACCAAATTTGTTGTTTTTATGGGATTTTGTTCCCTAGAATTAATGACATTTCTATTTTTAGTAAAATGTTAGTTGAAGGCCTAGCTGTAATGGCTTAGCCTAAAGAACTTATAAATAGTTAGGTGCATGGAGTCATTTGGATATAGATAGATCATTTTTGGTGAAGTTTCTCTTCAATCTTAGAAGAGTGATTCAGAGATTTTAAAACCATTTTAATTATATTTAGAGTGATATATTGCCTTGAAGAACCTTATTTATTGTGTTGAATCGTTGATCAGTGTATTCTTTGTGAATGAATAACTCCTTAGTGTGAATGATTAGCTTACCTTTACTTGAGATTATCTATTTTATATTATGAGGAAGTAATGTAATCATATTTTATGTCAGTTGTGGAAATATTGTTTTCCTTATGTTGTTAAAAGATGCATTATCATTAGATGTAATCAGTGAAATGGATGTTTGACATGTGCATGTGTTATATCCTCTTGATTAGTTAATTATGTGCTCAAACAAATTTGATCTCTCTATTATGTATACTTCGAGTTTAACAAAGGAATGCATGCTTCTTGTCTATGGTATTTTGTGCCCTTTCTAAGTTGCAAAAGGTGAAGGTGCCTAATGGTGTTTGCATCCTACTCACATTAACCCTTCCTGAGATTTAAAATATCCTTTTATTTGGTGCATCACCATCCCTAGCATAGTTTCCTTTTTTTCAAACATCTTTCCTTAAAACCCATGGCAATGTTAGTATAGCATTGGATAACCATTTTATTACACTAGGAGTAGTACAACACTTAGTTTAGGAAAAGGAAGCCGGCCTTCTCCAGAGGTTCACCTTGAGCCTAAGTCCCACAACTTGAGAGGTGATCCCATGTGTCCTAATCACACCGAACGTCCTTCTTATAATCTGTCCATTCAAAGGTTGCAATGACTTGGTGACAACAATATCACAACAAACAAGATGGGGTTAGGAGACTAACCATAGCAGAATATCGGTTGGATTCAGTGAACATCACCATGGCATCTTTATATTTAGTTATATTGTTGTGTGTTGTTATATTTTTATGAGGTCCCCATGGGGAGATGACCTCAACATTTGACCATGGGCTATGTTTGCTTTTCCCTTTTCCTATTTAATTATTTTGGAATATTTGATTTCTTATTGTTGTGTATTTCAATTTATTATTGTTAATTAATGTGCTCTTACTTAGCTTTATTAATCATGTTTATTAAATTGTTGAGATGTGACAAAGGGGTATTTAATTAGGTAGGTTATCCTTGTGATTAATTGATATGAGTTGGATTTTAATTAATTTGGGTTTTGTGCACTCAACCCACCCCTCAAATCCCGAAATTTGACTTTGGATCCATTTTTGGAGGCTTGTCGGACAAGTTAAGTTTGTCCCACACCTATTAAATTCACATACCAACTATACCTATGGTATAAGGGGTCAAAATTAGGCCCCGATATGTAATTTGAAAGGTAAAAAGGTGAAATTTATTGCACTTTCTTACATGAGTGTTTAATTTTTTCCTTACAGGTAGGGAGTGAGAGATTTTGTGTGGAAGGAATTTGTCATATCCTCACCCACCAATTTATTAGCTTGGGTTTTGATGTTTGACTTGGTTATGTAGAGTTGAAGAGAAGTGATGTGGAATCCTACATGGAGGGACCTCACCCTTCTCTCCTATTTTTCTATTTATACAAGTTATTTTGATAGTTTGGGGGTTACTTGATTTGGTTGTGCACTTGCATTTTAGAAATTTTTGGCTTGAGTTGTTTGCTTGGAGTCTTGGAGCTTGTTTGGATTTGGGCTTGACCTTGGAAGGAGCTTAGAGTTTTAATTTTAGATCAAGGATTCTTACAATGGCAAGGTAGAGACTTAAACCTTGCAATTTTATTTTATTATATGTGTGTTACATGTAAAATGAATGTTTGTTTGTGCATGTTTGGGACTTGGGTTGTATGGACTTAACGATGGTGTGGGAGAAGGAATTTGGGGATCTTTTGAGGGATGGATAAGAGTATTATTTTCATATGTTGGAGTGAGTTTGGGTTGACTTTCCCACCTTTTTTAGATAAGATATTCTTACTTATCTTTGTATGATAATACTTAAAGGAGTGATAAGAGTTTGTTTGAAGTAGGGATAAGAGTTTTTTTATTGTGTGGATGAAGATATTTGGATGCTTTTAAGGTGGACACTTAACTCATTGGTAGGCATAAGTGATTTCCCCATATTTCCTTTCTCCCTTGGCTTAGAGATTTTAGGACTTTTTTGTAAAATTTGCATTCTATTGATATTGTTGTTTTGTGCTTGTTTGTGTGTTAAAGGATTTTTTTCATGTGTGTTGCAATGTGGAATTATTTGTGAAATTTTTCACTGGTTATATCCATTCATTATTGCTCTATGGTTGGGGCTCAGGGGATAATCAGGAGGATAGCTTCTTCTCCTCATTGGAATATTGGTTGGGCTGAGAGCATTTCCTACTCCCCCTTTCTTTTCTTTTTTGCTTGGAAGTTAAAGAAATTGGAGGAGCTCAAGCTGAAGCCTTGAACATAGTTGCATTATGTAAAAGATAGGAAGGAATCCTACTTTTGTAAAAAAAATCCATGTTGTCCTTCTTGTAAATGTATTATGAAAGATTGATTTGTATTGATTATTGAAAAATGTATATTTGGAAAGGAGGCATGTGAAGATTGCATCTTGTTTTTAGTATACCTCCTTCAGACTTGTAAATTACACCAAGAGTGCATTAGATTTATTAATGGAAATTATCCTATGTGGAATGGGAAAATTTTATTTTCAAATTTAAATATCGACTCAAAATTTGCATTATGGTATCACTTTAAAAGAATAGTGTTCTTACATGGAAGGTGTATTTTGATCCCTTTTGTAGTATTATCGGTAAATCTGAACTAAAAAAAAGAGTTGTATTTAATTGTGTTACTATGTTTATCACATTTCTCTCATCATTGTAAACTAGATAATATAGACATCTCAATGACCTTTATCAACCCAATAAGAATGTTCTTTGAATTTACTTACAATTAGTTTAAATGGAAAAGGCTAGAAACACAACTATTTCCCATATTGAAATATTTATAAACTTATACAAACTAAGTGTGCTTGTAGATTACTATTTAAATCAAATCTGGATTGATAAATTGCCTGAATTAAATAAACTCAAAGAAAAATAAAAGATATAATCTATATATATATATATATATATATATATATATAACACACACACACACATACACACATATTGGTAGATAGTTACATATATATAAATATATATATAATATATATTTAATATTAAATATATAGTATATATATATATATATATATATTATATATATTCTATATATATTATAAATAAAAAAATTAATATTTAAACACCAATCAGCCTAGCTTTTTATAAAGCAAATATTATAATTAAAAAAAGTGGTATTTGAACAAGGTACGGGGTGAATGGTTATAGCTTGAATAAGATTATATTAAGCAATATTGGGGTGGGGCAGTGCCCCACCCATAAACTACAGTCCCAAATAAAACTATGGTCACAGCTAGTATATTAACGATGATGTGCTTTGTTTAATAGTCGGCCAATCCATTTACACACACACACACACACATATTCATGTCATTTTTGTTAGTCTGACCACATTATATTTAAACCAGTTCTTTCATAGGTATTTTAAAATAAATTCTAAAACAAATGCAATATATAAATGGGTGTATATATATGCATATATACATATAAATATATATTTGCATACAATCATAGATCTGTGTATATACCCTTTTGTGACAAAGAATAAAATGGGTAAATAAAGTCCATAACCCGATTTGGGTAAGATCTCAAAAAATATATATACAAATAAAAAATTAATACTCTTGACAAACCCTAGGAGAGGGATACAAATAAAAATAAGCAGCCAAAAATGTGTGTATATCCTTCCAAACCAAGAAAATCCTTCACAATCTTTCCTTGGCTCCATGGCCTCCATTTTTCCTTAACCTGCAAAACAAAATAGAGAAAATCATAATAATAGGGTGAGAAAAGAATAAGAGAAGTGCTCATAAGGATTTATAGGGTTTTTAGTCTAACCTAAGATCCAATGGCCAAGATAGATCTAATCCAATGGTTTAGAATGACTCCTACATCAGTTAAGTGATGTTATTTTTGTGGGAATGGGTACATACATATGTGGGTTAGACTATGTTTTGACCCCCTCCCCTTCTACTTTGAAATTAATAAATAATTAAATGATGTGTGTGCTAGTTATTAAAACCAAAGTGGCTAAATGGGCATTTAATTAAATTAACTAAGGGGTTAAAAAGGAAAAATGTTTATATGAAAATTAATTAATTATAATAAAGGTATAATAAGGGTATAAGCAACATAGGTAAATTTGGCTACTTTAACTTAATAATTATTTTATAAAATTTATCAGGGACCTAAGTGGTCAAATGAGATAAATAATTAATCAAAAAATAATTAAATAATGACCATGTTTTAACTCTTACAACCTTTTACACAAAAATAATCTCCTAATTTTTCCCCCAATAGATTAATAGGTTTTATTATGGTTTTGAATGTCAAATGTTTTGGTGTTCACTTGGTATCAGATCCTTAGATTCAATGCTTAGACCTTGGGTACACATGGAAACACAAATAGTGAATTTTGCACAACTCTAACTTAGAACACATGATATTGCTGATAACTAAAAACATAGAAAACTTAGAAAACTAAAATAAAACTAAATGATGATGAATTGACTCTTGTCTTGGTTTGTGTAGGAGATGTGAACCAAATGAGGGGATCTTTCTCTTGGAGTTAGATATACCACCCCTAGAAAAAATAGTTACCCTGTCGACACTAAAATTTTCCTCCATAATTTCTATTTCATTAATGTATGTATTAGGAATAGGATGTTGTTAAGTGTAATTAGTAGTAGCGTCTGATAGAAGATAATGGCGCTGCCAGTACGACGCCGCCTATAATATGGAGTACGGTAACAGTCAAAGTACAATAGGAATGTTGTAAAAAGTAAATATTTGTCGTAAGTGGTCCGGTAATGTTAAAATGTCAAAGTTTGGGTAATTAGAGAAGTAGGGTCTACGTGATTAGGAATTAGAAATATTATATTGGTAATAAGGACAAGGAGTGAGGGCCATAAACATTTTGTGTATTTTATTTGTAAAAAGTCTAAAATGTGGAACCCATGTAAAATGATAAGGTTTATCTTATCTTAGAAGATAAGCTTACATGTACAGATAAGAGTTAAGGTATGGAATATGATTCGTCAGAGTGGATTTCTTATCCTATCTTAGAGATAGGATGGATAAGCCTAGAAGTTCTATAAATAGAGAGGTTACCCCCCTCATTTAGCATAGAAAGAAGTAGTGGGAAATATTGTAGGAAGTGTGCAAAGGAAGCCATCAGTTAAAGGTGTGTTGAAGAAGCCATCAAGAGGCGTAATTGTAAAGTTTCTCCCTAGTATTGTTGAATTAACCTCATTATATTTAAACCAGTTAGTTGCTTTCATTAGGTATTTTAAATTAAATTCTCTAAAACAAATGCAATACTAAATGGGTTTGTATATATATGCCTATATACATCTAAATATATATTGCATACAACGAGATCTGTTGTATAACCTTTGTGACAAAGAATATTAAAATGGGTAATAAAAGTCCATAACCCATTTGGGTAAGATCTCAAAAAATATATATACAAATAAAAAATTAATACTCTTGACAAACCCTAGGAGAGGGATACAAATAAAAATAAGCAGCCAAAAATGTGTGTATATCCTTCCAAACCAAGAAAATCCTTCACAATCTTTCCTTGGCTCCATGGCCTCCATTTTTCCTTAACCTGCAAAACAAAATAGAGAAAATCATAATAATAGGGTGAGAAAAGAATAAGAGAAGTGCTCATAAGGATTTATAGGGTTTTTAGTCTAACCTAAGATCCAATGGCCAAGATAGATCTAATCCAATGGTTTAGAATGACTCCTACATCAGTTAAGTGATGTTATTTTTGTGGGAATGGGTACATACATATGTGGGTTAGACTATGTTTTGACCCCCTCCCCTTCTACTTTGAAATTAATAAATAATTAAATGATGTGTGTGCTAGTTATTAAAACCAAAGTGGCTAAATGGGCATTTTAATTAAATTAACTAAGGGGTTAAAAAGGAAAAATGTTTATATGAAAATTAATTAATTATAATAAAGGTATAATAAGGGTATAAGCAACATAGGTAAATTTGGCTACTTTAACTTAATAATTATTTTATAAAATTTATCAGGGACCTAAGTGGTCAAATGAGATAAATAATTAATCAAAAAATAATTAAATAATGACCAATGTTTTACTCTTACAACCTTTTACACAAAAATAAATCTCCTAATTTTTCCCCAATAGATTAATAGGTTTTATTATGGTTTTGAATGTCAAATGTTTTGGTGTTCACTTGGTATCAGATCCTTAGATTCAATGCTTAGACCTTGGGTACACATGGAAACACAAATAGTGAATTTTGCACAACTCTAACTTAGAACACATGATATTGCTGATAACTAAAAACATAGAAAACTTAGAAAACTAAAATAAAACTAAATGATGATGAATTGACTCTTGTCTTGGTTTGTGTAGGAGATGTGAACCAAATGAGGGGATCTTTCTCTTGGAGTTAGATATACCACCCCTAGAAAAAATAGTTACCCTGTCGACACTAAAATTTTCCTCCATAATTTCTATTTCATTAATGTATGTATTAGGAATAGGATGTTGTTAAGTGTAATTAGTAGTAGCGTCTGATAGAAGATAACGGCACCGTCAGTATGGTGCCACCAATAATGTGGAGTATGGTAACAGTCAAAGTACAATAGGAATGTTGTGGTAAAAAGTAAATATTTGTCGTAAGTGGTCCGGTAATGTTAAAATGTCAAATTTTGGGTAAGTAGAGAAGTAGGGTCTACGTGATTAGGAATTAGAAATATTATAATTGGTAATAAGGACAAGGAGTGAGGTCATAAATATTTTTGTGTATTTTATTTGTAAAAATTCTAAAAATGTGTAACCCATGTAAAATGATAAGGTTTATCTTATCTTAGAAGATAAGCTTACATGTACAGATAAGAGTTAAGGTATGGAATATGATTTGTCAGAGTGGATTTTTTATCCTATCTTAGACATAGGATGGATAAGCCTGGAAGTTCTATAAATAGAGAGGCCACCCCCCCTCATTTAGCATAGAAAGAAGTAGTGAGAAATATTGTAGGAAGTGTGCAAAGGAAACCATCAGTTAAAGGTGTGTTGAAGAAGCCATCAAGAGGCGTAATTGTAAAGTTTCTCCCATAGTCTTGTTGAAGTACCTCATGGGTGAGATTGTAACAATTTCATGTTAATATTATAATTTACTTTGATATTTCAGATTTGTCATCATTCCGTCTTATCATAGTCAATGGTATTCTTGTGTTCGGTTGTTGTTTTGTTTCCAGATTACATCCACCAAACTAAAGGCTGTGCATTAGTAAATAATCATAGCACGAGGAGTTCCCGGTGAAGAATTATCATAGTGCCGGATTGGTGATGACATTTTGGTTCCGTTGCCGGGACCATTCCTCGTTGGTGGATTTTCTGGAGAGATATTCCCACTTAGGCAAAAATCAATTAGAGGGTAACCTTGTTTTTACTGTGCATAGTAGTTACCATGGTAAAGTCATTTTTACCGTGAATAGTAGTTACCATGATAAAGTCATTTTTGCTGTGAATAGTATTTATCACAGTAAAGTCACTTTTTACCGTGAATAGTATTTACCGCAGTAACTTCACTTTTTACCGTGAATAGTGTTTACCACAGTAAAATCAGTTTTTACCGCAGTAAGTCAAGTTTTACCATAGTTTACCGTGGTCATTTCTATAGTAATTCCAATTATTTGTGCACATAAGTCTTGTTGATTGTACTTGTGGGTTGGTATTTCACGGTGGTTACTTTTGAAAATGGGAAAGATTCCTGTTTTTTCAGCTCAATCTAATGAAGATGCTTCTTCTTTCATTCAAGAGTTTAAACGATCTTGTATTTGTAATGGCCTCATAAGAAGGGAACAATGGACTGAATTTTTTCCTACCTTTTTGGATGGTTCAGCACTTAGGTGGTTTGAAACACTAGGTGATAATGTGAAAAATTCATGGGATTTATTAACTGAAAGTTTTCTTGAAGAATTTGGTGAACAACAGAGATATGCAGATCTCATGATTGATATCACAAAGCTAACCCAAGGAGAGAAGGAGAAGATAAGGGATTATCATGCTCGTGTTCTAGAGCTAAGGAGGAAGCTCGATGCCCAGATCCGGAAGGAAGGATTAGCGGATGGGTTGATGAATGGCGTGGATAATCTCCTCTGTAAGCACTTCATTCTTGGGATGAAGCCAGAGATCAGACAACGAGTGAAGTATGACCACCCAGCTACCATTGAACAAGCAAAGGAGATTGCAAGAAGGCAAGAAGAAAGCATGGAAGAGGAGCCCAAAGAAATTGTTGCTAAAGTAGAGCCTACACCAGCACCTTTGGTCCAGAATCCACAACCACTCCCGGTGAGCACAAATATTTCTCCTAGTACATCTACTGAGTATGAAGATCTGCTTAGGAAGATGGGCCAGTTAACTATTAATCTTCTTCAAGGAAAGGAATTTAGTTCTCAGGGAGGAGATAGAGGTCCAAAAAGAAATATTTCTGAAGTTGTTTGTTATGGTTGTTATAAAAAGGGTCATTATAAGTATAATTGTCCAGATAGAGCTTCTACATTTGGTACAAGAGATAATGATAAAGGAAAAGCACCTGTGAATTCTCTTGATGTAGTAGATAAGAGTAGAAATAATGAAGTAGATGTGTTTGTAACAAAAAGAAAGAAAGAAAAAGATAATCAAGATGGAACTGATCCTAAGAAGATGAAAGGAGAAACTAGTAAGAAACATAGGAGAAGAAAGTTGGGTGTGCAGGATTTTCTGATTTCACAGGGGCAAGGACCATACTCCATCTTGGAAGATCTGTCCAAAAGGCCTGCAAATATTACATATGGTCAACTCTTGGCTATGTCTTCTGAGAAGAGGCGGGAGTTGCGAGGTGGACTCAATGCTCGAAGAAGGAAGGAGGTTGAGGTCCCTGTTTTGGAGGCAGAGGCAGATCCCTATGCTCCACAAGCTGAGGTATTATGTAATGGTATTTCAATTCATGATGTCTTAGTTGATGGAGGTGCTGCAGTTAATGTAATGACCGAGTCTGTAATGAATATGTTGGGTTTAAAAATTGATCGCCCTTCAACACTTATGTTAAGGTCATTAAATAAGGGAAAAACTAAACCAGAAGGTGTAGTTTCAAATGTGGCAATATCTGTTATGGGTGTTGTATGTGTGGTAGACTTTCAGGTGATGAAAAATGGTACTGTTGCGTACCCAATGCTGCTGGGAAGACCATGGCTAAGGAGAGTTCATGCAAGAAACTACTGGAATGAAGGTTTCATGACACTTGGACGTGGTAGAGAGAGGGTGAAGATAAACGTGATCCCTCGACATCATAAAGCAGAACCTGTGGATTCAAGTGATGAAACTGATGATTGGACATCCTCTGATTACTCTAGTACCAGTGAAGTGGACACTGAAGATGAAGAAAGTGAGGTGGATGTTTCAGTCATGGATATCCTTCCAGTCACACCAACCTCATGACCCCATAAAATTATCTGAAGAAGAAGTTGATGATCGTCTCCAACAAATAAAGATTGGTGATGCTGTGATGGAGAGTGAGAAGGAATCCTACCTCCAGCTCTTTCGAAGGTACATACACCTATTCACTTTTGATTACAAGGAACTCCGTCAAGTAAGTTGGGTAGAACATTCTATTGAGCTGGTAGATGGTGCTAAGCCCATAAAGCAAATGCCATATAGAATGAATCCTAATTTTTCCAAGACTGTAAAAGAAGAAATAGATAAGTTGCTTGATGCAGGATTCATATTTGCTGTGGAGAATTCAGAATGGGTTTCTCCCATTGTGATCTCAATAAAAAAGAATGGGAAGCTACGCATTTGTGTTGATTACAGGAAGCTCAATAAGGCAACAAAGAAGGATCATTACCCTCTTCCATTTTCAGATCAGATCTTGGATGAAGTAGCTGGCCAGGAGTGCTATAGTTTTGCTGATGGATATAGCGGCTACAACCAAGTTCGTATAGCAGAGAAAGATCAGCTGAAGACCACGTTCACCACTCCTTGGGGAACGTTTGCTTATAGAGTTATGCCTTTTGGGTTGTGTAATGCTCCAGCAACATTCCAGCGTTTGATGAATAGGGTGTTCGAACCCTACATTGGGACCTTCATCAGAGTATTTCTGGATGATTTTTGCATCTATGGGAGCAAGTTGGACCACCTGCACCAAATGGAGACAACATTTCAAAGGTTAGATGAAGCACAAGCCTCACTAAACCCTACAAAGTGTGTCTTTGGATGTTCTAAAGGCATTTTGTTAGGGCATGTTGTATCCAGAGATGGTATTGGTACTGATCCTGATAAAGTTTCAAAAATCAAAGATTTACCATTTCCTATGAATAGAAGTAAGTTGAGATCATTTTTAGGCCATGTGGGTTACTATAGAAGGTTCATCAAGAATTTCTCAAAGATTGCACAGCCACTAACCCAGTTCTTGAAGAAGGATGTTACTTATGAACCAGGAAATAAGGTGCATGAAGCTTTTGGAAAACTGAAGGAAGCCCTGGTGTCTTCACCTGTTTTGAAGAATCCAGATTGGAGCAAGCCATTCATTGTGTACACTGATGCCTCAGATGCAGCACTAGGAAGTACTTTGAGCCAAAAGGATGAAAATGGGAATGAACATCCAATTTACTTTGGGAGCAGACAAATGAGCAGTGCTGAGGTAAACTATACTGTAACTGAAAAAGAGGCTCTGGCTATCATTTTTTCTGTAAAGAAGTTTAGAAATTACTTGCTAGGGTAGAAATTTATAGTTGTAACAGATCATCAGGCTCTAAAATATATTGTCAATAAGCCTAACCCATCAGGGAGGATAGCAAGATGGATAATTTTGCTACAAGAATTTGAATTTGATATTATAGATAGGCCAGGAAAGAAGCATGTCAATGCAGATGCACTCTCTCGAGCCTATGATGGTTTAGGATCATCTTGTGATGATGATGATTTTCCCGATGCAGCATTGTTCTCCCTTGACACAATCCCTAGTGAATACATAGATATTTGGAATTATCTGAATGAATTCAAGTTTCCTGATGGTGCCAATGCAAAGACTAAGAGAAAGATTACTCAAGCCAGCCATCCATATTCTATTCTGCATGGAGCATTATTTCGAATAGGACCTGATGGACAGTACAAGAGGGCAGTTGGACGTGATCAAGGAAAGGAACTGCTAGAAGAATTCCACAATGGTACATGTGGAGGGCACTTCTCTGGACAACTTACAGCAAGAAGGATCTTGGATGCAGGTTATCACTGGCCCACTCTTTTTAAAGATTGTTATAATTATTGTAAGACATGTGATATTTGTCAAACACATGGTAACCATAAGACTTCATCAGCTCCATTATGCCCTAGTCTTCCACTTGGTCCCTTTAAAAAGTGGGGAATAGACATTGTAGGTCCACTTCCAACTACATCACGCCAAAATAAGTATATTGTAGTTGCCACAGATTATTTAACCAAGTGGGTTGAAGCTAGGCCATTGAAAACAACTTCCATGGATGAAGTGGCAAGGTTCATGTATGAACGCATTGTCACCAGATTTGGTTGCCCATTAGAAATTGTAACAGATCAAGGAAGCCACTTCATTAATGAGGTGGTAGAAGCCCTAGTCAATAAGTTTTCTATTAAGCACAGGAAGGCAACAACATACAAGCCAAGCACAAATGGACAGGTGGAACGAACAAATTTTGTGTTGTGTCAAATTCTAGCAAAAGATGCAGCCTTGCAGGTACATAAATGGGATAAAAGGATTCATGCAGCATTGTGGGCATATAGGGCAACATCAAAGTCAGCAACAGGATACTCCCCATTTCAGTTGGCCTATGGCATTGATCCAGTTCTTCCTATTGAGTTTGATATTCCCACTAGTGAGAGTTATGAAAAATGAAAGGATGGATGAAAGTGATTCAGTAAAAGAAAGGTTGGTACATCTTCATTTGCTAGAGGAAATGAGGGAAATAGCAAAGGATACAAGCCATAAGAAGAAAATGAAGCAGAAGGAATACTTTGATCAAAAGATCCAGTGGTCTCCATTTCATGTGAATGACTTGGTTCTAGTATATGATTTCAGATACAAAAAAAGAAGACAAAGAAAATTTCTTCCAAAATGGATGGGGCCCTACAAAATAGCAGCTGTGCATGAAAATGGTACGTACCGACTGGAGGAATTGGATGGCACTCCCATTATGAAATGGGTCAACCACGACAAGTTGAAGATTTTCCAAGCACCAGAATAGTCTACTCCGAGGACGGAGTAGAAGCTAGGAAGGGGGAAGATGTCGACACTAAAATTTTCCTCCATAATTTCTATTTCATTAATGTATGTATTAGGAATAGGATGTTGTTAAGTGTAATTAGTAGTAGCGTCTGATAGAAGATAACGGCGCCGTCAGTACGGTGCCGCCAATAATGTGGAGTATGGTAACAGTCAAAGTACAATAGGAATGTTGTAAAAAGTAAATATTTGTCGTAAGTGGTCCGGTAATGTTAAAATGTCAAAGTTTGGGTAATTAGAGAAGTAGGGTCTACGTGATTAGGAATTAGAAATATTATATTGGTAATAAGGACAAGGAGTGAGGTCATAAATATTTTGTGTATTTTATTTGTAAAAAGTCTAAAAATGTGGAACCCATGTAAAATGATAAGGTTTATCTTATCTTAGAAGATAAGCTTACATGTACAGATAAGAGTTAAGGTATGGAATATGATTCGTCAGAGTGGATTTCTTATCCTATCTTAGAGATAGGATGGATAAGCCTGGAAGTTCTATAAATAGAGAGGCCACCCCCCTCATTTAGCATAGAAAGAAGTAGTGAGAAATATTGTAGGAAGTGTGCAAAGGAAGCCATCAGTTAAAGGTGTGTTGAAGAAGCCATCAAGAGGCGTAATTGTAAAGTTTCTCCCATAGTCTTGTTGAAGTACCTCATGGGTGAGATTGTAACAATTTCATGTTAATATTATAATTTACTTTGATATTTCAGATTTGTCATCATTCCGTCTTATCATAGTCAATGGTATTCTTGTGTTCGGTTGTTGTTTTGTTTCCAGATTACATCCACCAAACTAAAGGCTGTGCATTAGTAAATAATCATATCACGAGGAGTTCCCAGTGAAGAATTATCATAGTGCCGGATTGGTGATGACAACCCCTATATTGATGTAGATCCTACAGATCTTACAAGAGGTCAATACAGCTATATAAGGTGGAGCAGTAGGGGAATGATCTAGCCAGTATAATAGATATCCATCAGTAGAGGCTTGTATCCCTTAATATATAGTGAGGAGTATAGAGAAAAGAACTCCCATATGGAGTCAACTAGACAAGATTCACCACAAAGAGGACTTGGAGATAGGGATACAAGACATAGAGATAGATCTAGGATCCCTAGGCCGAGGCATGATCATGTGGAGAGACTTAAGTGTTGATAGACATCAGCAGAAGATCACATTCATGATATCATGAAGCTTCACCTATCCCATTATGTTAGTTCTACAGGAGGATTTTAGTTAGATGATTTGTTAGTGAGCTTAAGAGGATGCGTCAAGCTATTCCAGTGGATTTGGGAGGTGCAGTACACATTCATTATCTATAGACATTAGCTAAGGCCATTAAGAAGGCCTACATTACATAAGAAACTAAGGGGAAGACACAACATGTCAGCGATAGAGTGAGGATATGTATTTAGTAGATGTGAGATATTCGGTCAAGGGGATCAGATCCTCCTCCTTGTGTCGGACATGGTTCAACACAGTCTTCTTTCAAGCCACCTCAGTAGCAGCAGTATCAAACTTGTCCACCATTTAGAACTCCATAGATATTTGATACTCAATGAGGATGGAGTATGGGGCATCCTCCTAGAGGAAGCATTAGGACACATGCAGCACTTAGAGTTCAGTCAGTTGGATCTCATTCATAGTGGCCACAACATTCCATGGCAAGATCATCGGGATCTACCCCACATACCACTAGAGCACTATGGGAATTCATTTCTGATTGGAGAGAGCATGGTATTTGTTATGGATGCGGTGTACATTGACACCATTGGAGAGAGTGTCCACAAAACCCTAATAATAAGGGTAAGGGACCTATTTCGAAGCCTACAGTTTGTGACATGGCTAAGAGCCATAGGATTTATGTAGTGGTCGAGAACAACCAAAGAGAGCACCAAGGTACAGTGATTGAGACTTTAGGTAGTATCAGTGGCATTTCTACCTCTATCTTGTTTGATTGAAGCTCTTCTGATTCTTTTATTTCTCCATCATTATTAGATTGATGCAAGCTAGTAGAAGTTATGAAGGGCCTTAGTTGGGATGTTGAGCTAGCTCCTAGAGCCAAACTCTCAGTGGACTCCTTAGTTAAGGAGTGTGTAGTTGACCTAAGACCCTTCACCACGACCTTAGATATTTGCATGCTTCACTTGGGTTCTTATGGAATAATTTTGGGTATGGATTGGTTATCTACACACAGAGCTAGATTAGATTATTACAACAAGTTTATATCTTTTTCAAATAATTTGGGGGTTAATTCAGTGATACTTGGAGTTAGGAGGCATGTTTCTATTCACACCATATTTGATATGCAGCTGAAGTGGTGTACACTTCAGGGATGTCACTTATATGTTATTACTATTAGTGACAGATCAGATGATGAGATAAGTTGGCCTTCACTTGATGATCAACTCATTTTACAGTATTTTCAGATGTTTTTCCTAGCGAGCTACCTAGTCTACAACCTGCACGTGAGATAGATTTTCATATATATTTGGTTCCTAGACCTGAGCTTATCTCATCTGCGCCATATAGGATCACTACCTCTAAGCTTTATGAGCTCAAGTTACAAATGGAAGGCATTCTTGAGAAGGGCCTAATCTATCCTAGTGTATCCCCTTATGGTGCACCAGTAATTTTTGTTAAGAATAAGGATGGATCCTTGAGATTATGTATTGACTATAAACAACTGAAAAAAGTAATGATTAAGAATTGTTACCCCCTTCCATGAATTCATTACTTGTTTGATCAGATTAAGGGGGCCATAGTATTTTCCAAGATAGATCTTAAGTTTGGTTACCATCATCTGAGGATCACGGAGGTAGATATTCATAAGACAGCCTTCCGCATGAGATACGGCCACTACAAGTTCATAGTGGTGACATTCGGTTTGACAAATACCCCCGCATTATTTGTGAGTTTTATGAATGGGGTATTCAGGACATTATTGGACCGCTTCATGCTCATGTTTCCAGATGACATATTTATATACTCATGCACACATGAGGAGCACGAGGAGCTCTTTGATAGGTTATGTAGTTCCTTTGACAAAAGAAGCTTTACAGGAACTTGAAGAAGTGTGCATTCTTTCAGACAAATGTTTAGTATCTTGGTCAAATCATATCTGGGGAAGGTATTGCAGTCGATCCTTCCAATATTGGAGCTAGTATTGATTGACCAGTGCTGACTAGTGTGACCAAGGTACGTAGCTTCATGGGATTAGCAGAGTACTATAGGATATTCGTTTAGGAATTCTCTCGGATTTCTCATACCATCACTTCCCTTTAGCAGAAAGGGAATAATTTTATCTTTTCAGAAAAATGTGAGAAGGCCTTCAAGACTCTAAAGGAGTGCCTCTCTACAACTCCTATTTTAGCAATATCCAATCCACAAAGGGACTTCTTTTTTTACACATATGTTTTGATGGTAGGGATAGGAGGATTTTTGATGTAGAGTCTCGAAGACATAAGGAATATGAGCTCAAATATTTGACTCAGGATATTGATCTTATAGTAGTGGTACATGCTTTAGTGCGGTGGTGCCATTTTTTGTTAGGTGGGAGGTTCATTCTCAAGACAAACCACTTGATCCTATGACATCTCTTCACACAGCCCAATCTAAATGCTCGTCAATGGCGTTGGATGGAGCTTCTATTCGAGTATGACATGGATATTGAGCATGTGAAGGGGAAGAATAATGTGGTTACAAAGGCTTTGAGATGTTGGAGGAATTTTTCTATGCTTACTTCGGTAGATACAAACTTACGAAGCAAGATCTTGCAACATCTTCCTCATGACAGTTTCTACCTAAGATCTAGAGAAGAGATTGAGTCTCAGAGACCCCTTGAGAGGAATTTTGAGGGATTGGCATTAGAGACAAATGTACTTATCATATATAGAGTTTGGATCTATGTACCTAGAGATGGTGGGTTACGATGGGATATATAGGCAGAGGATGAACGTGTACCTTATTCATCCCATCCTCAGGTTAAGAAGATGTATGCCACATTGAGATAGTTATATCACTGGAGAGGAATTCGAAAAGACATAGCTTAGTATGTGTCTTGATGTTTAGAGTATCAAAAGGTGAAGGCTGAGCATTAGCATCCCATTGGCCTTCTTTATCTGCATGCAATACTGGAATGGAATTGGAAAACCATTTACATGGATTTCATTGTTTGGTTACCGATGTCGAGATATCACCATGATGTGATTATGGTCACAGTTGATAAATTGACAAAATTTCCTCATTTATTATTTGTGACCAAGATCCTTTGTACACCTCGCATTTTTTGACTAGCCATACAACATGCTCTTAGTACGAGAATTAATTTTAGTACATCCTATCACCCTCAAACAAATGGTCCCACATAGCAGGTGAATCATATTCTATAGGACATGCTTTAGATGTACATCATAGATCATCAGTCGATATGGGAGGAGTATTTGTACTTGTTTGAGTTTGATTTCAACAACATTTTTTAGACTTCCATCGGCATGGCACCATTTCAAGAACTATATTATAGGGAGTGTAGGACATCATTTAGTTGGGAGAGGTTAGAGGATAAGGTATCTCTTGGGCCAACTATGTTATAGGAAATATAAGAATAGAGTATCTTCATTAGACAGAGGTTACATGAGGCTCAAGATAGACAGAAGAAGTATGCAGATCAGAGGAGGATAGACCACAATTTTGAGGTTGTCATAAAGGTGTTCCTTCATGTCAGGCCTCATAAGATCCCTATCCATTATGGAAAAGACTCTATACTAGCTCCTATATTTATGGGTCCCTTTGAGATCTTGGATCGGATCGGTCCCTTAGCCTACTGGTTAGCTTTGCCACCCATCTTGTCTCGTGTCCATGATGTGTTTCATGTTTCTATACTTAAGAGATACGTACCAAATCCTTCTCATGTATTGGATATGATTGCATTGCAAGTATAGGAGCATGGAAAGGTGATGGTGGATCCCATGCACATTTTAGAGCATAGGACCCTAGGCCTTCAAGGGCATGATATTGATCAGATGTGCATCCAGTGGGATTAGTATGATGAGACAACAGCTATATGGGAGGACACCACACCTTTGAGGGCACAATTCCCACACTTATTCTAGTGACTTCCATGAGTAATTCGAGTCTAAGGGTAGGGAGTGTAGTGCCAACTCCTCTTCAACATTATCTTACTCTGATTTTGTTTACTATGGACTAGAGACCTATAATTTGTTATCATATTTGATCAATAAATATTGATAGATGGACATTATTATATTTGATTTTCATTTTGATAGATAGTATAGATATTTTTATTATAGATATAGGGTGACTCATATTATGGATCATATATATAGATAGGTATTTCAGTACTGATGATGATCTAGCATGATTGACACTTTGGATTCTTGATGCATTGATTATGTTTTGGTGTTCAGATTACTTTTGTGATTCATTGCTATTGGTAAAAATGGTAGAATTCAAATGTTTAGAAAATTTAAATTATTGATATCATTTCTTAGCTTTGATGATGATTAAATTATGTGATTTGATGATGCTTATTGATGAATGTGAATGTATTTTATTTTTTATATATTTTATGAGGCCACGAGACTGAAGAGGTATTGTTGATTTTGTAGGTTATCGTATCACAACAAACAAGAGGGGGTTATGAGACTAACCATAACAAAATATTAGATGGATTCAATGAAGGTTACCACAACATATTTATGTTTAGTTATTTTGGTTTGTGTTGTTAGATTTTTAGGAGCTCCCTGTACGATGGAAAAGTGACAAGCAAGCATGAGAATCTACAAGTAACCCTTCCTCGCACCTGACCTCCCGAGGTTATGCCGAAATAGCCGGTGGGGATGGAATATACATGGGGTGTAGGCAATCTAGTTAGGTAATCTTATGTCTTCGACACATACTACTGGAATCTGTGAATCTAAGGTAAAGAAGGCCCTCCTAACCTAAACTGGTGTGATAGATCGGTTGGTGAGGATGACTGCTCGAAGGCTCCAATCAATATTGAGCTCTGGTGTGATCTGATCTATAGGTTGTGGTATAAGAGGAAAATGACCTGGGATTGTTTCGTGTATATCTCCAGACAGGGTCATAAGATGGATGATGGATATATAGTGAGTTCTATGGGTGATTATTTGGTCTAGTCTAGAAATATTTAGCTTCGTTAGCTGTTATATCTAACAAGGATAACTGTGTGATAATATCTGGTGGAAGTGGATTGGATCTAAATACTAACATGCGTAAACCAGCATCTACGTCTGATTGTCCTATGGACTCGTTGGGTTGTGGGACCTGTGAATCATAACCATAGATTCGTGGTTGTTATGGACCTCCTATGGTCATGTACAGAATCAATCCCTAACCCCTAGTATCCAGTAGAGGTATGCCTTTTCAGCCTTTATATTTAGAATTAACATTTGTGCAATCTTCTCAGAGTATGCTACAGGTGTTCTAGAAATTTGAATTCTTAAGCTAGTGTCTAAATCAGTTAGAACTTGTCCTGCATCTAGCTGTGGGACCAAAGGATCACAACCGAACATTTGCTCTTTTTCAAGCCCTTCTACAGTCATGCAGATATTTATCTAGGGTAATCTGTAATTTGACTGGTTTGACCAAAACATGTATGCTTGATCATCTTCTATGTTTAATCCTATTAGCTTCAAGCTAATTTCTTATAAGTCTGTTGTTGTTCGGAAGAATTGGATTCTAATATTCTAATCTATATCAGTTACTACCGCAACAAGATTGGGCTGAGGCAATATTGGCTCAAATACATATTCTCTTGGCTCCCTAGGTCCCGTGATTTTCATGCAAAAGAAATAATGTAAATCTAACTGAAGCATTGTAAAACTTAACTATATAAAGTATATCTACAGCGTATATAACTTCTCTACTTTTTTGTTTTTGATGAACTATTTGAACTAAATTGAAAGAGAAATTATTTAAAATATCTAGCAATTGACAACTAAAATAATGACGAAATTAAAACAAATAAGACAGATGAGTATAGCTACTTGCCTGTGCAATTGTAAGTCTACTCTAAATAATGAAATAACTGATCTAATCTATTTCAAAGACTCTTGATCCTACCTCAGAAGTGAGGAATGAATCATAGTTTCTCAGAAACTATTAATCCCCACAGCTTCCCCGGCAATATCGAAAGTGAGCTTAACTAAAATGAAATGATTGACTACTCTATTTGATATTCTTTTAACTAGAACTTTGAAAGCTTGAACCTGGATTTTGTAGAACAGTGGTGAATCCAGTTGTGTGGCTTTATCCCCTCAATGTGATCTCTTCGTTCCTTCATGCTCACGTCAATCCAGAAAAGCGTGAAATTATAGCATCAACAGAAGTAGGTATTGGAACAATGGAAGTTTTGGATGTAGACTGAATACAATGTGAGTAGGAGAGGGATAGCGCAAGAGAACAGAGCTTGGCTTATGCAATTCCTAGCGGGATTTATTACGAGTCATATGACACAAAACGTCTAGAACCTGAAGCTATCCTGTTTGACGAACAAAACCTACAACTTTAATGGCTTCCGACAGAAAAGGAAACTATCCTATCTCAATTGATTGTGTGAAACAATAACAGCACTTGCACAAGGAGAATATGTGGCTTTTAAACAGTAAAACAACTTAACTATGCATGCAACAAATAAAAGTATTGATTCCTAAGCAAAACTGGAAGACTAAACTACTGAAATGAGTAATTGAGAGGTAAATTTGAGGGGCCATTTGCTTGAGCACAAGCCAGCTATTTATAGAATTTCTATTTACCCAAAGGTGAAAACCAATTTGAACTCTTTAACCATAAACAATGCAAAAACACTATTCCAGGGGACCAGAATCATAAATACAAGAAAAGGTGGTGAAAAAAGATGGTAAACGTTGAAAATTTACACGATTCGTATTAAAAAGAACATTCTGGAAAAAGCGTGAAGGACCGCCGCCCTGAGCAGGGTGGCGGTTATAGGACTGCCTCCCTACCTGGGTGGTGGTCACGAGACCGCCGCCCAGGTAGGGCAACAGTTTCATAACTGAAGACCAAAACGCAAAGAAAAAGAAGGGAGAAGAGGAAAACAAAGCATGCAAGGGCTAAGCGGGACATGTGGGATGTTAATGCATACTTGGAGAGCTTTGCTGGATCCCGAACACCTTGCGAGGAGACCTATATGATCATTGGGGCACGTGTAATGATCTTCCAGTGGTACAGTACCCTACAATTTTGGGTACGTATAGTCCCCATAGGGGGGATGACCTTAACAAATGACCATGGGTTATGTGTGATTTTCCCTTTTCCTTTTTAATTATTGTGGAGTATGTGATTTATTATTGTTGTGTATTTCAATTTAATATTGTTAATTAATGTGCTCCTAGTTAAGTTGATTAATCATGTTTATTAAATTTTTGAAATGTGACAAAGGGGCATTTAATTGGGTAGGTTTTCCTTGTGATTAATTGATATGAGTTGGATTTTAATTAATCTAGGTGTTGTGCACTCAACCATCGCTCAAATCCCGAAATTTGACTTTGGAGCAATTTTTGGAGGCTTGTGGGACACGTTAAGCTTGTCCCAAACCTCTTAAATTCATCTACCAAGTATACATATGGTATAAGGGGTCAAAATTAGGCCCCATTATGTGATTTGGATGGTAAAATAATGAAATTTATTGCACTTTCTTACATGAGCTTTTAATTTTTTCCTTAGAGGTATAAAGTGAGAGTTTGTGTGTGGAAGAAATTTGTCATATCCCCACACACAAATTTATTAGCTTTGGTTTTTATTTTTGACTTGGTGATGTGGAATTGAGGAGAAGTAATCTATGGCATCATACATGGAGCCACCTCACCCTCCTCAACTCTTTTTCTATTTATACAAGTTATGTTGATAGTTTGGGGGTTACTTTATTTGGTCGTGCACTTGCATTTTGGAGATTTTAGGCTTGAGTTGCTTGCTTGGAGTCTTAGATCTTGTTATTAATTGGGCTTGATCTTGGAAGGATCTTAGAGTTGTGATTTTTGATCAAGGATTCATGTAATGGCAAGGTAGGGACTTAAACCTTGCCATTTTATTCTATTATATGTATGTTGCATGTAAAATGAATGTTTGTTTATGCATGTTTTGGACTTAGGTATTATGGCCTTAATGATGGTGTAGGATGAGGAATATGGGGTTCGTTTAAGGGAGAGATAAGAGTATTGTTTACATATTTTGGAGGGAGTTTGGGTTTAGTGTCCCACCGTTTTAAGATAAAATATTCTTACTTATCTTTATATGATAAACTTGAGGGAGTGATAAGAGTTTTTTTTTCATGAGGGACAAGAGTTTGGTTGTTGTTTGGATGAAGATTTTTAGAGGCTTTTAAGGTGGAAACTTAACCCATTGGGAGGCCTAAGTGATTTCCCTATATTTCTTTCCTCCCTTGGCTTAGAGATTTTATGGCTTGTTTTGGGAAATTTACATTATATTGATATTGTTGTTTTGTGCTTGTTTGTGTGTGAAAGGATTTTTGGAATGTGTGTTGTAATGTGGAAGCATTTGTGAAATTTTTCATTGGTTGTATCCATTTCTTATTGCTCGATGGTTGGGGCTCGAGTGTCAATGAGGAGAATAACTTATTCTCCTCATTGGAATATCTGTTGGGAGTAGAGCATTGCCTACTCCCCCTTTATTGATGTTGTACTTGGAAGTTAAACAAATTGGAGGAGCTCAAGTTGAATCCTTGGAAATAGTTGGATTATGTAGAAGACAAGAAGGAATCCTAGTTTTGTAAAAAAATTGTCATGTTATCTCCACACAAGTGGAGGGCTTTGTAACTTGCATTTTAAATTTTCAACCTATTGTAAATGTATTATGTAAGATTGATTTGTATTGATTATTTAAAAATGTATGTTTGGTAAGGAGGCATGTGAAGATTGTATCTTGTTGTTAGTATACCTCCTTCAAACTTGTAAATTACACCAAGAGTGAATTTGATTTATTAATGGAAATTATCCTATTTGGAATGGGAAAAGTTTATTTTAAAATTTAAATATTAACTCAAAATTTGCATTATGGTTTCATTTTAAAATAATAGTGTTCTTTCATGGAAGGTGTATGTCAATCCCTTTTGTAATATTATTTCTAAACTTGAACAAAAAAAAAAATGTATTTAAGTGTGTTACTATGGTTATTACATTTCTCTCATCATTTTAAACTAGATATTTAGACATCTCAATGACATTTATCAACCCAATAAGAATGTTCTTTGCATTTACTTACAATTAGTTTAAATGGAAAAGGCTAGAAACACAACTATTTCACATATTGAAATATTTATAAACTTATACAAACTACTTGTGCTTGAAGATTTCTATTTAAAGAAAATTTGGATTGATAAATTTCCTAAATTAAATAAACACAAACAAAAATAAATGATTATATATATAAGACTTATTGGTGATGTCGTGGGAACTACAATTTGTTTCCTGTCGTTGTATTGTTTGTTGTAGGACAAATAAAAAGAAGAAGAACATATTAAGGATTAAGAGGCATTCACTCAGGTGTAATGTAATGTTTTATTGGATTTGATTCTTTTTCTTTTAGCAAATGTGCTACATGTATTATAACCTCTACAAAATCTTGTTAGGGCCATTTGATGGTTACACTTCATCATTCCTACTCCTTTGATTTCGAGTATTTTTTATAAAGATTAAGACATTAAAAGTATCATTTCAATTATCCCACTTATGTCTTGCAAGATTCGTCTCTTTCACTCTTCCTCTACATGAAACCATTTAGATTTATATTCATTATATGGCAAAGAGGGTCCATTTGGGGGGCTCACCTCTACACAGATCCCATGTGAAGCTTCAACAATAGGGGAAGGAAATCCAACAAAGCATAAAGGATAGAGGGATTTTGTCAGATGTTGTAGTTTCAAATACTCTAGTAGACATGTATGAAAAATAAACAACCTTGCACAGATCGGGTGAACCATTTCACAAAATGTCTTTTAAAAAAATGTGGTTTTGTAGATAGCATTGACTGCAAGTTTTCCAGCAAACATGCTTGGAAAGTCTCTCGTGGCTATATTTATAATTGGTGGCATACATGGACTCCATCCATAGATATGGGGCTTGCAAAATGGCTAAGGAAACATGCATCAAATTTTCATGTTATAATAGCAATGAATAAAACTTAGGCAATTTATGATCATGCTAATGGTTCTTTGATGTCATAAATAGGAGAAGCTCACAGTTTGGGATTTGGGAACCCTGTTTCAATATCTACTAAAATTAGAGAGGGTATGGCTTAAATTTATGAGTCTCTTCTTCCTCTCTTGGAGGATATAGGGGAACACACCTATAAATATTGTTTCTTATATTGTAGATACGTGTAGACAAGAGGATAATGTAGATAAAGAGGATATTAACAAGTTGCCTTTACAACTATAAATTTTTGGGCACCCATATGTTGGACAATAAACATTATTGAATGCATTGTTGATGGAATATCGTGTGTTTCTTGGGCTCGAGACAGGTCTAACACGATATTTTGTTCGAGTGTAGTTTGGCTATGAAGGCCAGAAGATCTATCTGAAGGATGAAGCCTTGTGGAGTGCAAATGAAATTGCCAGGATTACCTCTTACACTGTGGATGGAAATATCTCCCAGGCATGGTTCATCTCACCTTGTCCTTCATAATTCTTGCACTTTCATTTTCCATTGCAGCGTAATAAATTTAAATCCATTGGATTATCTTACATTCGACTATTTTATATAAATTTGTTTTAGAAAAATACTAAAATGTCATCTAGCACTTATGTAACCCATATAATACTTGGTAGTCAAGCATAAACTTAAAACCTCCTTTGGACACAATTTGAAAAACTTTGTAACCATACTATTAGTTTGAAACAACAAAAATCCTCCTTATGTTTTACATTACCGACTTGTAATTTGATCATCATCCGTGGTTGCAACCACAACCTTCTATGCTGCTAGACCCAGGGTATCAAACTAGGTGTTCATGTCCATTGGTAATGGTGAGAACTAGAAGAGTCTTTAACTAAAACAACCTTTTCCATATACCCTGGAAAGTTAGAAAATATAATTTTTAGAGACTCACAAACTCTGAGCCTCGTAAAGGATATGTCAAGCATTAAATGTGTTCTTTGTTATGTAGAGAGTCATGTCAAGCAATAGCTCGACCTCATTTAACTATTTGTGCTCTCTTCACAACCCCTCCAGGAGCCCTGGGGCTTCGTTTTACACTTCGAGGAAGCTGCCAAAACTAAAAAAGTTGGCTTTCATTTTAAACCACCATTCGAACCCTGAGCAATGAAATGTCTTTCTGCCTTCGTAAACCTATAGTATATTTACTATAAAATTTCTTGTAACCTCCATCTTGGGGAAAAATACTCTTCTAGATAGTTTGGCAAAGGGATTTTTTAGGCCTTGGGTCACTGTTGACTAGGTCAAATTGGCTCAACTACGACCGGTACCTCCATAAATCTCGTCGTCATTTGCAACCCGATTTCATTTCTTAGTTCTGTCGACTCCGTAGAATTATTCATATATAGGAGTGCATGTAGGAAATTTTCTATTGCATATTCATCTATCAAAGGGAAGTTTTGGTTGAGGTTTTCTTATACCCTGAGATGAAATTTTATTATTGTTGTAACTAGACTGATTACGACCAGTGGCTCCGGAAACGTAACCGCCAATTGGAACCCATTCGTCAGTTTTTAATTCCGCTAGTTCCCATGAATTCCTAGTATATAGGAGGACACGTAGGAATTTACCCATTGTGAATCACCCAACAGAAGGCATCTTTTGAATGCAGTTTCCTAGCCTCTGAGACAAAATTGGGCATAATTGCAACTAGAAGGAAAATGTAAAAGAAAGAACTGTAGGACCCCAGTCAAGTTACTAAACTATCATGGAAACTTTTTAACACTTGTAAATAACTATTTGGAATTCTATCATGTGGCTTGTTTTGTGAAATTAAATTTTCAGAAAAATAGTGTTTCTCTCTCTCCCTATCTCTCTCCTTGGTTAAGAGATGAAATGAAATAAATACATGTCTCTAACCCTCTCCTTTCGAATGAAAATTATTATTTTTATGTAAATGGAAACTAAAAACATTAATTATGCTAGATCTAGGTGGATGCCATGCCAATGCGATTTATCACTGATTTCATGCTCACATGGTTTTGCAGGATGCAAGAAAGATGGTGAAAAGGTGTGGTGTAATTCATTGTTTATTATTTTAATTTATACAGATTATTGTAGTATGTATATATGTATAATGTATTGCCATGTTATAGAAAATTTTATATTTGAAACTTGGTAATATGTATGAGATGCTAGTTTTAGGGATGCCTTGGGAAATGTGCATTTAATCATAGGTTCCATTTTGATTCAGATTTATGTATGGTAAAAAGGTTGGATATATATATGGTAAATGAATTTGAATTTAATATCTTGTAGTGCATTTCCAGTGTGCAATAGATGATTAATTAATTAGGGTGTCATGCTTTCCTACCTTGAAAATGCAATAAAGAAATCTAAACAAAACAATTAGACCTAGTACAAAATTTGTGCATAACTAACCTTCATGTGTTAATCCTTTAGCATAGAAAACTGAGACCTTCGAATGAACTTTGCACTCGATGACACCTCCTAGCTTAAGTAAATGAGATCCCTAGTTTGAGTTTTGTCATCAGAACCTTTATGCTTGGTGGCATTGTCGTGAACCTGATGAATAGGAACGATGAGGTCAAACATTATCTACAATATGTGGTTCCCCTCCTAGGTTTGGTATTCATGTGTGTAGTAAGGAGAATGTGTCCTCCTAAGGTAGTACTCCATAGGAAACCAACTTAAAACATAGTATAGAACCCTCTTGGTCTGACACACATGTTGAGTGAAGAATGTTATGTGGAAAATCATTGCCACCACCCTTGAATGTCACCCTTAAGAGTTGGGATCATAAATGAACTCGGTACCAATCTCAATCATCATTTGGGTTTTAGCGTACAATACTAGGATTTAATTTTAAAACTTAAAAAAACGTTTTAAATTTATGATTAGTCGGTGAAAATGTAACCATAAGATGATGTTCTTGGGAGAAAGTGGAAGTTAGATCTTTCTCATAACATGTTTAAACCATCTTGTGGTGAGTAAAAGGATCCACATTGTGTAAACTCTAATGTGAACCTTAACCCTTATAAATGATGGACTATTCCATCTTGTCCTCCCACTTGTCATATTTTGTAATGAATGTATGATGTGAAACCATGTAACCATGTTCCTGACACAAACCCCTAGGAAAAAGACTAGTAGTCTCATGAGCATACCAATGTCCCTATTAGTAAATGGCTTATATAATCTTTTTAAAAAGGTAATTAAATGAAATTAAGTGAAACCATTTTAAGATTAATGTAAATGATTCAAATGGGTCCTATGTTTTAAATACCTACACTTGAGAATAATAAGTATGAATCCCCTTTTAACTCCTCTTAACTAGTGTGTCAGCTTGCCATAAAGTATCGAATGTACATAGAGTTACAAGAGGATTTTGGAGATGAAGGTGTACAATAACTCTAGTTGTGACCTTAGTAAGGTGTGTAAAATTTATAGTTAAATATCTCCTTATAACACACATCTAATGCTTAATTGTTTAGGAATCCAACCCTGGTGGAGTGTGAAATCATACCCATTAGTACCTTGATGACTAAGAAATTAAGTGAAGTAGATTAGATACATGGTTAGTTTTCATAACGTAAAACAAAATAGACTGGCCTTAGAACTTAAATACTAATATGAAAGGAACACATAATCTATCTACTCTTAAATCAATAAACTTCCTCTACTTCATGAGAACCTCCCTTGTTGCAACTAAGATAAATGGAAAATCCAATCGAACATGCAACTTAGAAAATGAATCCTTGGAACAAACACTAAAAGGATCATGTATGTGCATATGTTCATACCAACAACTTGGTTACAAAATTCTGGTGTGATGAAAAAAAAGAAAAATTAGATGGGATTACTACAACTGAAATGTTAAATAAAGTAAAGATAATGTAGTCTAGTTATAAAATAATTGATAAGTGATTTCCAAGAAAATAAGGTCAAGAACAAAATATGAATGTAATAAATATGTAAACTGGGAAAGTGTTTTCATGGATGGTCCCTGTGTGGGATTCATAATGTAGCTGAATCATTATGTCATGTCTTGTCATTTTAAAAGAGATGGTCTTGATGTGTGTCACTTGTTTTCATGTTTCCTATGTGGGTTAGTCTTCGTGTAAGAAGATCATGTGTTGTGCATTTTCATAAGTGATCCCCTGTAGTGTCATGTGAACTACAATGTGATTCAAAAAAAATTATTCTAGTATTTTTAGTGTTGTATTTGTGTGCGTAAAATGTGGGTGTTACATTTGGTATCAAAGAGGAGGTTCATGATCTCGAATATTTGGGACAAATTGGAGTTGTGATTATTTTGCATGGTGATGGTGGAGATTGGAAGAGTAATGTGATATATGTTGTTATGTGACCAATGTTGTAATTGTGATATTATGAATGCACATGTGGTGCATGTCGCTTAGTGCATGTTTGTTATCATGTTGATGTGCTTGTGATGAGAGTATTCACTCTCCTTTTTCGTGGATTCAATGAGGATTCCATGTGATGTGTTGTCTTGGTATGTGTGAGAAGAATGTTTTTATGGATGGTGGTGTGTTGGAGCATCTTATAATTTTGTGATATGTAGGTGTGCTGATGTGTTATATGACAAAGATTGGTGTATAGTGGATTGGATTGTATAGTAATGTCACCACCGTGTAGTGATGAATTGTGTGTCACCATGTTGTCCTGCAATTGATTCTATGTTGTAATGTTATTCACTTTGTTCATCATGCATATAATTTGTGTAATATGAGATGATTCATGTGATGAATTAGGGGCATATGGGGATTGTATGACCCCTATTATGTAATACTTGCACCTTCAGTGCATTATGTGGAAATGTGATGTATCATAACCCGTGAAAGTAATAATTGTGTTGTACCCTATATATATACCATGCGTAAGACACTATGGTTAATGTACATGAATCACCATAGTGTTAGTGATGTAGTTATGTGTTATGTTGTGAACCTTACACTAGATGAACCTAAGGGGGAAATTGTTAATAGTGTATGTGTGGAGAGAGGAGGCATGGAAAGGGTTTTCATAATCTTGAGCCAAGTATGACTGAGGAAATGGAGACTTATATAAACTAAAAAATCACTTTTATCTGTTTAGTATACTTCGAGATTTCTCAGTATATTGTGGATGCACACCACCTTAGGATCAACTTATGCAAACTTACGTCCCCTTCTCTCTCCTATTGGGTTGTTCCATCAAACAATCCTATGTGATTTTGACTATGTTGAGCCTTGTGGGAGTATAGAGGTATGATTCACACAGTGATGATGACACTTGTATCATTTTATATGTTATTTTATGAGCTAAGGATAAATGTTTGAGTGCCAGAAAATTGTTGAGTACCCCTTTAGTGGTCATATAAGGACACATAGTTATTGTGATGTGATATTTCTCTATACATATTTTATTCATAAATTGAACATTTTCCTTTTCTTGCTAGAACCAAAAGTTTTCTTAATTGATATGTTCTTATATTTTGGGCATTTTATTTGGTTGTTGCACTAACATGTGGATTGTTTTCACTAACTATGGCTATTTGGCCATTTTATTTACTTAGATTTAAACTTACTTTTCCTTTTTAAAGGTTTTATAGCCTAGCCCAAGGCTTGGAAATTTTCCACTTGGTGTTTGAAATAAATTGTTATGTTGGTTCTAATGTCGTAATGTGTGGAATAGGGTCATGGGATGCACCATGGAGTGGTGGAACCTATGGACCCACTTCTTTGTATGGGGGTACGCCCCAAGGAGTTACAAATAACTAACGGGTTGTTGAACCATGAGTTATTATGTCACTTGGGTTAGGGGTGTCTGGACTCTATGTGCCTAGGGCCATAGGGTGACTGACAGACCCTTTTGAGGGAGGCATAAGAGACTTGAGGGAGACATAAGAGTCTTGAGGGAGGCATAAAGACTTGAGGGAAACATAAGAAACTTGAGGGAGGCATAAGAGACTTGAGGGAGACATAAGAGACTTGAGGGAGGCATAAGAGACTTGAGGGAGACATAAGAGACTTATGTGTGTGTGATTAGTGCACTTGGAGTTTTATTTTTATGTTTGTGATGATTTGGGGTGCATATGTAGTTGTTGGTGATGCTTTGGGAGGTATATGGAGTTGTTTTTTGATGTTTTGGGAGGTGTATGGTGTTTGTGTTATGATTTATATGTACTCTTGTGAGTCTGGATGTGTTTTGTGATGTTGAGGATTGATGTTCCTCATTGTTGGTATGATCTTGTTTCCATCTTGACCATATATAACTAGATTTATGGTTTTGAGTTACGTGAAAACCTTTGTATGTGTACTGTTGGGAATTCCATGTTGTTATAGTCTGCTTATGTTGCAAGTACTTTTGTGTGAGGGGCATGTGTGTGGAAAGTACTATATTGAGTGGGTCATGTATGTTCTTTCCATGGTTTAGTTGAGTTCTTGTGATGTGATATAGTTGTGAGGGTACATATCATGATGTCTTGTGAAACATTAGTGTTGTTTTTGGCCCTGATGTGGTATTATGATGCAAGTCCCGTTAGGCACCCATGAACATATGACAACTAAAATCTTAAAAAATGAAATACTAAGCCTTGAGATTAATAAATACTTTAAAGGAAAATACTAAGTAATAAAGTAAAAGAGAACTACCAATCTTCACAGAACATTAAAATTTAAGATATTGCCAAATTTAGTTTACTTCCTTGTGGTCATGTTGTATCAAAAAGTTGTTTTGTTAAACAACATGTGTCATTATTAAATTTCTTTCCTACGTATCCTTCGAGCTTCAGTTTTGTGTCACATCGAGGATGATGCTATTATAAGGGGAGGGAAAATAACAACTTAGTGCACCCCTTGTATTAGACAACTTGTTTTGTTAAAAACATGTGCTAATATATTAAAAACTTTGTAATAGATAAAAGAAAATTTAATTTAGGGGGAAGTATTGTGTTTGGCACCATGGGCGGTGGATGTGTAGGGCATTTGGTGAGCTCTTATGAAGGGGAGTAGGAACCCCCCCATGTAGTGCCCATGTGCATCTAAATGAAGTAAACCTATCAAAGTCCTAACATAATAATTAAACTTTATTTGAGATCTAAAGCGTAGTACCACAGTAGAAACCCAATATTACATTGTAAATTTAGCAATAATATGGATAGTTACAGGAAGGAAAATAAGGCAACAGGGTGGGGTAGGGGCTATCTCATTTCATGGACATCGATGTAGGGTTTGATTCGTTCCTATTCCAACTTCACACAGATTCTCCATCCTAGCCTGTAGATGTGCCTCATATTATAAATCTCTCTCTAGGTCTATGGGATTAGGCCACGATCCAGTCCAGTTATTGGATTATAATAACAGTAATTCTAATCCCAATATCTCTTCATATTATTGTACATAACTTTATTTATCTATGTTTTTATTTTCTTTGAAATAGGTTCTTTATTTCCAGTGAGCCAAGGGAAGCTACTACATGTTGCTGTATTGTTTGTTTGTTGGAAAAAATAAAAAAAAGAGAAGAAGAATAGATTAAGGATTAAGAGGTGCTCACTCAGGTGTAATGTAATGTTGTATTGGATTTGCCTCTTTTGCTTTTAGCAAATGTGTTAGGTGCACTGTAACCTCTGTAAAATCTTGTTAGGGTATTTGATGGTTACACTTCGTTGTTCCTACTCTTTAGCTTTGATTTTGAGTATTTTTATATAGATTAAGACATTAAAAGTGTTGTTTCTGTTATCCCACTTATGTCTTGCAAGATTTGTCTCTTTCACTCTTCCTCTACACAAAACCATTTGGATTTCCATTCATTGTATGGTAGAGAGAGTCCGTTTGGGGGCATTGCACACCTTGCCTCTACACAGGGCCCAAGTGGATCTTTAAGAATAGGGAATGATATCCAATAAAGCATAAAATATAGAGTAATTTTTTAGATGTTATAGTTTCAAATACTCTGGTAGACATGTATGCAAAATATGAAACCTTGCACAAAGGAGGTGAACTGTTTCACAAAAAAAAAAAATTAAAACATGGTTTTCTAGACAGCATTGACTGCAAGTTTTCCAACAAACGTGCTTCGAAAGTATCTCATGGCTATATTTCTGATTGGTGGCAGACATGGACTCCATCCGTAGATATGGAGGTTGCAAAATGGCTAAGGAAACATGCATCAAATTTACATGTTATAGTAGTAATGAATAAAATTGAAGCAATTTATGATCATGCTAGTGGTTCTTTGATGTCATAAATGGGAGAAGCTCACAGTTTGGGCTTTAGGAACCCTATTCCAATATCTTTTGAAACTAGAGAGGGCATGGCTGAACTTTATGAGTCTCTTCTTCCTCTCTTGGAGGATATAGGGGCACACCCCTATAAATATTTTTGCTTCTACTATAGATACATGTAGACAAGAGGATAATGCAGATAAAGAGGATATTAACAAGTTTCCTTTGTAACTAGCAATTTTTTAGCGCCAAAATGTTGGAAAATCAACATTATTGAATGCATTGTTAATGGAAGAGCGCGTGATGACTTGGGCTCAAGCCAGGTCTAGCACGAGATTTTGTTTGGGTGTAGTTTGACTATGAAGGCCAAAAGATCTATTTGAAGGATGAAGCCTTGTGGAGTGTGAGTGAAACCGCTAGGATTACCTCTTACACTGTGGATGCAAATATCTCCCAGGCATGGTTCATCTCACCTTGTCCTTCATAATTCTTGCACTTTAGTTTTCCATTATAGCGTAATAAATTTAAATCCGTTGGATTATCTTACATTCAACTATTTTATATAAATTTTTTTTGAAAAAATAGTAGATTATCAATTAGCACTTATGTAACCCGTAAAATACTTGGTAGTCAAGCATAAACTTAAACCCTCCTTTGGACACAATTTAGAAAACTTCATAACCAGACTATTAGTGCGAAACAAAAAAACTCCTCCTTATGTTTTACATTACTAACTTGTAATTTGATCATCATCCGTGGTTGCAACAATAGCCTTCTATTTTGTTATGCCCAGGGTATCAAACTAGGTGTTTGTGTCCATTGGTATTGGTGATAACTAGAAGAGTCACCAACTAAAACAACATTTTCGGTCTACCCTAGAAATTTTTAAAATATAATTTTTAGAGACTCGCAAAACAACACTTTGAGCCCCGTAAAGGAGATGTCAAGCATCGTATGTGTTCTTTGTTATGTAGAGAGTCACGTCAAGAAATAACTTGACCTTGTTTGACTATTTGTGCTCTCTTCGTAGCTCCTCTAGGAGCCCTGGTGCTCTATTTTGTACTTTAGGAAGCTGTCAAAACTAAAAATTTGGCTTTCGTTTTAAACCATCATTCGAACCTTGAGCAACGAAATGCCTTTCCGCCTTCGCAAACCTCTAGTATATTACTAGAAAATTGCTTGTAACCTCCAGTTTGGGGAAAACCACTCTTATAGATAGTTTGGCTAAGGGATTTTATAGGCCTTGGGTCATTGTTGACTAGGTCAAACTGGCTCAACTACGACCATTAGCTCCAAAAAACTCAGTGCCATTTGTAACCCGGTTATCAGTTCTCAGTTCTATCGACTCCAATGAATTCTTCATATATAAGAGAGTGTGTTGGAAATTTTAGGTTGCATGTTCATCTATCGAATGGAAGTTTTGGTTGAGGTTTTCTTATACCCCGAGATGAAATTTGATTATTGTTGCAACTAGACTGATTACGATCAGTGGCTCCTGAAACGTAACCATCAATTGGAACCCATTCATCAATTTTGAATTCCATCAGTTCCTGTGAATTCCTGGTATATAGGAGGACATGTAAGAATTTACCTGTTGTGAATTTCCCAACAAAAGGAATCTTTTGAACATGGTTTCCCAGCCTCTGAGACAAAATTGGGTGGTTTTGCAACTAGCAGGAAAATGTAAATTAAAGTTGTAGGACCCAAGTCAAGCTATTAAACCATCGTGGAAACTTTTAAACACTTGTAAATAACTATCTAGAATTCTATCATGTGGCTTGTTGTGTGAAATTGAACTTTTGGAAAAATAGTGTTTCTCTCTCTCCCTATCTCTTTCTCTCTCCTTGGTTAAGAAATGAAGTGAAATGAAATGAAATCAATACATGTCTCTAACCCTCTCCCTTCAAATGAAAATTATTATTATTATGTAAATGGAAACTAAAAACATTAATTATGCTAGATCTAGGTGGATGTCATGCAAGTGATTTATAGTTGATTTCATGCTCACATGGTTTTGCAGGATGCAAGAAAGATGGCAAAAAGGCGTGGTGTAATTCATTGTTTATTATTGTAATTTATATAGATCTTTGTAATATGTATATATGTATAATGTATTCCCATGTTACAGAAAAGTTTATATTTGAAACTTGGTAATATGTATGAGATGTTAGTTTTAGGGATGCCTTGGGAAATGTGCATTTAATCATAGGTTCCATTTTGATTCAGATTTACGTATGGTAAAAAGGTTGGATATGTGTGTGTGTAAATGAATTTGAATTTAATATCTTTTAGTACAGTTCCAGTGTGCAATAGATGGTTAATTAATTATGGTTCCATGTTTTCCTACCTTGAATATACAATAATGAAATCTAAACAAAACAATCAGACCTAGTATAAAATTCGTGCATAACTAACCTTCATGTGTTAATCCTTTAGCATTAAAACCTGAGACCTTTGAATGAACTTTGCACTCGATGAAACCTCCTAGCTTAAGCAAATGAGATCCCTAGTTTGAGTTTTGTCATCATAACCTATATGCTTGGTGGCATCGTCGTGAACCCAATGAATAGGAATGATGTGGTCAAACATTATCTAGGGTATGCGGTTTCCCTCCTAGGTTTGGTAATTCCTGTATGTAGTAAGGAGAATGTGTTCTCCTAAGGTAGTGCTCCATAGGAACCAAATTAAAACATAGTATAGAACCCTCTTGGGACAACACATGTTGATGTTAAGAGTGTTATATGGAAAAGATCACCAACCACCCTTAAATGTCACCCTTAAGAGTTGGGATCATAAATGAACTCAATACTCAATATCTCAATCATCATTTGGGTTTTATGGTGCAATACTAAGAGTTAATTTCAAAACTTAATAAACTTTTAAATTTATGATTATTTGATGAAAATGTAATCATAAGATGATGTGCTTGGAGAAAGGTGATAAGTTAGATCTTTCTCATAACATGTGTTAAACCATCTTGTGGTGAGTAACTAAGGATCTTGACATTGTGTAAACTCTAATGTGAACCTTAATCCTTATAAACGAAGGATTATTCCATCTTCTCCTCCCACTTGTCATATTTTGTAATGAATGTATGATGTGAAACCATGTAACCATGTTATTACACAAATTCCCTAGGACAAATACTAGTAGTCTCATGAGCATACCAATGTCCTTATTAATAAATGGGTTATCTCAACAATTTCAAACAGGTAATTAAATGAAATTAAGTGAAACCATTTTAAGATGGATGTAAATTGATTCAAGTGGGTCCTATGTTTTAGATACCTACACATGAGAATACTAAGTGTGAATCCCTTTTAACCCCTCTCAAATAAGAGTGTCATCTTGACAAGAGGTATCAAATGTACATAGATTTACAAGATGATTTTTAAGATGACGATGTACAATAACTCTAGTTGTAACCAAAATTTATAATTAAATAACTCCTTATAACACACATCTAATGCTTAATTGTTCAGGAATCTAACCCTGGTGGAGTGTGAAATCATACCCATTAGTACCTTGATTACTAAGAAATTAAGTGAAGTAGATGAGATACATGGTTAGCTTTCATAACGTAAAACAAAATAGACTAACCTTAGAACTTAAATGCTAATATGAAAAGAACATGCAATCTATCTACTCTTAAATCAATGAAATTCCTTTGTTTCATGAGAACCTCCCTTGTTGCAACTAAGATAAATGGAAAATACAATCGAACATGGAACTTAGAAAATGAATCCTTAGAACAAACACTAAAAGGATCATGTATGTGCATATGTTCATACCAACAACCAAGGTTACAACATTCTGGTGTGATGAGGGAAAAAAAGAAAAATTAGATGGGATTACTACAAGTGAAATGTTAAATAAAGTGAAGATAATGTAGTCCAGTTATAAAATAATTGATAAGTGATTTCCAAGAAAATAAGGTCAATAACGAAATATGAATGTAATAAACATGTAAACCAGGAAAATGTTGTCATGAATGGTGTAGTGCCCACTTCCCTTCAACACCTTTTGATATTGATCCTGATACTGCTGACTATATTATGGGCATCATTATAGTGTTAATTTAGTATGTTGTTAGATGTTAGAGCATATATTATTGTGGACTCGATACTTATATGATGCATGATGATTATTAGAGACATTTTATATATTGATGTTGATATACTATTTGACATGGTTATACTTATGGATGTCGTTCGAACATGTGCTATTTGGATATATTAGGTAGACCTAGAAAATGGAATTAATTGATAATCACATAGTTGTTGATAAAATTTTAAATGATATTATTGGTTGCCTTGATGTTGTTGTGATTCATATATATATATATATATATATATATATATATATATATATATATATATATATATATATATATGATTTTGGAATCATGTTTATATGCATTTTGGATGTTCTGATATGGCCATGAGGCTGAGGGAGGTAATTGTATTTTGCATGTTAAAAATATCACAACAAACATTCGGGGATTGGAGACCAACCACTTTGGAATTCTAGATGAATTCAACAAGGTCGCCATGGCAACTTGTATTTGTTTGTGTGTGGTTGTTGTTATTAGGGATTTCCATGGGGGGATCACCTTTAAATGTGACCAAGGGACTTTGTGTATTTTTCTTTTATATGGTTCCTTTGTTTAAGTTGTATGTGTTTTAAAAGTGATGTGGTTCCCCTTCCTATTTAATCAAATAATTTGTGGTAAAGTATGTGAGAAAACATATTGTTAAAAGATTAATAAATCAATTGGGACATAAGAAAGTAATTAATAGAGTTGTTGGCCATGAATTAAAGTTTTGTAAGAAATGTGTAAGTAATGTGTAAGAGATATGTAAGTTGATTTTAGAGTATGAAACACTCCACATTCTTTGAAATTCGAATTTTTCCTTGGAGGCTTGTGGGACAAGTTGTCCCATACCTCTTAAATTTGTATACCAACCTTACCTATGGTTGGAGAGTTAAATTTAGAATTTATTTATGCATTTTTGTAAGTCAAGTTGTATGTTTTAGTTGCACTTTCTTCATGTTTTAAATTTCAGTCCTTATGGGGTGTGGGCTTGATTGGAGTGTGTAAGTAAAACTATCATATTATTCACCCACCTATTTAATATGCATTAGAGAATAATGTTGAATTTCATGTTGGGGTTGAGGATGTGTGATGTGGCATCCTACATGGATCCACCTCATCCTCTTCTCTTCCCTCTTCTATAAAATTTTAATTCCTTACCTTGTTTTGGGTTGCTTCACCCTTGGATACTTCATTTTGGGGTGAATTCCTCTTGCTATTTTGAGAGCTCTTGCTTTGGAGATGTTTGATGATTGTTGAATGTTTGTGCTTGGTTGATATTTGGATTGCTTGTATTGGAATAAAGCTGTTGTTTGGAACCCGGAACAACTCCATCATGGAGAGGTAGGATCTTGGCTCTTGAAATGCTCCTCTTTTATTTATGAAAATTTTATTGTTGTGAATGTTTTGGCATGCTTGTGGGTTGTTGGGTAGATGGTCTAGGAATGGTGTAGGAGAAGACTATTGGGTATATTTTGTGGGAGGCATAAGTGTTATGGGGAGGTATATGTGTGGAGGGAGTTGGGACTTGGGTTCCACCTTGCAAAGAAATAACTTGCATTTATTTACTCATTATGGGGTGCCATAAGAGGTTGGGGAGGCATAAGGAAATGTGATGGATAAGGGGTACTTGGGGGAGGCATAAGGGCATGTCAGGGTTTTCATTTACTATATTTTGGTGGTTTGAAATTAGGTGGTGATACCCATTTCCCCTTTGGGAGGCATAAGTAGCATCCCCCATAGTTTCTTTCTCCTTTGGCTTGCATGATGAAGCCTTAAATTTGTTTGTTATGTTTTAATGTGGTTGTAAAATACATTCTGTTTTGGAGTGTGTTTTAAATGTGAATTTTCTTCTTGTGTGTTGTGGAAGCCTTTGTTGCCATGAGTTGAAACACATCTTCTATTGCATTGTGGTTGGGGCTTAGGGGCCAATGAAGAAGGATGGATTCTCCTTTTCATTAGATGTCTTGGTTGGGTGGAGAGTGTTTCCTTTCCCCTAATTTTGTTGTGATCAAAATTGGAGAATGATGGATCTGCATGTTGCTGTTATAGAGCAAAGGAAAAGGACAATTTTGACAATCCTTGTTAATATTATTTCTTGTTGTAACCTTTTCCCACTTTTAAGTTGATGACCTTGCATATTATTTTTGATGGAAATATGTTCTGTATTTCCTATGAAAGTTCTAATTTGAAATGTGAAACAGAAATACTTTATTTTCTACTTTTGAAAGAATGTGAAAGAAATTGTATTTTGTTTGTTGTATTAGAGGAATGAAAGAAAGAAGTTGTAAAGATATATCTTTAAATTAATAGAAGAATGTATTACTTTCCTCAAATGGCACTGTTATATTTTACTTTGATCATTTGAATTGCACTACGAAATCTTTGTTTGGAAATTTGAAAATTGAAATATAGTATGAAGAAATGTTACAATACTCTATTCTTTTGAAATGTATGATTTGGAAATCATAACTATATCTTTTGGCGTTTTGTACATTTTTATTTGAATCAACTTAGTATGTTAGATTTGGTTGGAATGAAGTCATAGTTTAAAGTATGGTAAATGGAAATAGATCGATTCGAATTTGTGCTCCAAGTATAAATTTTATTTTTGTTTCAATGTAAACTCTACAAATTTTTTATCTAGAAATTGTACATAATGACCCCTGCACCAATGAAAAACGAAAAAATGAAACATTAAATTAAAATTAATATGATCAAAATGACCCCAAACAAACTAGACCTTACCCCCCATTTTATTTTTTTAGAATCTTTCAAAATCGGGCAAGGGTAAACCTTTTCACAGTTTTTGTTGCTGTCAAATTGAGAAATTTCAAATTGCATCTTCAATCAAAGAAATTAACCCTTGCAATCCATCCTAAAATCTTACTCAAGTGAAATCATCCATGTCTGGTTAGGCATGTTTAGAAAGAAATAATATTGGATTAGAACAAATCTGTGTAAGTTAAAAATTACCAGTTCACCCATTTAAGTGACAGAAAAATGTTTTCTCAAAATTGACCCTTAAAACTTTAATCCGAATTGAATTCTTTAATGTTGCTATGCAAAGAGGACGTTGAGAGATTTCCAAAAACTCCTCATTTGCAAAAAACCATGAGTTCCATATCAAAATTTTATGGCATTCAGAATTTTTTACTTGTTCCGTGCTTCAAGAGAAATAAGTTTCTTCCACACCCACCTTTCGCGGCCGGGAGAAAATTTTCTTCCACGCCTATGAGATAAAAATTTCCTTCCATGCCCACCTTTCGTGCACATGGGAGAAATAGTTTCTTCTACATCCACCTTTTGTTCCTGGGAGAAAATAAAATTCCACGCCCTCCTTCCGCGCTCGGGAGAAATTTCTTCCCTAGGCCCACAGGCCGCCTTTGGGGAAACTTTTTCCTCCCAAGACCCGTCGACTCATAACTTGAGAAATTTGAGGAGTTATATGGACTTCCTTACATCCCTGGAAAGGGGAGGAAATTTCCTATCTAATGGGAATGGTTCTAGGAAGTTTTGACTGTGCATTAATATTGAGAAATTTCCTTTTAATTGTTTTAATGTTTATTTTAACCCTATGTTTTAGACCTTGTGAATTTTATAGTGGTGGTGATGGGAAAACTTTAGTTGTTAAATATATGTTGACCTTGAATCTTGTTGTGGCTACTATATTATTGAAGCCTGGTTATAGGAACTTTTAAAAAAACAAAAAAAAAAATTCAAATTTTACTAACTAAACCTAGGTTGTTCCTTGGTCTCGATTTTTTTTACATGGGCACTACAAATGGTGCCTATACATGATTCTTAATGTAGTTGAATTGTTACATTGTGTCTTATCACTTAAAAACGAGATGGCCTTGATGTGTGTCACATATTTTTATGTTGCCTATGTGGGTTAGTGTTCGTACAATCATATCATGTGTTGTGTGTTTTCATAACTTGTAATGTCTGGCACCTATTAAAAAAACATAAAATTAAATTAAATAAAAAGAGGGGGGACAATTAGTGGCGGTAGGAGGAGTGGGTGCGGGAATTTGTTGGAGATTCATAGCCCTACATATTTTCAAACCTTTCTTTTCCATTTCACAATAATTCATGCACCTTATTTGTGCTCTCCAGCTACTAACAACCATGTAACCCCTATAAACGTTTTAAATTAAGTAGAAAGTGGATTGTTGGAGTGAAAGTAGGACATGGAAAGAGAGAATGGTTTGGGCAAGTGGAGTTTATGGAGTAGGTGGAGCACTTAGATAGCTCAACCTTCATCAAAACCTATCATGTCCCCTCTAATTCCTATAGAATGAGGAAGCATATGCAAGGCATGAGAACTATTCGCCATAATGCCTAAAATAAATGTGACCTTGTCAATTACAATGGTTGTAGGGCATGCACGAAAGGGTTCTGTTGAAAGGGTTTAGAAAGATTCAAGAAAATGCTAATGGAATGTGTAAAGTCATCCTCCGCGTCCTTTTCCAACTCCCTCCCAGCCTACGCCAAAATGAGGATTTTCCAGATGTTTAGTTATAAGTTCTCAGTAGTCATGTACACAAAATGGGGAAGCTTACACAAGGAAAGTCAATTGTTTGGTGAACTTATCAAATATATGTGGTCTAATGGAACATTCCTTGACCATGTAAGCTTCATTTTTTTTTATTTAAAATGCAAGTGGGAAGGTTTAGTGGAAAAGTGTTGTAAATACTTCAATGGCATAAGTGTTTCGTATAGCATTCCTCCTAGAATCGAATAGTATGTTTGCTTGATTAACATCCTTTGTTGTACTGGTTATCTTGAAGAAACTCTAAAAATTATCATCGACACACCAATTAAACATGTGGTGGTTATGTGGATGTGTTTGTTTGGTACTCCTGTAGAGCGCATAAAAATACGAAGTTACAATAATTTACAGCAACTCTTCTTTTGAGATGGATCGTCAAAATGTTGCAACTTTTGTTCTTCATTCAAACATATGTGCATAAGTACATAGGTCATGTGAGGCTCAAATGGTTGGAAATCGATGAGGGATAAAAGGAATTAAATTCCTCTACCACCATATTGAGAAGTTGGAAATTGCATTTTGATTGTTAAGTCATGCCCTGGGACAACCAATGGAGTTGTCAAAAACCTATGTATATGTGTTGACTGCCATAATGCAACCACCTTTATCTCCAAGATCATATTTAAGACTAGAAATTAACTCTTCTCACTCCTCTAGTGCCAACTTATTAAGATATCTTAATGTGGGTCATGGTTTGTAAGATGGGTGTGTTCAAAAGGTATTCAAACATTGAATCAAATGCCATTAGAAGGTGTAAAGTGAGACTCAACCTCTTTGGCCAGCACACTTGCTTCTTGTGTGAAAATGAGATATTCAAGGCAAGGGTGTTTGGTAAGGCACTTCACTACTATTCGACTAGATGCCTCGAAGATACGTGGTCTCATGGCTTGTGTTGGTGGTAAGATGTGCCCAAAGTGAATTTTTGAAAATAAATGGGAATCCGAAGTGAAAGTGCATCTAGAATTTGTTCCACCAAACTTGGCAGTGGCGAACAATAATATTTTTTCTGTAGACACCCATAATTATGCCTAAGAAATTTAAATACTTAAATTGCGCTAATTATCTATCTTATGGAAAATTGACGACATATTGTCAATAACGCTCATTTTCCCTCATATCATCATTAATTAATTACACTAAGCTAATTAATTAAGTCACCTATCAAACAAATACCCTAATTAATGAACTTCCGTTAATTAATCACCCCTCTTACCTAGACTAATTTATTATTATTAATTAATTAGATTTCCCTTCCATTTAACCAATAAATTAATATTTAATTGATTTAATCCCCTTCTAATAGCCTAAATCATACTAATATTCCTCTAATTAGCTTCTATAAGCTTACATCTACCTATTAGTTAATCACCTTTGATTAATTAAAGCACCCCTCCCACTCCCATGACTTGCTAAGAATAAATTAAACCCTTCTAAACTAAGGTTACCTTTTATAAAGTAACCTTATCCATTCCTAATCATGTTTTACCTTTATCCCACATGCAAAGGGATGAAGTGTTTCCTTTATCCATTAGGCTATATAAGGAGCCCTCCTTCTACCTTTATACACTACACCTAAACTTCTTGAGAAAGCAAATGCAAAGCATATAGCAAAATAGACTAAGAGCTTGCCTTTTGTTTTCTTGAGAGTTCACCATTGTTAAGAGCTAAGCTTCCTATTCTTGCATTCTTTAAGGATCAAACAAGAAAGTTTTGATTGCCATTGGAGATAAATAGGTCCATTAATTGTTGTTGGTAATCTAGAAGAGTAGAGATTTTGAATAGCATGCTAGTTTTGATACTTATGTTTCAAAGTTATGATGTTTAGTATAGATCTTGTTTAGCTATTTATCTTGATGGTGCTTAGGCTTTGTCTTAGCTAGATTATGGAACTATTTTAGGTGGTAGTTCTTTCTTCATTTAATTTAGCTTAAGCAAAGTACACATGCACACATTTGGCATGCCCGGTGGGACACTTAGTCCCATGGCATTTTAGTTTAAGTTTCATTGTTTTGGCTAACTTTTGATATGCACATGTAGTAATTAATGTCCATTTTCTTAGAATTTTTGCTAATTTGATATGAGTAACTTCTTATTCATAGCCATCATTTTAATGGGTTGTTGTCATTCTTAAACTAACTTGTCAAAATTTGAGATATTGTGAGTTTTCTTGTTTTTTTTACCGTATTTTGGTTGCAAGTGTGGCACAGTCACATTTTTTAGGAGTGCAGACACGGTTTTTGTGGTGCACGCACCTCTCTGATGGTGCAAGCACACTGTCAAAACCTTGGTTCTCTGTTTATGGACCCTGGCACTAACCCCAACACACACACCCTAGCCAGTGCACAGATGCACTAACCTGGGCGTAAACGTCATTTCATATTGTACCCTCACTACATTTTAAAACCTATCAAATCAAAATGTACACCCTAACTAGAGCGCACACATTTTCTTAGTGGTGCAGACACATTTCTGGTGGCACAGACGCTCTGTCGGAATATCGTCCTGTTTTACAAAGCGGTGGCGCACACACTTGGTGTAGCACAAGATTTTCCAGTGGTGCACACGCTTTTCCAGTGGCACACACATTCTGTCTAAATTTCCATATATTTTTCTTGAAGGTAGTACATACGTTATTTTTGTGGCACACACACCTCTCTGGTGGTGCAGGTGCATGGTAAGCCAAAAATACACAGAGTAGCGCACATGTTGTTTTGGTGGCACACATGTCTCTCAAGTGGCGCAGGTGCACTATAAATCAGAAAAACACATAGTGGCATATATGCCCTAACCCACGTGCAGATGCCAAAATAGGGGCAAGTGTCCTTTTGTATTTTTGAAATTATTGTGTTGAGGTTCTAACATTCTTACAGGTTTTATCTAATCATATACTTGTCTTTGCAGGCTATTTTTACATGTTTTTACTTGATTAGATAAACTTTGCATTGTTTACTTATAGGAATAAGATCATGTATGCTCTTCCCTCACATCCCTTGGGGCGATCTTGGGAATCAGAAATGATTCTTAAGTCCTTTTGATGCTTTGAGGTTGTTAGGAATATTTGAGTTGGAATTAGTTAACTTGGCGTAGTTGAATTAAAGTGTTTTTCCATTTGATATCTTTTTGGATTTTGGAGACATCACGTATGCTCTTCTCTTGTGTCCTTGGATGATCTGGAGAATCAGAAATGGTGCCTTCTCTTTTGATGGAAAACTACTAAAAATCATCATACATGACCAAAACACCATCGCTTGTCAAAGAACGGAGGAATAAAAAAAAAAGTCAAAAAAATACTAATACAATTGTTATACAGGTTGCCAAATGGTGTTCGAGCAAACCACACCTAATTAAAAAAGATAAAACGAACAACATATTCAAAACACTGTATTGCAGGTTTCAAAAAAGGGTACGTCCCTCTCCGCTCAACTGGAACATAACCCCTTTGGCATAACGCCTTAAGCTACAAACAATGGGGGTGGTTCCAGGAACCCCAAAGTAGTCCACACAAGAGGGAACCTTGTGGATGAAATAGGGAAGTGCTCTTCGCACTACCTATCTGACTAGTGATTCCTTTGTGAGATAGAGTTACAAGTTGTCCCTACGTGACCCTTTTAAGTACACGATGGATGCATTTACTGCCCACTGTGCTTGAAGGGGGAAAAGTTGAGATACTCCCAAGATAGTCGGGACTATTTGGGTAAATCATCCCACTCGTGGATAATCTTTGTAACACCTAGGATGAGAGAACCACCTAGGAAAATATACTTTGGCCAGGAGCCCACTTTGACCATTCTAAAACAGTGTTGAGTTGTGAACCATCTTTTTATTGCGAAACATGTGATGCATTACTTTTGCTTAGTTTTTTACTTGCCTTAGGGAAAGGCAAAACTCTATCGAAGTGAAGCCAACATTTTTCATCCCATTTTTGATTTGCTTCCTTCACATTATTTTGATGCTTCGTTGATCAGAAGGAGGGTGATTACATTTGTGTTACAAATTGATTATTTTTGGCCACTTTTTTGTCCATTTACTCCCATCCATGTTTGCGGCTGGGTAAGTTAAATGTCTAAAGTGTGCGGAGATGTATTCATATCATTAGTGGCCATTGTGATCTTGATACCCATGTCAATATTGTCATTGTAGTTAGGCATGGTTCATCATCTTGAACTTCCTTAGAAGGGTTAGCTTGTTTGTATCGTATCACTACAATTTTGATATTTACGTCTTGTTTCTTGTAAACTTGACATAAATATCTATATTATAAGGTTACACTGCACACATTTTTAACTATTCCTAGCTATAATTTGAGCTCTTTAGTTTGATTCTATTATTACCTCGATTTTGAAGAGTGTTGGGTGTTACCATTTGTGCGTGTTATATCAATAGCACCTTGATATCAATACCTTACTTTCTCGCAAAGTTTGGTTAACATATCTTGGTGATATTGTTGTGTCATTCACAAATTGTAATTGGCACTTTTTGAGATATAGGTCTTAATTAAGTTTGAGCTCGCTCCTAGTATATCTTGTTAGGAGGTCACATTGAATTTTTGTATTTACTTACATTTTGTTCATTCTCGTGAACTTAGCATAAGTAAGAACATCTTGTTAATTACCTTGCAATGCGAAACTACTTTTTTAAACGTAGTCTAGGAGGTAATTCATTTGATAGGTTTAGATACCAAACATTTGTGTCACTGGTGATTTATCACTCTATCACATTGGTATTCTCACATTGTTTTTCATTCATATTCTTGACAATACATCTTGCATTTCACTTAGGTGTGGTCACAAATTTTTGAACACATTTACAACTTACCTTAGTGAAACTATCACAAAAACATGGCTCCTAAAACATGATTAGGACTCAAGAAATAGACATACAAGGAACAACAAGTGCAAGCTTGGGAAGCCTCTAACAGACAAGGGTCAAACCCCTTCATTGGACATGATCTAGGACCTCTGTTTTCTGCGGAAAAAGAGATAGAAGATATGGTCGATCATAGTGGAAATGAATTAGAATCCCCACACATAGAATTCAATTTTGACCCCAATTTATTAGACAAGTTTCTTTTCAGAAATAAAGATAGAGTGTTAGCACGGGTCGTAGAATTAGGGGCCAAATTACCCACTAAAAATGAAATAATCCCACATGTGAATAATGATAATGAGGAAGAATGACCCCTTATCAATATGGAGGATATTTTGACACATGGACATAATTATACCTCCAACGTAAGGAATGATAATGTGGTGGGACATAGAATACCCTTTATTAAAGTGCCACATAGAAACAAGATAGGACATGAGACTGATGAAGAACCTCCACAATACGAGGAAGGAGGAGGAACCCTTAGAAGAAGAAACCATAATTCAACAATAGATTAGTAACCTAAGATCGATAGTTAGCTTTGCTAACCTCCCATATATAGAAGGAAGCAAGAAAGAACATGTTCAAAAGTTGAATGCCTAAGGTTAAGATCAATGAAATCCATAGATAAAACCAAGGAGAAGACTGATACCGGGTATCATTGCGTATATATCCCCACTACTCCCACTACAGAACAATTGCTCACATAAGAGGTATAGTCTATGAAATTAACATTCACAAGCCTATAAGAGAGCAATATAAGTAGCATTAAAAAGTATCAATATGAATAATTATGCCCCTATACTTTTGACAAGAATATGACCCGTCAACCCCTTAATAAGAAATTTGATATGCCAAAATTCAAAAAATATAAATGGAAGGTAGATCCATAGGATCATGTCAAATATTTCTATATGGCAATTTCAAGGGGTGTCTTATAGTGATAATAATCTCATAAGACTTTTTCCCAAAAGTCTATGAGGTCAAGCCTTGGAGTGGTTGACATGTTTACCTTGGGGATCAATTTTTACCTGGCCAGAATTGGTAGAAAGGTTTGTGTGTCACTTCTCATACAACATAAAGAGTGATGTCAGCATGTCATATTTATGTGGCACCAAATAAATGCCCTAATGAGACTTTCAGCCAGCTTCCTCCAATCGGTGGAGAGGGACAGCTAGCCACTTCCCTTGTGCTTTCCCTTAAAAACAGCCGGTTAGTATTTTTGTTCCCAACCTAAATCCAGACATATGCATTCCACCTCCAAATGCATTTTGTTCGCACTTTTGAAGGAGGTCATCGAAAATGAGGTTTAAATAGTGACATATCTCATTGACAAAGGAACTCTCAAAACTCAATCTAGAGATAATCAAAAATGCTAAATCCTATGGAAAATCTGAAGGTTTTTAACAAAAATAAAAAATGTTGTGGGAGATGGGATCATTGATTCCAAACGTGTACAAACGGTCTAAACTGGCCAACCTTTCAAACTATCCAGATGACCAATTCAACCACCACCAAAGCAAAGAACGTTCACCTCTCTTAATGAACCTTTGTCAATTATACTAAAACAATTGGATGCAGCTTAGATGATGACATATCCTACGATGCAACCATTTGAAGACAATGCTCTAAAACCTTCATGGTACAAGGAGTATGAATATTGCGAAATGCATCGTGTCAAGGGGCATAAGACAGACAAATTTCTGTGACTCTGTCACTATATTCAGGACCTCATTAACAATGGGGAGATAGAGGTGGATAACCCAAGAAAAATGTAGACACCTAACAAGAAAATGGGGATATATAAAGAGCCATTCCCCAATCATGATAAATTAGAAAAGTCAAAGCTGGATCGGGGAGAGTCATCCCAATGTTATAAGGCAGCAAATTACTTGTACACCAAAAAAGACAAGAATTATTATGATTCGCTTATTGGATGTATTCGCTCTCCTATTGACCATGTCAACACCATATGAATCAAGGGAAAGGACTACACTGCAGTAACAAAACGTGTCCACCTCATGATTCTGGAACCTTCTCCATCAACCCCACAAACTAGTAAATATAACCTTTTAGAACAACTTGAGAAGACATCTACTAAGATTTCGATCTTAGATCTTCTTAAGATATCCAATGTACACAAATAAATTCTGTACCAAATTCTTCAGGTGTCGGGAGTGCCATTAGAGGTCGATCCTACACACCTTTAAGATGCAGTGGCAAACATCATACCTAATGAACATATTACCTTCAATCATAGGGAGATCCCTACTGAGAATCCAACACATAATATTCCTTTATATATTGAGGTAGTTGTCACCCATAGGAAGATTAAACAGGTGCTTGTGCATAACATATCTAGGTTGAACATTTGTACACTCAAGTTGGTTAAATAGCTAGGACATATTGAGATAGATCTTGAGTCCAATATCATCACTACCACAGCATACGACAATGTGGAAAGAGAGTCAACGCGCACAATCACGTTGCCCATGGAGGTGGGTGCACTTTCCATCAAACAAAGTTTCATGTCCTAGACATAGAAATTCTGTATAATATGCTTCTAGGTCGACCATGGATTCATCCCATGTAGGTCGTGCCATCGACATTTCATCAGTGCATTAAATTGAAGTATGAGGGACACACCATTACAATACAAGGGGATTCAGAGCCCTTTTCTCACTGTAGAGCCCTCAATAGCTTTACACAAAAGGGAACATACGCATTTCCCTCCGCTGATATAGATATTTGTCTCTAATCTAAGGCCATGGAATCTTGGATAGGTTTAGATTCTCTCAGTTCTTGTGCCCATGGTACATGTACTTCAAAATCTCCTTTTTATTCCTGGGAGATGAAAATCCTTGAATATGGCTACAAAGAATATAATATACAACAAGCCCTCTTAGTTTCAAACCTCTCATTGTCACACAAGACTAGAGGTTGACCCAACTATCACTTTAGAAGACCTAGAAATGAACACACTATTGGGTCTTTCTTACCTGGAGGCTTCTTAGATGAGAAAAAATTGCTTGATCCACCTACAAATTGGGTCCTAGAGGATACTCAGCCATCCTGTTATCGAACCCCTAAATATGAGAAATCCAGTAAAATGATGTACTCCATGGGCTACAAGGGCCTAGGATTTAGAAGAAATGAACAAGGACAAAGAGAACTGGTGCCTCTTCCACGTTTCAAAACAAAAATATTAGGCATTGGGATTCACCCTTATGGAGCACACCCCAATGATCAAGATGTTACTTGTTATGAATGTGAGGATTGCTCTGACTATCTTGACAGTGATATGGATTCCCATTATAGCCAATATGAGGATCTGGCCTCCACAAACCTCTTCATGAATAATGTTGTCCTAACCATAACCCACACGGAACCAACCCTTGACCTTGTGTCCCCTTCCCTTGTTGAATGGGAACAACAATGTCACATGTGGCTAGATTTATTCGAGAATGATGAAGCTATCCTAGAGTTCATGGGCATAAGGGATATAATTCCCATTGGAGATCACAAGAAGGGTTTATTTATTGACTTGGATACATGTGCCTACTTCGGCAAGGAGGCTGAGCTTCATGATCAGCAAAACTTAAATAAAAGCAAGGGTAAAATTTCCACCGTAAAGCCTCAGCAAAAATCAGAGTCCAAGTCGCACAGTGAAAATCTCTTTGAGGCACTGGCTGACAAACAAATAAAAAGTCAAAGGACAAACAAAGTGACCACGATAAGGATGAAAATATCATGGAGAAATCCTTAGACAAAGATCTCAACCTTCCTCCTGATCCTACGCGTATGGAGGATTTATCAAAGTTACTAGTCAAAGAAACCATTGATGTGAATATTGGTACAGAAGAAGATCCCAAGATAGTAAAATTAGGAGCATCACTCTCGGCTAGAGAATAGAAGACATTCACTATGTTGTTGTGAGAGTTTATAGATGTGTTCGCATGGTCTTACAAAGACATGCCCGGCTTAGATCTAACTCTGGTCATGCATAACCTAGTTGTGCACGTAGATGCTAAGCCTATCAAATAGAAACTATGAAAGATGCACCCAAGAGTGACCTTATTGGTTAAAGAAGAGTTGGAAATATTGTTTGCGGTAGGATTCATCCAGCCTATTGATTATTCTGAATGGATATTGAACATTGTTCCTATCCAAAAAAATATTGCCGGCATCTGAATCTGCATGGATTTTAGAGATATTAATAAGGCTTTCCCTAAAGATCATTTTCTGCTGCCAAATATTGACTTGATTTTCGACTCAATAGCAGGGTACGAGATGTTATCTCTCATGGATGGCTTTTCAGGATACAACCAAATCAAATTAGCTGAAGAAGATCGGCACAAAATGGCTTTCATGACTCCTTGGGGTACCTTCTGTTATCACGTGATGCCATTTGGCCTCAAAAATGCAGGAGTTACTTATCAACGGGCAATGACAGTAATTTTTCATGGTATCATGGAGGACTACGTGGACAACATCCTTGGAAATTCTAAGACAAAAGAGGATCACCCCGTCATTTTACAATGTATCTTTGAGTGCCTACGAGAGTATAAGGTCAGGCTAAATCCAAAGAAGTGTGTATTCGGTGTGTTATCAGGAAAAATATTGGGCTTCATTGTATCAAGATGAGGTATTGAGGTAGACCTTGCTAAAGTGTCTACTATTACTGAAATGCCTCCACCTAAGAATATCAAACAACTGCGCAGCTTACTGGGGAAAATTTAGACCATTCTCCGCTTCATCTCCCAGCTCGTAGATAAGTGTCACTCATTCAACCACTTGTTTAAAAAGGATGTCACCTTCATCTAAGGACCTAAGAAACAGTAAGCCTTTGTTTTTCTTAAACAATACTTGGGTAATCCACCCGTCCTCGTGCCTCCAACTCCTAGAGAACTGCTCTTTCTCTATATTTCTGCTACATAATTTTCTATTGGTATGCTGCTCACCCAAAATGACCTTGGTCATAAGGAAAAATCATTTTATTATCTTAGTCATACCCTCATCGCCTATGAGCTCAATTATCCTCAAATTGAAAAGGCTTGCTTGGCTATTCTTTTTACTTTTCAAAAACTTCGCCATTATCTATTGACTACCAAAACCAATCTAATATCCAAGGTTGACCCCTTCAAGTACTCACTGTCTAAACCCACCCTCATAGGTAGAATGGCTAATTGGATCATTCTACTCAGTGAGTTTGACATAGAATTTGTACATCAGCAGTCGGTTAAAGGACAAGTACTTGCTGACCAGCTAGCAGAAGCACCTTTGTAAGGCACTAAACCTTTGAATATAGATCTGTCAGATGCCTCTTTGCTCTACATTGAAGAATATTTCGTATGGCAGATACATTTTGACGGGTCCTTTACGTTTCATTGTTCAAGTGCAGGGGTACTCCTTATTAATCCTTCTGGTGATCCTATATCACAGGCTTTTTACCTGGGCTTCCCTTACATAAACAATATCATAGAATATGAGGAAATTATCATAGGGATGAAGCTAGCTATCAAGTGGAACATTCATCATGTCAAGGTTGTTGGTGATTCTCAATTAATTATCTAACAGGTTAGTGATGAATACAAGGTTAAGGATGACAAGCTCATACCTTACAAAAAGCTAGTAGAAACTCTAAAGGAGTACTTTGTGCACATTACATTTGAACAAATTCCACTAGCACAGAACAGATTGGTAGATGCTATGGAAACGGTGGGTTCTATGCTTCATATTCCGCAAGGGAATAATGACATGCCGCTCTTTGTAGAAAACTTACACCAGCCTGCGTGTGACATGTCAGAATCTTCTCTGGCTTGTGATATTTTTGGTCTTAATTCCCCATGGTACGAGCTCATCTTTACCTATCTTAAGGACAACACGTTCCCTCCTGATATCTCCCATTCTGAGAAATAAATCCTAATTCACCAAATATCCCTTTACAACTTTTTAGGAGGTAGGCTTTATGGTCATGGCTATGATGAGAATCTATTATGTTGTCTTGATATGATGGAGTCGATCCAAGTGATCAAATAAGTACATGAAGGGGTGTGTGGAGCACATACAAATGGAATGGTTTTGGCCAAGAAATTACTAATAGTGGGCTACTATTGGCCTACAATGGACACTAATTTTTGTAATTATGTCAGGAAGTGTGTACTTTTCTAGAAGTATGGAAACTTCATCCATGCTCCATCGCAACCATTGCAACCTATCACTACCCCATGGCCATTTTCTAAATGGGGACTTGACTTGATAAGGAAACTTACCCCCACCTCATATGATGGGCATACCCACATCATCACAGCTACTGAATACTTTACAAAATGGGTGGAGGGCTTTCCCTTAACCTATGTAACAGGAGCTCAGATTTCCAAATTTATCATGAATCATATCATTTTTCGATATGGAATTCTTGCGGCCATTGTTACAGATAATGGGAATTCATTCAAGAAAAAAATGGTAAAAGGTCATTGTCATTGGTTCCAAATCAGGTTAAATTGGTCTACACCATATTAACCCCAAGGTAATGGAAAGGCTGAAGCCATAAACAAGACTTTGGTGAGAATAATGGAGAAGATGGTAAGTAAAATAGGTCATAATTGGCACTTGCAAATCCACCCAGCTCTTTGGGCTTATAGAACCTCCATTCACACTCTTACGGGGGTGACACCATATTCTCTAGTATTTGGGATGGAATCTATCATCCCACTAGAAATTGAACTTCCTTCCCTGAGAATCTCACTCAGGGAGTATCTGGATAAAGGTGAGGATTACCAAGTAGAAATAATGGCTGAATTAGAGCTCCTAGATGAGAAGCGCATTCACACTCTTAATCACCTTAAATTGTATTAGAATAGAGTCTCCAGAAACTACAACAAGAGAATCATACCCCATCAGTTTGAGGTTGGTGATTTAGTCATGAAGGAGAATCAGTTCAACACAAAAGCGGAACACGAAAAGAAAGGAAAGTTTGAACCACATTGGTTGGGACCCTACGTTATTGTGGCCAAGTACAGCACATAGGTATACAAACTTGCTCACCCCAATGGTGATGAGCTCTGTGAGCCCATGAACGCCATGCATCTTAAGTAGTTCTATGCTTTAAAATGGCGTAGAAAGTTAAAAAAGCAAAAAAAAATGGTAAAAAGATCAAAAAGAGAAAAAGACAGAGAAAACAGGTCATCCACAAGTGAAAACCATGCAATTGCGGCACTTTGGATAATTCCTTGGGTGAAAACCAGTTTCCGGAACCTTGGGAGGATTAGTTGTTCACAAGCATCTTGCATCTGGAGGGTAGTTTTCCTTGGTTTGACCCTAGTTCTACCTTCGAGATAACCTGTGAGCCCTATCCTATCAAGCCTTGATTTGGCTTTGTCTTCTTTTCTTTGTGTGTGAGGGGTAAGGTCTTTCGCTATTTCCCATCCTATGCTGGGGGCAATTAAACGACTTCACCTTCTTGTTCATAAGTGTGTGGCTTCTGCCCTTGTATATTCCCCATCTAATGCTAGGGGCATCCACGCTTTCTTGGTTACCTGTGCATAACTCTGGAAAACCGTTAGAAAACAAAACAAAAATAATAGAAAATTGTTTCTCAAAAACTGTAAAAACATTCAAAAATGTCAAAAACACAAAAATAATAGAAAATTGTTTCACAAACACAAAAGCAATAGAAAATTATTTCACAAAAACAAAAACAATAGAAAATTGTTTCACAAAAACCTAAACAATAGAAAATTGTTTCACATAAACCTAAACAATAGAAAATTGTTTCAAAACACCAAAAACAATAGAAAATTGTTGCATGATAACAAATCTTAAAAAAACATTTACTTGCATTGTCTTGTTTCTTGCTTTGCTTGTTGCTTGTATAGTTTTTTTATGTTTTTTTTAGGTTATTTGTTACTTGGGCATACTTTGTTATGATTCGTATTTTCTTTCTTAGATTATATTTATTCTTGCTTGTGCATATTGGGATGTATTTTTGCATGCTAGTGAATCATGGTGTATTATGTTATTTCATTGTGTTCTTTATTAGCATTTGATTGTGTTTATTGCATGTGCATTGTTTTGTTATCACAACATCACATTACCACCATTATCATAACATCTACACATCATATATCAATAAAAAGATAAGTATACATCATACATGAATGCTAAGCTAATCATAACATATCGTATCATCAAACGGGGGCAAGAGGATCACAAATATCAAAACCTATCACCCCCCGCACCCTTATCATCATATCATCCCGTCCACTAAGTATGGCACATCTCATAAACAAAACACATTTGATATATTCTACAAGATCACATCATCTGGAAATAAAAACACATGTGATACATCAACAAGATCATGATACATATGCATGTCAAATCAAAATAGAATACATCATAAACACATCTATCTATCCATGAGAAATAATAAAAAAGTGTCCATCTCATATATACATATGTCATGTCACAAATGTCCAAATCATACATGTATGGTATATCTCTGTCACAAATGGATATACATCATGGCAGTGCATCATAAAAGCCTTCATCTGAGGCATATGAAAGAATGGTACATCTATAACAGAATAAAATCCTTCATCAAAGGCATGTATCAAAACTGCTCTATATCAAAAATACCTTCAGCTGAGGTGTACAAAGATGATACATAAAAATGTCCATATATCTATACAAGTATAAACTCTCCAGATCGATACTCAAAATAATACATCATCAATACAATGTGCCATCAAAAAGGGGCATGCATCAGAAAGAATCAAGTCTTCATCACGAGGCATCATCAAAATAAAAGTATATAAATCTATACATTAAAATCAGCCTTCATAAGAGGCATGTATATAAACAATCTATACAACAAAAATAATGTGGAGCTCAACCACAGCTCTCGCCCTCACCAGGACTCCCAGGTCTATCACCTAGTCGACAGAACAATGGTGGCTAAGATGGCCCCTGTCTAGCTGGCTACTCTGGCATAGGCTGCCTAACTGATCTCATCAAATGGCCTGATCTCCATGACCGGGAACCTGTCATGCTCATCTCTGACTATTGGGGCAGTACCACTCGCTACTCTGAGCAAACTACCCTGAAGTATGCATTCATATAAAATAAATCCTTGTTATCAAGCCTCGTAGCATCACGTATCAAGTCAACATCTCCAGAGGTGAGGGTTTCCTGAAGGACAACATCACGCTCACCTGTTACTCTACCTAAATTGGCCTCATCCTATCTCAAGAAGATAGCTTCTCGATCTCTCTCTACGGTAACATTCTGCACCTCGGCTCGTGCATGGTCCCTCTATGCAAGAAGTCCTTGTGACCATGCGTATACATGATCCCTCTAAGAAATGACCATCCACACCTAAGTCTGGGACTGGTGTAGGAGGCTCAATATCTGAGCCCTCAGTGTGGTCGTCTCTTGCATATGACTCTGTCATGCTACTCTGTCAACTCCTGGGCCAGCCTAGGCCCAAGCCTAATCTCGCTCTGAAAGTAATGTGATAATATGGGTCCAGGCCTCATCACACTCCATTGTCGCGGTAACGCACCAGCCTCGAGCCTCATCTCTCTCCACTCTAGTTGTGTCTCTCTCAGCTAAAACTTGTTGTAGCTGTTGTTGTACTATGGCTATCTTTACCACTGGCTGTGTGGCTATCTGTGCCACCAGGACTGGTCCCTGGGGCACTCTGGATGACTGGCCCTGCTCGAGGACCCTCACTCTGGGCAACTAAATGGGTGCCTATACTAGGCCCTATGGCCTCAGTCCCTGTGCCTGTGAGGCACCCTACTCATCATGCGGAATTCCATCAAAAGGATATTATGGATTCAGCCCCACTGCTCTCTCTCTCTCTACACTCTGAAGCATGCCAAATCTCTATCAGTGGATGAGCACCTGCTGCCCAGGCCTCCTCCGGGATGGTGAGATGTTGGGGTAACACAGTGGCATACCAAGCTATATAATCTGTTATCATCCCCAGATCCCATACCTTTTTTGCTAGGTCCCATGCCTATGGGACCACCTGTGTAAAACTTGCCCTAGCTCAAGCCACTGGTGTGCAAGGCCCCATGGTATGCCTCTCTGAATCTCTGCATGCATACCAAATATCTGACTGTGGGACCCCCTGTACTCTGTCAAGCTGCCACTGTAACCTTTCAACTTGATACAGCTCTATAATGTAGTTGTGGCTGCTGATAATAAAGTGCTCTATTGAACACACACTGAGCTTTGTGGCATCCTTTGGCCACTGGAAATGTCTGTAAGGCCGCCAGATAATATCTATCTCTGGTAGCTCGTCGAACTCTCGCCTATATCTAAATAGGCTTCCTAGATGGCCACGTACATCACCACCAGCCAATACCCATGCCATGTAAGATGGCTCCTCGTGGTCTCAGACACACAAAGTTCCCACAGGGCGTCTGATGGCAATGTGGTCCCATGACCAAATCTGTAGTAAGGAAGCTGGACCCACGGTCTTCTAACCATGGTAGGTAATCAAATGTAGATCCTAGTATAAGTGGGCCAAAATGCATTGTCCCCAACAGTATCTCTCGCCACTGAAAATGTCATGTACCAAAGGTAATAATCCTCTTGAGAACAACGTCCATGTCTTATTAGTGAGTAAAAACCCACTAATAAGAGACATAATGTAGAGAGGCCCCCAATGCAATGTAGGGTCAGAAATTCACTCATGCAGAGCTATGGTCATACCGTCATGCGGTATGTCATCTACATCAAAAATATCACTGTATGTTACTCTAATCAGCCTCACATCGGAGTTGTACTCAATCAAGGTGCTCATGATCGGCATGTGAAGGATCCGCCATACATCCTCAAGGGTCACGGTCATCTCCTATGTAGGAAATCTGAAACACTGACTCTTTCTATGCCATCGCTCAGCTATCGCAGTCAGTAGGCCATGGTCGAATGTAATGGATGGCATCCGAGACACAGGGCCTAGCCCCACCACCTCGAGAAGTATGGCCATGGTCCACCGGTCACGTCAGTGCATACTCCCTTCTAGCTCTGCTATCCGAGAATGGCGCTCTCACATCTGTAAAACTGGCAACCATCTCTGTAAAATATCAAATCACTCGTCAGTTACTAGCATTTCTTCTAATAATCTATCTATCATTTTAAGGTTAACCCAAAAAATTCTAAAATTTCTTCTAAGTGTCATCTTTTTGACATTTTTCTATCTATCGTCTACCATTCTGAGGCGTCTACGCGCCCTTTTGGGTGTGTGCAACTCCTTTTTGGTGTGTCCACGTGTGCACATGTGTGTTATGGTGTGTGTGCCCCCGAAGGGATGTCTGCGCCCCTACCCAATACCTGCACCTGCGCACATGTGCACCGACATAACTTCCTAGGGCTAAAAGCTAAATTTAGAGCATTAATGATCAAAATTAACAAGCAAGCGTTTGATACTCACGAAGGGGCCATCGTCTGTGTGTCGCCGGTACCCTCGGACTGTATCTGCACACCTCACTCGATCTCATGTGATCACCATTGTCCTCGTCACGATCAGAGCCTCATGGTAAAAAATTATAAATGGCTTGGTTAAAACGAATTAGTCGAGATGTTTTTACCCCCCCTAGGTGGGGTATATTAACCCATTTTTCACCACCGAGAGGGCTTGCAGGTCCGTTTCGATTGCCGTTTTCTCCTCTATTCACCATGGAATAATTATTTTTATTAAAATAATTATTTTTCATCATATTGAGGCATTTTTTGTTGTTTGATACCCCTTTTCTTCTCCCTCGAATAATTTTATTGCTCCTAGGTGATTTTTCTTCTTATCCACACTCTTGTAAATAATTATTTTTAAAATAATTATTTTTTATTAATTTTTCCACTAAACAAGGACATTTTTACCACTTGTTTCTTTTTTTCTTCCACCTAGGACACTTTTTGTTGCGCCTAGGCCCCTTCATTATATTTCTTCTATTTTCTTCTATTATTCACTACATTTTTGGAAAACAAAAAAAATAACTACAATATAGATGTCAAAAATCCTAAAAAGTAAAAATCCTACAAAAATGGTAACTTGCTTATTACAGCTGAAACTTGTGTCTTGTGCATGGTATTTTCTCCATATCCTGTTGGTTTGTCTCACATCTTCCCCAATTAATATGACTCATGGATCACTAGATTCACAACCATTCACAAAAGATAGTTGCTTGCTTTGTCTGTACTCTAGGGCACGTTTGTTGCCTAGTTCTATTTCGTTGCGTACAATGCTTTTCTTGGACCCCGTGTCCATTTTCAATTCCCCTTGAATGCATCCTTGCTCGAGGCATCATTTTTAACCCTTTTCGTCAATCACGAACTTGTGGACCTCTTCAGCACTAATAACAAAACATTTGTATAATTTTCTTGACCGTTGTTGGGTTAGGTATGTGTGTTCGTACTTATTTTCCCTATTAGATGAGCTTGTTTCCTTCTCGTATTTCATTGCATTGTTGTATGTTACGTGGAGTTGGTATTTTTAGCAATGGACAACTGTTCATATTATGGCTTTTCATGTCATTCTACCTTTTTCATATGCTTATATTTTTCATAAAGACTGATGATGTAGCTCATATGGTAATATGATGACATCAAAATTGTTCCAATACCTTGTGGCTAGAGGCTAAGTTCTTTTCTCCCCTCCTCCATATTTCTTTTGCATCACTTTCTTCTCACCCCTAATATTATGTCTCACTGGGGCATCTTGCCTCTTCCCATTCTTCTATCTATCTCTCACCTTTTTCAATCATCGATCATCTTCTTTCATCACCCCATTGACACTCGAGGGGGCATCTCTCCCTCCTACTAATTTTTCTTCTATCCCTTCAAAAATTTCTTCCATCTATTATCTTTTAAGTGGCGTCACTTATGCCACCCCAAAGAGGGGAAAATGTAGACACCTATAATTACGCCCGAGCAATTTAAATACTTAAATTGTGCTAATTCTCTCCTTCCTACTAATTTTTCTTCTATCCCTTCAAAAAAAAAATTGTCTACTATCTTTGAAGTGGCGTCACTTATGCCACCCCAAAGAGGGGAAAATATAGACGCCTATAATTACGCCTGAGCAATTTAAATACTTAAATTGCACTAATTATCTATCTTCTGGCAAATTGATGACATATTGTCAATAACGCTCATTTTCCCTCATATCATCATTAATTAATTACTCTGAGCTAATTAATTAAGTCGCCTATCCAACAAATACCCTAATTAATGACCTTCCATTAATAAATCACCCCTTCTACCTAGACTAATTAATTATTATTAATTAATTAGTTTTCCCTTCCATTTAACCAATAAATCAATATTTAATTGATTTAATCCCCTTCTAATAGCCTAAATCATACTAATATTCCTCTAATTAGCTTCTATAAGCTTACATCTACCTATTAGTTAATCACCTTTGATTAATTAAAGCACCCCTCTAACTCCCATGACTTGCTAAGCATAAATTAAACCCTTCTAAAGTAAGGTTACCTTTTATAAAGAAACCTTATCCATTCCTAATTATGTTTTACCTTTATCCCACATGCAAAGGGATGAAGTGTTTCCTTTATCCATTGGGCTATATAAGGAGCCCTCCTTCTACATTTATACACACACCTAAACTTCTTGAGAGAGAAAATGCAAAGCATATAGCAAAGAGACTAAGAGCTTGCCTTTTGTTTTCTTGAGAGGTCACCATTGTTAAGAGCTAAGCTTCCTATTCTTGCATCTTTTAAGGGTCAAACAAGCAATTTTTGATTGCCATTGGAGCTAAATAGGTCCATTCATTATTTTTGGTAATCTAGGAGAGTAGAGATTTTGAATAGCATGCTAGTTTTGATCTGATGTTTCAAAGTTATGATGTTTAGTATAGATCTTGTTTAGCTCTTTATCTTGATGGTGCTTAGGCTTTGTCTTAGCTAGATTATAGAACTATTTTAGGTGGTAGTTCTTGCTTCATTTAATTTAGCTTAAGCAAAGTACATGTGCATACATTTTCCAAGCATGGTTCAACTCTCTATATCCTTAATTCTTGTTCTTTAGTTTTCGTTTGCAATGAAATAAATCTAAAACTTTTGAATATCTCCCATTCGATTATTTTTATATAAACTTGTTTTGTAAAAACAATAAAATGAAATATGGAACTTGGGTAACCCAAATAACTCTTGGTAGCTAAGCATAAAATTAAACCCCTCCTTCGGACACAATTTGGAAAACTTCGCAACCAAACTATTAGCGCAAAACAACAAAACTCCTCCTTATGTTTTACTGTACCGACTTTTATTTTGATCATCATCTGTTGCTGTAAACAAAACCTTCTATGTTGTTAGACCTTGGGCATAAAACTTAGGTGTTCATGTCCATTGGTATTGGCGAGAACTAGAATACTCACCAACTAAAACAACCCTTTATGTCTACCTTGCAAAGTTAGAAAATGCAATTTTGAAAGAATTGCAAGACAACACTTTGAGCCCCATAAAGGATATGTCAAGCATCGTATGTGTCCTTTGTTATGTAGAGAGTCATGTCAAGAAATAGCTCAGCCTCATTTGACTTTTTACGCTCTCTTCGCAGCTCCTTTAAGAGCCTTGGTGCTCTGTTTTAGCACTTTTAGGCAGTTTCCAAAATTGAAAAGTTGGCTTTCGTTTTAAACCACCATTCAAACCCTGGGAGATGAAATGTCTTTCCACCTTCATAAACCTCTAGTATATTTACTAGATAATTATTTGCAACCTCCAGTTTGGAAAAAAAAATCTTCTAGATAGTTTGGAAAGGGAATTTTGTAGGCCTTAGGTCGTTGTTTGACTAGGTCAGACTGGCTCAACTATGACCAGTGGCTCCAGAAAACTCGTCCTCATTTACAACTTGTTTACCAATTCCCAATCCTATTGACTCTGTTGAATTCTCCATATATAGGGGGACTTGTATTAACTTTCTTGTTGCATGTTTTTCCATCGAATGTTAGCTTTAGATGTGGTTTTCTGAGCTCTCAAGCTAACTTTTGATTGTTTGCAACTAGGCCAGTTATGGCTAATGGACTCAAAAAACTGGCCGCCAATTATAACCATTCGCCAGTTCTGAATTTTGTTAGTTCCTGTGAATTCTTGGTGTATATGAGGATACGTATAAATTTACCCATAGTGTGCTTGCTCAACAGATGAAAACGTTTGAAAGTGGTTTCTTAACCTTTGAGCCTTAATTGAATGTTTTTGCAATTAGCATTAAAACGTAAATAGAAAGTTGTAAGACCTCTAGTGGGTAACAAAACCATCGTGGAAATTTTTTGACACTTGTAAACAACTGTTTGAAAATCTATCATGTGACTTATTGTGTGAAATTTAACTTTTGGCAAAATAGTGTTTCTCTCTCTTCCCTATCTCTTTCTCTCTCATTGGTTACAAAATAAGGTGAAATGAAATGAAACAAACATGTGTCTCTAACCCCCCCCCCCTTCGAATGTAAATTATTAATATTATGTAAATGGAAAACTAAAAATGTTAATTATGCTAGATCTAGGTGAATGTCATGCCAGCGATTTATCATTGATTTCATGCTCACTTGGTTTTGCAGGATGCAAGAAAGATGGTGAAAGGGTGTGGTGTAATTCATTGTTTATAATCGAAATTTATATAGGTCCTTGTAGAATGTATATATGCATAATGCATTGCCATGTTACAGAAAATTTTATATTTGAAATTTGGTTATATGTATGAGATGTTAGTGTTAGGGATACCTTGGGAAATGTGCATTTTAATTCAGATTTACATACCGTATGTGTGTGTGTGTGTGTTAAATGAATTTTAATTTAATATCTTGTAGTGCATTTCCAGTGTGTAATAAATAATTGGTGTGTTGTATCCTTTACCTTGAAAATGTAATAAAAGAAATTTAATCACAACAGACAACCTTAGTTTAAAACTAGTGCATATCTAACCTTCTCGCCTGATCTTTCAGCTCAAAATAAATTGAAACCGAATAATGAACTAAAAATTTGCACTCTATGGCACCTTCTAGTGTAAGTAAATAAGAACCCAAATTTTTGAGTTGTCTCCATAGCCTATATGTTTAAGGACTTCATTGTAAACCCGACGATTAGAAATGACATGATCAAAATTTATCTGGAGTAAGTAGAACTAACACTTCCTTAGTATCCTATTGGACTACCTTGTCTTACCAAGATATATTTAGAATTAAATTTCTTCATCAAATGAATTGTTTGTGGGATCTAGATGACACAATGGAGCTAGTGAAATAGTTATATTATTACTTAAACTCTTGTTAATGAGGTCTCTTAGATCCTCTCAACTATATGTGTTATCTTGGCTAGTGAAAGTATAGTGCCTGGGTCCTTTGTAGAGGCTTTATAGGTTAAATATATTTTTACACATTAATCTGATCTATTATAGGGCATAGATCCCTAAGTGTGAATTGAAATCAAACTAAACCATAGTTGTTTTGGAGGTAACTAGTGGGTAGAAAATTGTAAGTAACTCTTTGCAAAAGAAATTGATTTGAAAGATGTTTACTTAAGAGAAACCAAGAAACTGAAAAATTATTTTCGTAATTCTTTGTTATGTTGATTATGACATTACAAATAAATTAAATTTCTCATGCAGAATCACAAAATGCAGAAACATGGGATCTCACTTTGAAATCAAATCACTTGTGGTTCATGTATGGTTATCATGCTTCCAATCATGTAATTCTTCAAGATGTTAGACAAATACTTTCATAACTCCTTTTGTTATAAAACAATGTTAATAATGAGAGCATAGTGCGATGTAAGAGTAAGGCATATAAGATTAAAACAAGATTTGAGGTTATGAATAATGTCACTCTTGAAGGCCTTCTAATTCAATTAAACATTTTCATATGTTAAAAATAATATAAATTTCCCTTGGTGAGATCAAACTTTGAGAAAACAAAAGATATATATAAATCTAAATACAATTTCTTGATGTGGAAAAGTTTAATGGATTCAACGAGTTATTGAACTATATTAACTATGTTAGGGAAATAAAGATATTGTGATCGAAGAATGTTTTTGGGAAAAAGGTATCTTGAATCTAAATCCCCCCCTTAAATCCTAAGATTTATTTCTTAACATCACATCAAATTTACTTGTGTAATAAGGGTAAAATTTAAACATTGAATAAACATTTGAGAATCATATTCTTAACATAAGAACAAGATAATTAATAACTTTGTATGAAATTTGAAATATGTCAAATAATTATGTAAGCTATGGAGATTGTTATAAGAGATAAAGAGCCAACTTAAATGGTTGAACTGTAAGTTAAATGTGAAATGAATTACAAAATCTGTAGGTGGATAAAGGATAAAATTATCCTTGCACAATAATGTTCTTGGAATGTTAATCGTAACTAAGATTTAATCATGGTAATGATGTTTTGTGGGTTTTCCAATCCTTGAGTCCTTTTTGAAAGGAATGATAACCAGGTCATACCAAGCCAAGAACACAGATGCGAATCAAACACCACGATCAATAAGATGAAAGCAATTCACCAGAATAGCTTTACATAAAACCTTTACAAACAAATGAGCAGGAATATCATATATTATTATGGAGCTCAATGCAATACATTGAGAATGGGCCTTTCTTAAATAGGAAAGGAATAACAATATAAGAACCAGTCAAGGTCATAGATCAAGCCATGAATCAAGGAAATAACTAGTCATCAAAGAACAAGTCAAGACCATAGATTTAGGAGAGAACAAGACATCAAGGATCTAGTCAATACCATATATCTAGGAAAGAACTATACCTAACAACTAGATAATATCTCCTAATATCTAAATAAATAAAAGAAATATCCACACACATAAGTGGGTGAGGATAAATACAATAAAGGTAAATAAAGTACCTAGGTGAACATGAGCTAAGGTAAATACCTACTCTAACACCCCCCCTCAAGTGAAGCTAGGGGCCAAAATAGAAGTGGCATGTCCACAGTATTAATCCCGGCAACTAGGCCTGATGAGGTTCTCATGTACAATAACTGGGAAAAAAAGGGACACTGCAAGGTACCCAAAACCAGTAACAACAAAGTAAAGAGATTAAATACCCGCTCCAAGGCATCCCAAGAAAATCGGCTCAAAAACTTGTATAATGCTGAAGAATTTTGGTGTGCATTATGGTCTGAATCTACTACTCGATCACAAAACTCAAAAACAACTGACACTAGGTTTCACTAGAATAGCTCCATACAAGGAGACTGTCAACGGAGTGATATCGAAAGTGTAAAAAAAAACACCAAACATAATTCAATCAACTGCTGCAAATAGGTGTGCCACGATCCAAGAACAAAAACTAAAGAAACAAGGCAAGGACACAAACTCCAGGGTGTCACGATCCAAGAAAATCCAAGGTAACAAGGCGAGGACATGAAACCCAAAGAAGCAAGATCAATACCACACCCTCCCATACTACTGAATGGGTGGAGTGATGCTACAAATTTGTATGAGTTGTCAAAACAACTAGTCAAATACTAATAAACTAACACTGGAATGCACCAGAATAGATCCCCCATAAGAGATACTGTCAACATGCCAAAAGTGTCAAAAATACATAAACAAAATCTCTCAAAAAAACAAGAGAGATACACTACACCTGCTAAAGAAAAATGCTCAAAATAAGAAGCATCACAATGCAGAAGGTATAGAAAGTGGAGCAACAGGCAAAATGATTGAGGAGCCACACCTGTAGAGTCCTCTCAATGAATGCCTATGTCGCCACCACGAGTGATCAGAAATCCACCACAAATCAACACAGATGGATGAAGAAGATGCTTGCATATGACTTGGTGTAAAATGCACAATGGGTGCATACAAAAAGAACATCAGAGTGTGTGTCAAGTTGATCATGTCTGACAGCTGAAATCTCATATTTCTCAATCCTGAGTGAAGGTGCAGAACTCATGTGTTTCTCATGATCCTCAAAAATATTCAAGCGAACAAAAAAGAAGCTCTGTCAATGTGTGATCCCAATGAAGTATCTTCTCAAAAACAAATGTCATGACGAGAATTCCACTTAACATTTGGAATCGAGGAAACAATACCCTATGAATGTTTGTGAATGACTCCACTAGTGAGACCCATAAAACGGAGCATGCGAGAACTGAATGCAGTGGTATGCTTCTTAAAAAACCCATACAATTGAGCAGAAGTAGGATACACAACATGTGATACTGTAATAGGCACAAATGTGGAAGAGCATGCAGTAACAAGCCTCACAGGTTTAGAAGCATCAAAAGCATGTTTAGGCTCAAAGAATAGCAGATCAATATCAGTGGGTACAAGAGCAACAGCTGCAAGTGGACTAGGAGCATGGATATGGTTGTCCACAATATGATGGTGATGTTGTAGGCTAGCAAATTTGTTCTGCAGGGAGTGTATTATTGTATCCTTATCGTGAATGAGTGATTGTAGAAGATAATTTCATTTCTTAAACGATCTATTTTCTTCCACAAATTTTACAATATCCTCTTGAAGTCCACATACTTCAGAGAAAATCATATCATTCTCAGAATCCATGATAGGTACAAACTACAACTCCCAAAAATTTAGGACATCGGGCTCAACCGAAATTGCATCCACAATTGATTACAACACTCCTCCATGTTTGGCACTTTATAATTATAGTGCAAGTCTCAAAATAAATAACTTTAATGGAAATAGCACGAAAAAACAAGCACTTTTGTAAAAAAGGGCACTCAAAACCGAGTTACCGATCAAAAGATACAAGCTTTTTAATATTTTGCTCTGTTATTTATTTTAGTTGCCACTAAAACAAAATAAATTGTTGTTGCCTTCACCACATAAATAAAATTAAAGGGGGCTGAAGTTAAGCACCTACTAGTAGGAATCACAAGCTTTAATCCCTCATATGACCATACCATATGACCAAGGGATAAGGATTTTAATGGGTGTTTACACAACTTACTATTCTGGGGTGTGTCGCGTGTTTTCGAGAAAGTCACATCCAGCTGCCTCTTCTGGTAAAAAATATTATTTATGGGCTGTGTATTGCCAAAAATAGCAACCTGCGGATTTGCCCAGAATAGCAAAAAACGTGCACAACATCCGTGGACCCCTGCCAAAAAAGGAAAGATCCGAAAACCTTTCTACGCGTAAACTGAAATAGAAATGCCGCAAAAGAAAACTTCCCTACAAAAATCTTGAGAAACCCAACAGATCTAAAAAATAATATTGTGTTTCCTTTTCTGTGGTCACAAATCTCGAGGCAAACTAGCGCGCTTCTCTACAACAACAAAAAAACCCACAAAACTAACTATCTACAAACATGGCCGAGTTTACAATCGATCTTAGGGTTTTCACCCCTTCCGGATCTAATGGAAGCCTTTGTTTTGGATAAAAATGCAAAACAAAATATGACCAAATCCCAAATATATGAATATACAAAGATTTTATTTGCAAAATAAAACTTACAGATGGATGTCAACAGCAAGCTCCTGCTCTGATACCATGAAAGGAATGATAACCAAATCGTACTAAGCCAAGAACACAGATGTTAATCAAACACCACGATCAATAAGATGAAAGCAATTCGCCAGAATAGCTTTACATAAAACCTTTGCAAACAAATGAGCAGCAATATCATATATTATTATGGAACTCAATGCAATACATTGAGAATGGGCCTTGCTTAAATAGGCAAGGAATAACAATCTAAGAACCAGTCAAGGTCGTAGATCAAACCATGAATCAAGGAAATAACTAGTCATCAAAGAACTAGTCAAGACCATAGATTTAGGAGAGAACTAGACATCAAAAATCTAGTCAATACCATAGATCTAGGAAATAACTCTACCTAACAACTAGATAATATCTCCTAATATATAAATAAATAAAAGAAATATCCACACACATAAGTGGGTGAGGATAAATACAATAAAGGTAAATAAAGTACCTAGGTGAACATGAGCTAAGGTAAATACCTACTCTAACACTTTTCTTGTGGTTGAGTCATTACTAGCATTCTTTCATTGGGGAAGGTGTGGCAACAACATGTATATGGTGTTGTCATGTGTTTATGTGATTCGATGACTTATGTAAGTGTCTTATGCATTGTTAAGTTTCTCTACTTGGAACCTTGTGGTGTTGTGTAGTGAGTAATGTAAGTCCAAAAAAAATTATCCTAGTATTATTACTGTTGTATTTGTGTGTGTAAAATGTGGGCATTACATAATTGATCCCCTGTAGTGTCGTGTGAACTACAATGCGAGTCAAAAAAAAATATTTTGGTATTTTTACCATTATATTCATGTGTGTGAATACATGAATACATATTCTTACATGTCATGATGTGATTGGCTACTCTACATAATTATTATGTCAAAATTAAATTACTACATAGTACTATGAAAACTATTGGGTATTGTGTGATCAATAGTCATGTCAACTATTGGTCCATGTTCACCTATTGGCCCCTCTCCCCTAATAGGCATGAGTGCCAATCTATCAATTTCTCCCTATGATTTGTATACACTTTATTATTTTATAGGCACGAGTACCGGTCTATCAGTCCCCATTCCACTTTGGCTAATATATTCAAATATATTTTGACAAAGGTTATGGGGAACATTTATAGACATCACAGTTTCCCATTCTCACCTATTAAAACAAATAGCTTGCTCATTTATTCATCCTTCTATTGTTGCTTTAAGATTTAATTTGAAAATTACCTTTCCTTTCCTTGCCCTTTAGCTCATATAATTTTCTCCACAAAATAGACTTATTTAGCTAATTAACATATAATGGATCTGATCCTTTCTTTTTCTAAATAGTTTTATAAGTTTTTTTGAAAATTTTGTGAATAGTTTCATTATTATAATTACATTCCCATTTATTTAGTTTGGTGTAGTTAATTATAATTAATATTGTAATTACAAACTCTATAAAGATGTTAAACCATCCAAAAATTTTCCATTGACAAGCTAGGGTAGACGTTAAACCTCATCCCTGGTGTAGACATCTTTACGACTCGGCTGGAATATTTTGTGAAGAAATTTATGTTTAAAATTATACCCTTTCTTGCCACTTTAAGGCATTGGAAAACACTTTGAGGACTATTCATGTTGTTTCTATGGATGGAGGAATAAGTACTCAATTTGTCAAAGCAATGTTAAAGAAATAAGTATGATTGATTCTATTAATCTAGGGCATTGTGTTAGTTCCTATTTTCAAATTATCTAGCTACAACATGCCAAAAAAATTCCCAAATATGGTTAACCATGCCTCATTGTAGAAGATTTTCATAGTTCTTCTAGTGTTCATCGCTACGTACCATTGTCAATATTTGATTTTTTTGTTGATCATTTTTTGCTCGCCTTTTATTAATATACTAAAACCAAACTCATAATTCATAGTTTGTACAATTTGGATATAGTTAAATGTAAGCATTTTATTTTCAAATAACTACTAGTTTCTTTGGCTTGTGTAGTTTATCCAACACAAGGGACTAAAAACTACTTCACAGCAATTTGTGACTCCCTCATATTGCTATTCTAAGTGACATTAACCACATTACCTATTTTTTTCAAGATTTCTTTTCCCTGATTTTAATATTCAAAACTTTCTTATTTTTGCATGTAATTAATTAAAACACACTTGTAGTACATAATTGCAATATAATTCAGCCTTCCATCCAACTAATTAGCATTTACGTCCCTTCTTTAATAACCACTTTGCCCAATATTTTTAGAATTGTTTCCTTTATTAGTTTTGAATAAACTGTAATTCATTATTTGGGCCTTTAGGGAACAAATAGATCTTGCAACAATAACGAATGTAATGGCTACGGGAAGGGTTGTCCTATCAGGTGACATGCAAAATATTATTGAAAAATTTAGCGACTTGGATCCAGTGGTTAGTTCATTGTGTTGTTTTCCCATCGATGGATTATATGAAAAGATGTACAAGATGACTTTCCCTATTTTAATACTCCAATGCATATTTGTGTTTACGAGTTACACTCATTGCACTTAGACAAAGAAAAATCAATAGTTTATGTTGTTGAACCAACATGCATGTTTGATGAATCATAATCCCATTTAAGTACACTTTCATCCTCAAATTTACCACTTATTTCGGCAAGATATACCATTCATGGCCTTGTTTGTAGAAGAGTAGGAACAAAGGAAAAGAGGATTACAAAATGAGTTTGAGATTGAAAGAAAACCGAATAGAGGTAAATTGGTAAGAGAAAATGAGAGATCAAAAGTGAATTTGTAAGTACTTTAAACACTCTAATTTAATTTTTTGGTAAAAATTAATATTTACAAAGTAAGAGAATATAATAGGAGAAAAATTTATATTTTTACCCGTCGGTTATAATTACCATATTTAAAAATCATCATTTTCACACATTTAAAATTAGTAATAATGCTAAGCACCTTGCAAATTACAAGGAAGGTTACAAATAATTTTTTTTTATTGAACCTACAATTGTTAGGCTTACAATATCTTCAAGCCTTTGTACTCGATAAGAATTGAACAATGGTAGGTTCTTTGTGAGCCAAGCAACTTCACCATTAGCCCAACAATGGTTCAATAATACACTTTTTATAAGAATGATCCCATAACGTGGTTTAATATTGAAGGGAAATATAAAATAATATTTTATAAAGTGACATTCTAAACACGCGCACCCAGTGTAATTTTTTTCACTCCTTTCACCAAGTCACGTTAGCTCTCAATACACTCATCACACACAACATAATTTTCACATACAGTGCATTGATAATAAAAGTATGGCCTTGTGTTGCAGATACCACAACACGAATTTCCATAATCTGTGTTCATTAGGAGCAGAAGATGTTGGGGATGATGTTTGGGATGGATTTTCCCGTCTTTCCATTGGCTCTGCAAAATTTCTCTGACTCCTTCAATTTTGAGTTCCTTGAGGAGTTTCGAGTTATCTTCGCCACAATGCCAATAAAGTGCCTCAATTACTTCCTTTCCTCTCCCGCTTAGCATCTCCCCATTTTTATCTACCAGAATTACTCGTATCTCTTTTTCTTTTCTGCTTCCAACCTCAGCACTAGCAATACCCAGTACCATTTTTCTAACATGTACTATATGCTCGTTACTTCCCATTCTTTTTAAGTCATCATACAAAAATTGAATGCGCTGCCAAAATCTGTGTGCTCGAGAAGGCGAGATACTAGGAATGGTGCACATCTTCTTTATCTTCCTGCAATCATCTATTTTGGTGGAAGAAAAGAATAACCAGCCAACATAAAATACTTGAAAATGTCTTTTCAGCTTGGTGAGAGCATAACCCAACTCACTGAACTCTGATAGGAAATTAAGAGTAACGGAACAACTTCCTACGCTAATCTTGAGGAGAGATATTATGCAAAACTTTCAATATAGTAAAGCAGTTACAGAAATATTAGCAACATATTCATAACAGAAACACAAACACCAGATATACGTGGGGAAAATCCTTTCGGATAAAAAAACCCCACACTCCAAAAGCTCACTCAATGTATTTCAAATCTAATAACAAGATTACATACACTTGCAGAGCAAGTCTCTTACAGGAGTATCACCAGAAACAATTATAGGAGGATTAAAACTCACATCCCCAATTGCTTCTCCAAGCCTTCAATTTATAGACCTCCGGTTATACAAGAAACCACCTATGGTTTACAAAACCATGTGCCAAACCTCTCATGAGGTGGATAACATTAAAGAGCAAGATTTCGGTCTAAAAATAGGCTCCCACGTCCACAATATTCTCCCCTATTTTTGACCCTCATAGATGTCATAAAAACTGTCATAATATCTCTAAAAATAGCTCTTCCAAGATATACTATCATATGGGAATCTTTTGACAATTCTTATTTCTATTTTTAGAGCCTAAACAATGTGAAACAGTTGTAAGAAAATATTAAATGAATAACCAAACAAGGTTGAGACACCTCATTTCCAACAAACTCCAACATATTGTCCGGTTTACCCACGCACAGCAACATCATTTCTCCACAAGGCAACGCATTTTTAACCTGTATGTCGCATGAATAAACTATCTGCAGCACTAATGTCTATTCGCGGGATTAAATAAAAAAACCATCAACAAGCTATTTGGGTTTAACATACTTTACCTGTCCCTGAGTGAATTTTAGCTGTCGAAAAACAAAATGGTTGTAGTTGAACAGGGCCTTCTTCCATTCTGACTTTCTGAGCACGTCTTCACGAGTTTGAGAAAATGGATATGCCTTCACTCCCCACCTTTCTATCATTGGAAACGCATTTTTGTTGGAGATTCTTCCTTTACCATCCACCACCACTACTCTCTCTGAAGCCACTGATTTTTCTGGAGCTTCTATTAGAAAAAAGAAATCGAATGATGTCTTATCCATCAACCATGGATCTGGGACAACCGGCCATGGAGCATCTGCAACAGCTCTCTTCATCTCATCCCATGACGAGCTTTCATAATCGCAACTTGGAATCCAAACCACTTCTACCAGATGGTGATGGCTGTCTCGCATCTTGACATACTTATCTTTAAACTCCGAATACAACCACTCCGACGTGGTAAGGGATGCAAAGACAAGTAGTACCACTTTTCCTTGTAACTCAGTGAGCTTCACCTACAATTATTGTTCCAATACAAGGCAGCCTTACCGATTTGTACAACCATTTTGATTCAGAATAAATTTTAAGAAGGGAGCAACAACGCAAAAATATATATAAATACCTGTCGACTGTTGTTGAGGAGGAAATCTTTTTGCAACACTGCTCTCAGGATTTCAACATTGCTTTCTCTTGGAGTTCTTACAAGAAAGGCCATTTCATTCGCTATATATGAGATATCTTCCCATACAGACGGACATTTAATACCTTTTTCAGCTAAATCATCACGGCTACGGAAAACAGTGAGATCGGAAAAAAGACATGGGAAAGCAGCACGCAATTTAGGAAAGAGTGAGAAAATCTTAGAATTCGGCGGCGTGTAAGCCAGGATTCTATCCTGCAGCTCAGATGGTAAGGGATTAACATGTCCACCCACGTATATGATTGACAAGGCTTTTGAGCTCGACTCTACTTCTCTCATATTTTTTTCTATTTGTTTAACATCTATTTCGCCAAATATATCAATGATTAAGATGAGAGTCGCGTCTGGTAGAAGACAGGATAAATGGAAGGGGCGTTGATGAATGTCAATCAGTACCCCTTCCTCGTCAAATATTTTCAACAACAGAGCATTCTTTTGCTTTGCTGTTTCCTGCAGAGCAAGGCAAGGAAAGGAATACTGAAGACTTTTGCCTACAAATGAAACACTTTTAATTATCAGTTAAGGTTAAAAAGAAAAAAGAAAGGACTCTTACCTCCTCACAGGAGTCTGTTACCACCAAGAAATGCAGTCCTTGTTTTCTTATTTGCATTTCTGTCCACCGCTGGATCATCTTTGCACTTCCTGCAATATCCAAGCACAACAAGCTCGGAAGAGTGCCCAGATTATCCATCCATTTACCACCCAAGCTCTCACAATTTGAGAGGTTCAATCTTACTAATGATGTCAGACAATGAAAATCACTAGAAAGGTCCCTCAACTTAGAGCACATTGATAGATCTAATTTTTCTAAACAACCAAGCTGTCCAAAACAGTCAGGAAGTTTGGATAAGCTTTTACATCTTGAAAGTGTTAAGTGTTTTAATGATCCAAGGAAACCAAAGTCACTGCACAATTCCTCTAATTTATCACATCTTGATAAGTCCAAGGTTTCCAAACAACCAAGCTTGCCAAAACAATCGGGAAGCTTGGATAATTTTTTGCATGTAGACAATACCAGGTACTTTAATGTTGCTAGGCAACCAAAGTCATTGCACAATTCCTCTAATTTTTCACATTCTGATAATTCTAACCTTTCCAAAGAACCAAGTTTACCAAAACCTTGAGGCAGCCTTGACAAGCTCTTGCATACAGACATGTTTAATGTCCTTAATCCTACTAGGGAATAAAAGTCATCACACAGCTCTTGCAAACTCTCACAATCTTCCATGACTAATTCTTCCAGGCAAGTGAGTTGACTGAAGCCTATGGGAAGCACGTTTACACTCTTGCAGCCCTCTAATGATAAACTTGTGAGCATTGTAAGTTTGCACATCTCTTCTGGTATTTCTTTCAAACCTGAACACCCACTAAATGATAGTCTACCCTTCAATAAAGACAGCTCCGCAACCCTATCGGGAAGAGTACTTACCTGCCCACAGCCATGTACATTTATGTGTCTTAAAGACGGTAAGTTTCCAAGCCCTTCTGGTAGCCCATGCAGACTTGAGCAACCAGATAAGTTCAGTGACTGTAATGCCAAAAGCTTCTCCCAACCACATGGAAGCTCTTGCAAATTTTTACAACCCTCCAAATCAAGTGTAGTAAGGGTGCTCAATTCTCCAAGTTCTGTTGGTAACTGCTTAAGGTCCATACAATATCTTAAATACAACTCCTGTAACGATCTGAGCATCCCAACCGATCTTGGAATTTCGTTCAGCCCTTGAATGCTGCGCAATTGCAGCGTCTGCAGACTATACACCTTCACAAAACTTGAGATTTCATTAACATGAAATCCACTCAGAGCCAACTGTATTAATTTATTTAGATTCTCAAAATCTATGGCTGCGTGTTTTGTCAGCCCATCCTGCTTGTGAAGTTTTAGCACTTGCAAGCCTGAGAAATTCTGCAACCAAAATGGACATATCATCATCATGTGAAAAACACAATATGGCAAGCACATAACAAATAAATGGAATGAAAGGAAGGAAATTAAGTGAAACAAACTAACTAACTAATTCTTATTTGGGAAAAAAATTCTAACTTGCCTTTGGCGGACTCCGAATTTCATTCTTTTTCAAACTACTCCTTTTCAAACTGTTTCTCTTCAAATTATAATCAATGAAGCTTAAGTTCTTAAGCTTTAATATATCTATTCCCAGATTTGGCACTGTACCCGCTTGAAGAAACCTCAGCTTATCAAATCGCTTACTGCATTGTCCGCTCACAATAGTCCGATCTCCCATGGCAAATACTCGCAAAGACTCGCTCATTGCATCTAATATTTCAGCAGAGACATGGAATGGCTCATAATTGTTTTCTAACCAAACTCCTTTTATTTGGCGGAGAACCTGTAAGAAATTTAAACACAAAAACAATATAATTAATTAAGGTAGTATGAATAAAATTTACAAAAAAAAAAAAAAAATTAAACTGTTTGGTACTTCGAGTCTCATACCCCTTCATTATCAAATGCCGTAGAAAAATCAGCTGCACTATTGAATCGATTGTCTTTCGATTTATTACGACCTGCAGTCAAAATTAGATCATGAATGCTGATCTTTTCTATTTTCCTTTTTACCTCAAAGTTTTCTACATTGATCTCTATTCTTTTGATTAGAGCTCCCTCTTCTAGGCACTTCATATCTTCCTCTCCCACAATGCATGCAACTTTCTTCCATTCCCAATAATAGAAGAATGAGCATATGTCAAGGAATGCCTCCTGAGCACTGGGTTCAAGCTCATGGTATGCAAACAGAATCCTGGACTCATCAAAAGCATCCTCTTTGTCGCCACTGAAACTCTCTCCACATCTTTGCCAATCAAGTACTCTTTCATAAGCTTCAGCTTCGTTATTTCGTTTATGGAGATACGCTCCCACCACTTCCAAGAAAAGTGGACAGCAACTGAACTTCTGTGCTATCACAGTGGCCTGAGGCCTTTATCTACAATAGAATTTCTCTCTCTTTCTCTATCTATTTTTCTGCACAACACTTGAAGGGCTGCCTCAATACAAAGGGATTCAATGGAGTATGTTCTACAAGGATTGATTCGGCTTTCTATTACTTCAGAGACATTTGTTTTTCTGGCTGTTACAAGCATCCTCACTTTTCTTGGACTGATTTGTTTAGGCAGAAGATTTTCCAGATGTTCTTTCTTCAAAACATTGTCGATATATATGAAGACAACTTCTCTGTCTATAACAGCTTTCAGTTGTTGTTGCCCACTCTGATAGTCTCTTACTGTTTGCTTTATCCCCGTCAGGTCCTGCAAAATCTGAGATTGCAATTCCTCTATGTTAGGACGTAATTCCAGGTTTTTGATGAGAGTGACCTTTGAATGTTTCCAACCCTGAAGATTCAAAGTTGCATACACTTCATCCGCCAGTGTGGTTTTTCCAGCTCCCCCTATCCCGTGTATAACCACGGCTGCAGCTGGATTGTCATTATCCCACTCAAGGAGTTTAATCACTTCATTAACCTTGTGCTCTATGCCCACAGCTGCAGATCAAAACAATCAATTTTTATTTTTTTTCCAAAAGGTGATAAGCTTGCTGTGAACATATAGCATATTAACATATAAGGAGATAGGAAATACCTGCAGTGTTGTGGTAGGGAACTGGTGGTAGGCTGCATACCATATTTCTGTGCACATCATCAAAAGCACAGACGCTTATTTGCAAATGGAGCATGTTGCGCATTTCATCCACTTGAATGCGAAGCTCTTCGAGGTCCTCTCCGTCCGTAGCAGCTTTATAAAATCTTGATATCATTTGCAATAAAAGTTCAAAAAATTTTAAGAGAATGAGAACACTCAAAACAAACAAATATTGTCTTTTACAAAAAAGAGGCAGACAAAATTGTTGGATTTTGTCTAAAACCAGGTAATCATTATAACTGATCAGCAGGAAAAAATAACTTAATTATTTAAATTTGCTATGAATCCAGCAATAAATTTAACGTTGACATAAATTAAGTCCTTCCACTAAAATGCTATCAATGAGTGCTCCTAGATAATATGGTGCATCTTTTAAATGTTAATTTATTTTAAATAATTGTGTGAATTTAGCTAACATAAGGATTTTTTTTAAGTCGTAAAAACAAAATCAAGATAGAATAAAGAGATGCTTAGTTACTGAATTCTTTTATATGGAGTACGGTTCTAAGAAGTTTGTTACATTGTTGATACCATTCTAATTTATTTTATGTCGCAGACAATTTCAAAAATAAAAAAGTTTTCCCTAAAAATTAAAAACTTAGGTGAGATTTTGCTATTGTAAAATTTAAAATGGTTCTCCCTCAAATTTAAAAATTACAATCAACTGTTGTTGGAAAGGATAATGTCAAATCTCCCCAATCTTATTACATGAAAAAGTTAGATGTGACTCAGATGTCTTCAATGATGATGCCCCATGGGAGAAGTTCTGATATTATTGAGTTTTGACTATGAAATTTAAGAATAAATTGAGATATATTGGAAACTCTTATTCATAGATTGAAGGTGTGTACACATACAAAAAAAAAAAAAAAATGCTCCCCCCGCTCCCCCCCCCTCCCCCCGAAGTTGGAGGGCTAAAAGATTTTGTTTGTGCACACGGTAAACAAAAAATGCAGCTCATTTCCTGACTGCCAAAATCAACAATATTCAGTACATGCATGTCATGATATAATTGAATAAAAATAGGTGAAGGGGTCACATCTGTCAGAAAACAATTACAGTTTTTGTAGAGTTGTGGCAGCTCTTGGTGAACCTTAGCAGCAGTACTTGATGCTTCAATATCCCACCCCATCTCCTAAATGGCACCCTCAAGCGTGCATTTAGCCCATTTTTTACCCCATGTGCGTGGGCTAAGAGTAGCTAGTTTTTTGGAAGAGGATTTTATGTCTTATTCTTCTTTGACTTGAAGGAGAATAAAGATTTGATTTTGAGAATCACTCCATATCTTATAAGTAGATTTTATGTAAATCATCAGTACATTGATTTCAATCTAGCTAAAAATATTACAAATGTATTCCATGTTTGGGAGAAACTTCCCTTCCCTCTTATGTTTTGGGATGATAAATCCCTAGGTGTTATTGTGAACATAATGGGTTGCTTCAGCAAATGCGCTAAGTCAAAATGGAGTTTTACATGTACACTCTAATATGTATTGATCTAGATTGAGGTGTAACTCAGTGGACAACACACTAAAAATGGTGTTTAATGCGCTATAACAACCAAATTCACAATGAAAGAGTTGTAAACACAAAAAAAAACAAAATACAAGTCTAAACGAATCACATAAATTGGCAAACTCCATAAGAGAAATATATGCATGCAGATCTATCTCTTTATTCCAAACAAGCTACTTTGTAGCTATAAAAAAAGTATATGAAAATAACAACCAAAAGTAGAATTTGAAGATTTTGCATGTGAACCAAAATTTTGTCCTACATAAAGACCATTTGTATCCACCTTAGGTATGGATTCAAAAAGATAGAAGTAGGAAAATCCAAAATTTATTATATTTCTACTATTGTTTTATTTAATGCCTCTTATCGGAGTCATATCTCCTAGCTTGTTGACCCGTTTGACAAACCACAAGAGCTGTTGAAAAGAGAACAAAATAAATTTGACACTCTCTTTCATTGTCCCAATTGTCGAAACTCCATAAATGCCCACAAGACTCTAAAAAATGTAAAATACTAAGAACTGTTGAAAAACTGTTAAAATAGATTTGTAAGACTTTCCAAAAATATCTTTTCAAAAATCATGTTCTAGATCATGTATAGAAGTAGACTTGAAGAACAATCTATCTTCAACCATCCAGTTAAATATGGATGGATGCTCATCACTATAGGAGCTTGATATATAATGAGTGGATACCTTTTAAATGTAACAATTGTCATGGTTATGGACACTTTATCAAGAACTACAAAAAAAAGGAACAATGAGCCTCTTAAGCCCTAAAGCACTCAACAACATTAATTTATTGCATCTAAAACAAGAAGACTTGCTCAAGGAAGGATTGTGTAAATTGTTCCCACCTAGATTTTTTCATGGTAATAAACTGCAGCTTTGCCGAATCTCATAATGTTCATGTTGTCACCAAGGGCATCAATTACATTGAAAATGAAGACCTGTCCTTCCCCTTTTTCATTGGAAACTCAATTTTACACAACCATAGATGTATTGGTAGTTCATGGTTTCGTAAAGAAACTTAAATAAATGTTTCGATAAAATTTAGTTGTTGCAGTAGTTTATAGTTAAATTTCAAAATATCGAATGGCTTTCATCCGGCCAAATGTCTCAAGATAATTTGACGCAAGATTTTAATTAAAATTTAGTCCCAATTAAATTCTAGATCTAGTTTTATTAATTTTAAATGCTTTTAATGATGTAGTTAATATATAGCCAAAAGTATACCTAAATATTAGATAACTGAATACATAGATCTAAGCTATGTAAAACAGGAATAATACCTCCAAATCCCTCAACCACCTCTCTTGTGCAGGGTACATTTTTCCCTCCTTACCGTATCGCTTTCCAGACTCCAAAGGTATATAGGCTTCACCCACCATATATGTATATGTTTATTATTCTTTAATACAATCATATTCAAAAGTAGTGCATTAGTTACTGTATGGGGTTGTCAATGTTGGCAAGAGTATTAAGCTCCACTCGGTCAAACACCAGAATTAGCTTCAACTCTAGCATAAGAAAAGAATGCTCGTGCCTCTAAGTTATCCCCAGTAGAAAGAGAAGAGCTTCAGATGAAAAAGACAAAGAATTTCATCAAAGAGTTAGTGAACATCTATTAAGCATCTACATGTGTTAACAGCCATGTTTTTATAATCCAATTTAGTCCTATTGCACCCAAATGAAATGTTGGGTACAACTCTGAATCGAATTACGCTAAATAGCTGCCCTCAATGCTTTGTACAATGCTTATGAATGGCTCTCAAAGTCTGGTCAGGTAATGTTTTTTGGGAAAATAAGTTATTGTGCATAGACGCATCTTCAACAGGTATGGGTAATTCTATACAAGAGAGAGTAGAAGGTAACATTATAATTATCAATGGCTTGTACATAAGATTTGATTATTTGATGATCTTAGATGATTTTAATCAATAAAAACAATAATTTTCAAGAAGTGATACCCCTAGATATGGTTTTTTCTATTAACTGGGTATCTAATTTTTAATCCTATTAGAGTTTCAATTTTTCTTGACCTACACATAAAGGTGTATTTAGTGTGAATTGTAGACTTACTATTCCAATGTAAAAGACAATAAACATGCGATACACCATTATAAAATGGTAAATATTTCTACAGGTATGGTTAATATCATGCTTATCTAGACCAAGTATAAATAGACTGCTAAAGGAAATTATGACACAGTCTTGAAGACAACTTATACTATAGTGGCTTGAAAGAGCAGTGGAACACTGGAAAGCACATTAAACCCAATTGAGGCTTCATAAAAAAGTTTTATTAGGGGATATATTTTGAAGCTATTTGGTCAAACACCTCACAAGTATCTATTAAACATATGCAAGGGTTATCCACAATTTCAGTAGTGGACACCACAAAACGATGTCCCGCTACTAATTTGTTCAAGAAACTAACTTAATAAAACAGGCACTACCACCATGTTTATCTCCCACCCCTAACATCTTTTCCCCAATTTTGTCACCATCTTTTCTTTGCTCTACATATTTGGTTTTTGGCTAGCTATTTGATTATTCAACCCAATATTTGTAGTAACTGGTCTCAGCAGGCTTCTAGTTAATTACATAATCAGATTTGGACCAAGTGGCAGTTTTACGCTTGTTTTTTTTACTTCCCTATTTTTTTTGTTTGTATTACGTTTCCCCAACTTATGATTTTTCAAGGAGGATACAAGTTTTCTATAGTTATAGAGTAAAGCATAGAGGATGCATTCATAAAGGTTTATCTATTTTAGTCCAAATAGTCTTTTCTAGGGTTCCTATTTTATTTCTATCCCACTAAATGGCAAATGATAAATACTTGCACCAGGATGCATGTGATGGGGTAGGGAAAGGTTGTTCTTAAATGTGTGTGGAAAAGCTATGATTCTGGAAAAAGATGTATCCCTTGTATAGTAAGTTCCTCCAAACCTCCAGTATAGATTTTGCAGATTAGGATTGTACATTTCGAAATATCCTATATTAGTGTAGTTTCTTGTTCCTGTTATTCTGTAAATTACTACTTGGGCATTTTAGGTTTAATTTCCACATTCATCTAAGGAAATTTCATATAGTAAAATGTACAACTATTATATTAATGGTTTGATTTATTTAAGACAAATTTAAGTAGATCCCTAACCGAGATTAAATAAGGATGGTTTGGAAGAATTTTATATAAATTACTTGTACTTAAAGAAAAGGTTTCAGATATGGTTGAGATATAAATTTTGTTTCCTTTCACCGTAGAGGGGTTTTGATCTATTTCTCCCCCCCTGCTCTCGAATATTATTACACAAACACCACATCTGAAATTTTTAAAAATAGGGTTAAGTTCTCGATGGTTTGATAGTATTATAGATAAATGCACCTGTATCTAACTCAAATGCCTCAAATCTAGTGGATGTAAATTCTCTATTATCTTTCTCTTACAAAATTCAGACTACTTTTTCTATTTACTATGGTTGTAGGGTAGGGATCCTTCAAAAATATTTGAAGGAAACTTCTAAAGCTAAACAAATATATTAGCTTTCACCATTACAAGGTTCAGATCTAGACATAATAAACAACATTGAATTGAAAAATACCGTAGAAAATAAAAGAAGAAGTAGACAAACCTGTGCAACGAAGATTGGGAGCAATGGTGATATAAACAATCTGATAGCTTGTAAAAACATGAAAACCCATATATAAACGCATACCATCTTTAAGAGGACAGGTGCAACCAAAGGTGAACATGGAGATTACCAAACAACTACATGGGAGCACACACTGATAGGCAGATCAAGCAGGAGGAGCGGAGGATGACAAGCAGCTCAAGCTGCAGAGCATAGTCGTAAGAGTTCTAATGCACATTAGCCATGCCTCCGGCATAATTAAAACTAACTAGCAATCCTTAATATTTAAATTTTCATTTCCCTAAATTTATTCTATAAAATTAGTTCTGAAAGTAATAGCACTAAAAGTACTTAATTGAGTTAAAGTGGATGTTCATTATTGGGAAATGAAGAATAGGTCAAACGGAAAATTGTAATTAACAACATTAAAAAAATGTGATTGAAAAGATTGAAGACATTCTAATCACGTTAGCATAATTTGATATCATTATTAAACATGAATTAGAAATGAATAAATAAATTGAATTTTTGTTATACTATAAAAATAATTCAATTTGGCTAACTTTAATATTTTAATATCAATCCATCACATCATTTTATTGGATTGCTCTTGCAGTACAATTTTTTAGTTTATTTGCAATATGTGGAGTGGCATATTTGCATGGTATATGTTAGTTTTATATCTGTAGTGATTTCAGTTCCATAATGAATTTAGATGTGCTTTTGCAACATTTAGGGAGCATATGGTGCCTTTTGCAAGTGTAGGGAGTAAGTGTATCAAAGTAGTGTCATCGAATTTCTAAGTTAGCAAATGTGATAGTGTTTACTTTCTTATATACGGAAGTATATGTGATTTATAGAAGGAAGGATGACCCAGAGGGATTAAAAGACCCAACATTAAAGAATATGAAATTAAAAGTAATGTAAGAGAATATGTCAGTACAATATTTTATACCATCCTGACCAAACTATAAGAACTTGGATAAGGATGGAAAACATGTAATTTGAACTTTTACAATTTTTCAACTGATGTAACGCCCTCATTTTACACACATAAATAAAATAGTAAAATACTAGGATAATTTATTTTAGTTACATTGGTCACTACACAACACAATAAGGGATCCAAGAAGAGAAACTTCACAATGCAAAAGACACATAAGTCAAAGAATCACACAGACAAATGACAACACGATATATACGTCAATGCCACACTTTCCCAAATGAACAAATTCCAGCACTGATCCAACAACAAGAAAAAGGGACTCAAGGATTGGCAAGCCCACACACATCATTACAATGATTACATCTTATTTATGATTAACATTCCAAGAACATTACTATGCAAGGATAACTTTGTCCTTTTTCCACCTACAGGTTCTTAAATTCGTTTCACATTCAACTTACTATTTGACCATTTAAATTGTCTTTTTATCCCTTATGGAAATCTCCTTAACTGGCATAATTATTTGCCACAATTCAAATTGTATACAAAGTTCCTAATTCTCTCATTCGTATGTTAAGATTATGTTTCTCAAACATTTATTCAAAGTTTAAATTTCACCCTTACCACAATATTGAATCTAAAGTGATGTCAAGATAGAAGTCTTATGATTTGAGGTAGGATTAGATTCGAGATATATTTTTCAATTTTGTTTTATTATCATGATATCTTTATTTCCCTACCATAGTTAATATAGTTCAATAAATTTTTGAGTCCATTCAACATTTCCAAGTCAATAAATTTTATTTAAATTTATAAATATCTATTGTTTTCTCGAAGTTGATCTCACCAAGGTAATTCATATTCTTTTTAATGCAAGGAAATGTCTAATTCAGTAATAAATACTCCAAGAATGAAATTATTGCTAACCTCAAATATTGTTTCACTCTTGTATACTTTACTCTTACATCACATTAAGGTCTCATTATTAGCAATGTTTTATAACAAAAGGAGTTACGGAAGTATTTTTCTAACATCTTACAGAAGTACATGACTGGAAGCATTATAAAATACACATGACCCACAAGATAACCTCCTATTCAAATGAGGTTTAGATTAATTTCAATTTGCAATTAGGCCTCTATTCCCTAATATAGATCAAATTAAGGTGCAAAACATATTTACTCTATAAATCCTCTGAAAAATATGTAGGCACTAAACTGTCACTAGCCAAAATAACACATTTAGCTATAAAGAACTAAAGAGATCATTAACAAGATTTTAAGTCATAGAACAACTATTTCACTATGGGACCCACCCTTAATGACGTCAATGAATGTCCCACAAAGAATTTCCACCTCGACTTTTGCAATTACAATACCTCGATCGACACTGTCGTCTAGAATCCATGCACCCAGTCCACTAGCACGCTTTCAAGTGATCTCACGGTTCATGTTTCTGCATACGCTTATGTATAAATTCTTCTCCATGTCACGTTTTCATAATCAATATGGTTCATGATGCTAACGCTTTTCTTTTTCTGATTGCTATGATGACCCATATCAAGACAAATCGTTTGGGCTCTTCTTTACTTAACTAGAAGGTCGTCATAGAGTATATAAGTATAAGTTCATGTCTATCAGATTCAATTGCGGCTATGATAAGAAGGATCATGGCACTAAAGCTCTGATATGCGACCAGTTTTAAGACTAAGGTTGCTTGTTTTATTTAGCTTTTCTTTATTACCATTTATTAAGAGGAGAATGAAGAAGAGAGCACCGATTCATTTAGATCACCAGATTTGACTTCAAACACATAGTAAGTGCACTACATGGGTATTTTGATATCCCTGCTTTTTCTACTGGCTCGTCCTCTTCTCAGAGCACAGTTCTCTTGTATTGAACCTAGAGGCTGTGTACATATTTTTTGGTTTCAAAAGACACCCATGTTAAGATGCATTTATAACCATTGTGGGAAATCACTAGCATCTTATTCCATAAATATGTACAATATAGCCTCGATGTGCGATAACCCCTTGATGCAATTACTCATTACAGAGATAGGGACAACTGTTCGCTACAATCATTTATAATCCTTTCGAGGTTTTGAAATCCTAAAAAAAATATTAGGACACCCATTTCTATTTTATAGAAAATGATTGCTATTCAAAATGCCACATACATCCCACCCCATAAACATTGGCAATTAAACGTCTTTGTATCAATGTTCCTAAAACAGTTCAATTAGATACCACCAATTGCATGTTTAACATTTCTGATTGTCAAATTGAATATTTTGGAGACAAACAGACGTGTTTGAAGGCAGTTGCTAGATAAATGTGACATGAATTGGTTTTAATTTGTGAAAGGTCAATGGGATCCACTGAAAACTGCTAATTACTTCAAGATGTTGTGGATTTTGTATTTTCTAGAAAGTTTAAATCCTTTTATGGTTATTTTGTCCCTCAAATTGATGATTTGTTGGATCATGAGAATTCATATGTCCGAGTCTAGCTTTGGTTGTTCAAGGAAGCTTACGTCCACTTCATTTCAAGTGCCCATGTATTGCATAATATGCAAGTTCTCTCTTCCCACGACTCCTTACGCACTGTCCATCTCCCTGTCTCACATTTGAACCCACACGAACTAGTCTTTAGCTAAGCAATGACACGGGGATTCAAAATCCAAAGCATTACCTATCATGTGAATTTTCATATAGGTGTTTTAAATATTAGTTTAAATTGAAACTAATATATTGCTCCATATTAAGGGGTATAATGGGCTAGATTATAAATGTTTTAATATATATATTGGGGGTAGGGTATGTGGAGTGACAAGGACGAGGAGGAGGAGTGGTTATGGAGAAAATGAAGCAGCCTTAAATTTAAATATAATTTTCATCGCATGTTTTTCAAAGTACTGTGGTTTTTTAGAGAAACAATGATTATATTAAGAGTAATGCACTACATATCTCCCCTTTAATCTAACTCTTCTTTTTGGATAACTCCCCTTTATGGCTAACATGTTTCCAAGCTCTCTATTTAACCTTGATAACATGCAAGCAGTTATATTGATTCAGGGCGAAAAGACATGTTTCTAGGGTCCCCTCATATTTGTCTAAATCCCCTGTCCAAGAGGAAGAGAGTAAGTCCTGAGAAAATGCGAAAAAGGGGTTGCAGAAGGAAAATAGGTTGATCCAGGAAAAATCGTGAAAATTGGCTAAGTCCTGCTCAAGGTCGCCTCTGGGACGTGTGGGACAGAAAAGCGCGAACCGGCCGAACCGGGCGAAATCAGCACAAACAGTCCAAAAGCAAATGGGACATTTGGGCCAAAAATGATGCGAACTGGCCGAACCGGGCGAAAAGAGTCGAAACAGCCCGAAAGGCAAATGGGACGCATGGGACAAAAAGGCGCGAACCGGCCGGTTCGGCCGAAATCAACACAAAGAGCACTATACCAAATGGGACAAAGGGATGCGTGGGACACGAAAACTTGAAGAATCCGGACATGGGACCAATCAAATCATGACATGTGTCATGACATAGTGTCAACAGGAGGAAAAGTCAACGTTTGGTCCGGAAACTTCAAACGGCCATAACTTTTGACTCCGAGCTCCGATTTTGATAAAATTGGACTTTCTGGAACGGGCACGACGTCCTCTATGCCAAAAAAACATAAGGATAGATATATTTAAATAAAGGAAATGTGTTCGGCTCCAGTCAGTAAATGCTCTTTCCCGTCAAATGACAGAAAACGCCTGTCAGGTCCAAAATAGCTGCCTGCACTCATAAGGCCATAAATTTTGCATTTCTCAACGAAATCGCACAAAATTGGTACCGTTGGAATCGTGTTTCTGAGCCCGATGCACAAAAATCAAGAAATTCTAGATTTGATCAGAAATTGATTGATATTTTTAAGAAAACGTAGCCGGGTTCAGAACAGTGTTTTATTTGGTAGCTGAGAGTGCATTTAAGAGGCATGGTCATCATTCTTTCTCTGCTGCAGCACATGGGACAGTATGGGGAGACTTTTGCAAGTAATGGACAACCATTCCACTCGATTTAATGCCTCTTACAGGTGGTTGAAGGACAGATTTCGGGATTTCCACTTTCCCTTCTCTTCTCCTTCTCGTTTTTTCTATAAATTGGAGTGTTGGGCTCATTGTAAGGGAGGGAGTTTTTGGGTAGCAAAGCTCTGTAAAAATTGCTTTGTGAAGCCAGTGTGTTGCAGGCCCTTGTAGTGGACTCCTTGCATGGTGATCCAGGCCCTTATCTTGTAATAGATTGAACTGTGCATATCATGAAGCAATAAAATACCAGTTTGTGGATGTATCTTCCCCTGCTGTGTTTTCTTGCATTCTTCTTGCCCCTTTTATCTTTCTACAAGAATATTGTGTCTATTATTATGTTCTTGCAGGAATTCACTAACATTGTGTATGCTTGGAATATTGCTGTGAATGCACTTTGCTGGATTATGGTGAATTGTCATCACCTCTTCTAGTGTGCACTTTGCCTCTGTATTTACACATTTGGAGATTATTCTCACACCCTCCTTTTCTGGTGTATCACCGCTTTAGTGTAGGATTTCATTTTATGTAATCTCTCTCCCTGGTCCCTTGGAAATTTAGATTAGAACAGTTAGCTTATCCTGCATTAGAGTAGATTGTGGCAGGTAGTTTAGGAGCAAGAACCAGCTTTCTCTGGAGGTCTATCTCAAGTAGCAAGTCCCACAACTTGGAGATAGTACCCATTTTATCCAATCACACTGGATGCTTAGAGTGATCAAACTAGAAATCTGATCAATGTCCAGGGGTGCTGTGATTCGGTATCAACAATACTCCACTAGAATCTTTCCTATATAAAATTGGGTAGCTAAGATATATAACAACATGGGTTCAGTTGTGGTAGGTGGTATAAGAACAGGTGGTTTGGAAAAATACTCCTTGAGAAAGGAAAACATTTCTTGGTGTTCAGAACGCCAGTGAAAGTCAACATATTTCTTGAGAAGATGAGTAAATGAGTGACATTTATCTATAATTTGGGAAATAAATTTGTGGATAGCTTTGATTTTACCTTGCAAACTGTGTAGCTAGAGGTTCTAATGGCAGGAGGCATTTCTATGATAGTTTTGACCTTTTTTGGGTCCACTTCAATTCCTCTTCTAGAAAAAATGAATCCTAATAGCTTCCTTGAGAGAACACCAACGACACACCTTTTTTGGTTGATTTTGACCTTATAACCTCTGAGACATTGAAAAATACTTAGTAGGATTTTTTGATGTTCTTCTGTAGTCTAGGACTTGCCTAAGATGTCATCAATTTCATAGTCTTCCATACATATCATTCATCATGTCAAAATGGAAGATTATCAGTCATATCCCTTTGATCCCAAGTTGTTCCTACATTCTTGAGGCTCAAAAGGAATGACTTGGTAATAGAATGTACACCAAGAGGTAGTGAGGGAAGTTTTATGTAACATGGTCCTACTTCTGTACATTTATAGATTTGGTTATAGCCTAAAAACCCATCCATTAGGGATAGAAATCCACTCTGAGTAGTCTATAGGCCTAATGAATCTTATTGCAACAATAATTTTTCAAGCTCATATTTGACTATAGCATACACTATAGGATCCATCTTATGATTTTTTTTCTTAATTGGATTTGTTGATGGCATTTCACAACTAGTTTATGCACTACTAGAAAAGGATCTAAGCCTAGCATGTCCACATAGGACCAAGAATAATATCTTCTAAAGGAATTTCTAAAGACAGCAAGAATTTCATTTCAGTTTCTTCTTTTCTTAACCACTGAGAGGGAAGCTCCATGTTTAACCATTTTAGGTTCATCTTCAGATTCCAGATATTAATATTAATAGTCTCATACCCAAAAATTTGGATTCAATCTTCACATAACACGTAGGATTAGGGATTCAGATTGAGATCTTCCTCTAAGGGTGTCTCAACAAGATTTTCACCCTTAGACTGGTCACTTTTTACATCTGGTGATTTTTCAATTTGTTGTAAGGAATATTATTAAAAAATGGTCACATAGCTTATTTTTACGAGGGTTAATATTTTGTTGTGTGTGTGTGTGTGTGTGTGTAACAACTCATGTATAAGAGAAATAGGTGAGTAATGTTGGTAGTTTATTAATAAGGTTATATCCTAAATGATAGGAAAGTTATTTCCTATAAATATGTAATATGTTTCATATGAAATCAAGGAAGAAACTTATTGTGTTAACTCTTTCCAAATTTAATACTTGGTATCAGAGCATATTAAATCCTATCTTTAATGGAGATCTACTGAGTTTTTCAGGGGCACTTGTTTTGATCATTGGAATTTCTCCAGTCGATGGAAACATTTCTCTTATATGATTAAGCCATAATTTATTATATTTTCTACTGTGTTTTTTTTTGTACAAGGAGGTTCGATTGCATTTTCTACTGTGTGGTTTATTTTCCCCAAATATGTGCATATAATTTATTTGCAGACTATATGAACATTTCCAACTTTTAACAATGGAATAAATATTTGTAACTAGGATTCCATACATGCAAGCCCATGTATGATTGGTGATTATCATTCCAACACTTTGTATATTTTATGAACAAGGAACCCTACGGAAGCTTCCACACCTAATTTTTATTTAGTTTCTTCGATATCCTTTTGTGTCTTGCCCAGGGACACCGATACCCTTAATTTTTTTCTTTGTCATGTTGTCTATGAATAGGTCATGTTTCGGTCCGCAAGATTTATGAAAACAATGGGCCTCTACTATTTTGGTCAACTTAGCTTATTCTCTTTCAAAGTCCAAAATGGGTACATCATATTTACTGATCTGCAAGAAAATAGGTTGATGTAGAAACGTTATCAGAGGAGATGATAATTTTTTAAGTGGAATAATTATTTAAGGGAGGCATTATCATTTCAATTGCAATAAGTCATATTTGGAGCATCGTAAGATCACTCTCTCCAAAAAATAATAAGTCAAATTTCTTCAATGTGGCAGAAGATCTATTGAATACAATTCAGATGCATCACGTTTTCATAATTCATTTGAGCTCCAACCAAAATTGCTGCCTCCACCTGCAAACATTCAATTATCTATGAATAGCAATTATGGGAGAGTGACAATCAGATCCATATTTGAGCAGGAAATTCCTCAAAGGTGATGAATTTGCAATGGAGCTCATTTTTTATATTATTTAAGGAATTTGATAATGAGAAGTCTAATGCATAGTCACATATTTTTTCCCCCGATAATGCTGACTTACAAGTTTATCTTAAATTTTTAGTTGTCAGTGTGTCCTACATAAATATTAGGCATGTTTTTCAATCCTTTATAAATAATCATGGTGTTGTCGTATTGTTTTATTGATTTTCTATTAAAAAAATTATGTCTTTGCCAAGTGCATGAATTTTTCTATCTATATGGGGGTAAAAGAGTTAAAATGATTCCCATAATATGCCCATGTGTCATCCAATCCCCAGCTCAAAGTGTTGACCATGCTCAAATAAAGCATTATCAATAGTCAAAATAATCATTTGTGTATATTGTCAAAAATTATTGGTCATGTTAAAATAACTCAAGATACATCTCAAGTACCCCATAGTTCTGTCATGTGAATGTAAAAAATGTCAAAGTGGGAAGTGTTTATCGTCAAAAGAGTTGAAAGATTTTAGTTATTGTCAAATTTAGAAAAAATATTACCTTACGAATGCATTTTCGGTGGAATCCAACATCTGAGTTGTATTGAGCCTCATGATCAAATCCAGCCAAGTTAGAATCCTTTCACTGGAGGAAGGAGGAATCAGAGGTTAGAGGTTGATCACTTGACCTATCATCATTCACCTAAGATAGGTTTGTATCAAGGTTTGGTGGCACATTTTGTTTTTTGTTTCATTTTAGAGTTCATATTTTTTGTGGTTTTGGATGCTGGGAAAAGAGTTGTGTTGGAGTGTAGATGACTGTTAGTTACCCTCTGACTAACATGATCCTCTGACTGTCATACTTCATTAGAATATGGTTCACTTATGAATACATTCACTTACAACGGTGACCATGTGCAACAAGATCTAACTACCAAGATCCAGTCAATTTTATGTCTTAGATATGGTTCACTTCTCAGTGTTCGTGTATGGAAATTTCACATTGTGGGGAGGGAACATGACACCAATGTTCCATTTCATTTCTACACCTAAAATGACTAAAGTCAAAGGAAGCTACTTGTGGTAGTGGTAGTTTCCTATGCTAATTGAGATTGAGTGGCAGTGATCATCAATAGTAGGTGTAATTAATAACATTTCAATTCTTATAGGAAGTAATGTGAAATATCTTTCCTGTATATATTATAGTATGTAGTTTTGTAATAAGTGAGTTGTGATTCCTATATATTTCCCTGATGTAGAAGCATAGTTGTGAAGAAAAGAACCATAGTAAGTCAGTTTTTGGATCTTGAAAGGGTTTGTGGGATGATCAATAAATCCTCTTGAGGTGGAAAATTAATGGGCCCTGTTCACGTCAAGGTTCGTAGTAACCCTGTTTAATGATCATACTGCAAATGAGTGTGTGGATGTTTTCACCATGTTTTCACTAAGGGGGTAATGTAAGGAATATTATAAATAGTGCTCATATAGCTTATTGTTAAGTGGGTTAATATTTTTTTAAGTGTGTGTGTGAGGTTTTTTGTAACAACTCACATATAATATAAATAGGTGAGTAATGTTGGTTTTCTATTAATAAGGTTGGATCCTAAATTATAGGAAATTTATTTCCTATAAATATGTATTATGTTTCATATGAAATTGATGAAGAACGTTATTGTGTTAACTCTATTCAAATTCAAGATTTAGTATTAGAGCGTATTAAATCCTATCTTTTATGGAGCTCTAATGAGTTTTTCAATGGAACTTGTGTTGATAATTGTAATTTCCCCAACCGATGGAAACATTTCTCTATATGATTAAGCCATAATTTATTGTATTTTCTACTATTTGGTTTTTTGTGCAAGGTCATCTAGTTCCTCGAAGAGGTTTTCACTGTGGGACTTGGATTTTTTCTTTTGTTGAGGCTTTTTGGAATATATATTTCCCTCATTTTATTTCTTATTCTTTTTACCACATAACTCATCATCCTCCCTGAAATATGAATATGTGTCAAGGTTGATAGAGAATCCCTTTTTTTTGTCACCAATAGGAATATCATCAAGGAGACCCATAAATTCACCAATTGCTTCATCATTCTCAAAGAATTAAAATGGTACATGTTGTTGTTGGTCCTAGTTTACAAGAGATGGTTGGAAAATATTAAATTCAGGAGTGCAAGGGGGTATGGTTAAAATAGCCATGTCAGGAAATAGGTGCGTGGAGGAAAGGTCTTCATAGAGACTACATTGGGAATCTATTTCTCTATTATAACCAAAATAACTATTGTCACATTTAGACAAGGTGTCTTCGATCTCTAGAGGATGGGACCCATACGACTGAATACCAATACCATATTTTTCCACCTTTTGATGTGGTGTCAGAAGAGGTTCCCACACACCTTTCTCATCTATTCCACATCCATATCCTTGCTAACTACACGAAAGAAAATCAACATGTGAATTTCTTCACACCCAACTTCCCGAGGTTGTCCTGAGACAACCATTGTAGGATAGAAACAAATGTGCTTTTGTGGTGGTGATGGATAATCTAATGAGGAAACCTTATATCTTCCACATGAATAATAGGATTTGGGAATCTAAGGATAATAATGCTCTCCTAACCTGAAGTGGCATGATTGATCGATTTGATATGATAGCTACTCAGAGAATCCAATCAATATCGAGCTCTACCGAGATTCTATTCAACTGTTGTTAAACACGTGGAAATTGACTTGCCAGCTCCTCGTATAGATTTATAGACAATGTCATGGAAGTATGAACGAGAGGGGTAATGAAGTTGTAAGGAATATGGATGATTCTCTAGTTCTGGTCCAAAAGGTCTTAGCCAAATCGGCTATTATGTTTAATAATGAAATCTGTGTAATGATATCAGGTAGAAGTGGTGATGATCTAAATATTGATGCATGTAAACTAGTTTCAATATCTAATTGGTTAGTAGGCCCATTGGGTTGCGGGACCTAAGGATCATAACTAAATATTCATGAAGATTGTGGCCCTATTATGGTCATGCACATAATAAAAGCCTATTGCCAGGAGCAGTCCAATTATCATAGGATTGATTAGCATTGATGTTTAGCATTTTTAGCTATTCTATTTTCTCAATGTAAGTTGTAGGTGTGCATTAAATTTTTAAATGTAAACTTGTATCAATGTCAGTCATCAATTCTATCTCGTTGGGTTGTGGGACCATGGGATCACAACTATACATCTTCTCTTGTTGTATACCGTTGATGGTCGTACAGAATGAAATTGAAATCATCTTGATAAAAAAAACTAACTATAAAAGGAAATCTAATATATGTTTTTGGAATTTTCACAATATATCAGATAAAAATAATGAAAGAAAACTAATCTAATAAAATTAAATGTTTTTTTAATATTTTCTAATTTTTAGGAAATGCATTCTACTCTAACAAACAAACTAAAGACAAGTAATCAGCTAGATGTAGTTGGTTACTTGTGTGAATATGTGAATCTAAATAAAATAATAATAACCTAATCTAATAAAAACCCTTCAAACCCTACCTCAGAGGTGAAGAAAAAATCATGATCCTGAAAGAGCTATTGTTCCCCCACAGCTTCCCTGGTAATTTTAAAGATAAAAAATTCTAATGATTTGATCTACTTGTAATTGTCGAATAAATTAAAATGAAAAATTTTACTCTATATTTGATATGCAATTGAAACTAATAATTCAAAATTGAGAATTTAGAAAATGAAGAAAACAAACAAATAATTCCAATCTGGATAAACAAGAGCTTTGGAAAATCCAGTTGTATATGTGTCTGTCCCCTTAGTTTATTCCTTTCTTTCTTTATGTGTTCATATGATTCCAAGGAATTGGGAATGCAAGAATAGTAGCAGAAGAAGATGCTTGAGAAATGGTAGCTTGAAGGTAGTCTGGTTACAATGCAAGTAGAAGAAAGATAGTGCAAGAGATCTTAGCTTGGCTATGCAATTCCTAGCAAGATTGTGGCAGCATTACAATGCAAGATACACAAAAATTATCATGCCATTTTCTTGAACACAAGCATGGAGTATATAAGAATTGGGGCTGGGAGGTGCCTTCATGCACAAGGCAAGAAGAAGCAGTTCCAACTGATTAAATCTATTTAAAAATAAAAGAGAGAAGGAGAACCAAGCAATCAAAACTATTTTTAGATGATTTGGCTCGCGGATGCATTCTATAAGTGAAGTTAAGTGAAGTGTCGCATGTTAAAATTATGCATGAAGAGTTTTGGAAAAAGTGGGTAGGACCTCCGCCCAGGCAGGGCAGTGGTCCTAGCACTAAAGGCCAAAATGTGAACAGGAAGAAGCAGAGAGCTAGAAAAAAGCATGGAAAGGCTAAGTAAAGATGTCTATGCTACAAATATGCATTGCGAAAGGGTTTTGGAGCTTGAACACCTTCTTGAAAGGACTTGAATCATCATTGGGGATTTTGGTATAAGGCCATTTTCCGATAATATAGCACATGTAATTTTGGGTGCAAACATATTGCCCCCTCAGAGAAGCGTCTTAGCCATGAAAAGGTGTAAAACGTAGAATCTGAGTATGGTGTTCCCAAAATGGGGAGTTAGAAGATATACCTGACACATCCGTGTGTTAAAACATCGTAGTCCAAACTCTCGCTGCCTGCAAGAGAAAATAAGACTCAAGTGCAGAAAGATAAAATATCGAAGAATAAACACTAAATTAAAATGACTAGAGGACTTACCATTTGTGCGGGGATATAAAATATATACCTTCACCAGTGCTCCATCCCTACGAACATATGCACTGAAAATGAAGTTATAAGAACATATATATATATATCTAAACAAACTCATTTTCAAATTCATTTGTGCATATCGACTTGGTGATTTTTGAGCTCTAGGCCTAGGTTGACCGTTTTTGTTTTTGACTATGGCTGAATTGGAATGGATTTGGGAATGTTATTTTATGTTAGGCTTACAAATTCTAATTTCAATTTTAATGTAGTTCCAAGGCCCTTTGTTGTTTGCCTATTTTTGAGAAGAAATCCTAAGAAATTTGTAATTAGAGTAGTCATAAGGGGCCTCAAAGAGGTGGATAGGCAGAGTACCTTTATTCCTTAGACTCCATTTTGTGAGGCATATATGATGTTTTGGTATATCTTGGGCTCATTGCGAGTGTTTTGACCATTCCTAGTGCGTGATGGCATTGTACACAAACTTGACACATTATGATATATACAGACTCTTCTTTTTGGTTCAGTAATCCATTGCATCTGAGTTGACTTTCTTTCAGTTTATCTCTCATGTGTACTCTTGATGTTTAGAATTTCCGATATTTAATGCTTTTCAGAATGTATGCAGTGGGTGTGAATGATAACAGAATGATTTATTTTTGTATTTTATAATGCTAATATATGATAATATAGACAAAATGTGATGTTGGACTTTAGTTTCCTTAAGTAATCTTTGGTACTGCATGTTGTCTTGGCAAAGCATGGTGATACAATGATTTTTAATCAACAAATATATTTACATCATAAAATATTCATTTTCCAAATCTAATCACAATATCCAAAAAATCACATATCTGACAACATGATGATTAAATGTACTTGCCCCACTCCTAACTCCACACAACCATTAAGATGCAAGGGCTCTACACCAAGAGCCAGAAGGGGGACAAGTTATGAAAAAAAATTGAGTGGTAATGATGAGGGAAAGACAATGATTTGACAGAACCAAATTGAGACGCTACAACATTACCCTACTCAAGCTACTTCATAGTTTAGAATGTGATTTGCTTTCCAGTTTATCCAGAATTAGATCTGTAAATGGCCACTTGGTTGACAAAATCTAGTTTTGACGTTTTAGACTCTTTTGGAATTTTGGACATCTAACTCACTTTGTTTTTGACTTGTGATTTCACAACATTTGAACAGATTGTTTCGAACTTTCAAGTTTATCAAAGAGACCCCCTATATGCTACCCCATGCTACCAGTAGGAAGTATGGGCTCATCACCGTGGAAAAGGCATAAGCGAGTAAGGGCATTTCTCTCCTTTCCCAACACTACATCACTAGTAAGAGATGTAAGCTCAACACTGAAGGTTGGTATGGCAAAGAAATGTGTAAAATAAAAATTTTATGTGGGTTTGCATTTAAATTATTTATTTAGGAAAAATGGTTAGAATGTTTTTATTTCCAAAGAGATATTTACAGGATAGATGTGACACCATGAAGCTTCTAGAACAGACTATAGGCAAAGACACCTAATTCAGAAAGAGGCTAAAAGTAGAACCAAGTGTGCAGGCCTTGGTATTGTTACAGTCAAAATTTGTCTTATCTTGTTTGGATTGATGAAACGATTCAGAAATCATTGATGAGACCATGAAAATTTGAAGAGGTATGATTTGAATGTTTTGCTTTGTTTTTAGAAGTTTTTAGGAATTGTTATAAGAATAAGTCCCTTGATCACAAATTTTACATAATGAAATAGCAGATGAAAATGTTGTGCAGATGTTGTAATGTATATATGAAAATGTTGATGAATCATGCGTAGTACCTTTTTAAGTGGAGGGAGTTTATAGATTCACTAAAATCCTCACCTTTTAGTGTACATAGGTGAAATGCCCTATTTTTTTAGTCCTTTATTACTCGATATGGACCTAACCACCTGGGTTTGAATTTCCTTCCTTTACTAGTCTTTTTGTCTATCCAGCTATCAAGTCTTAAGACCAAATCTCCCCCATATATTTCACGCTCGCAAACCTTCTTGTTATATTTTTGATCCATTCGGTCAGCTTGTGCCGTTGTTCAACATTGAGTCTAACCTCATCCAAAATTTCTAACTGAGAGAGGCATGCTTCTCGATAGCCTTCTTCTCCCAAGATTCCTTGTAGTGAAATACGGAGACTAGGTATTTAGACTTCAAGCGGTAAAACCGCTTCCGCACCAAACACCAAAGAAAAGGGGGTTTCCCCTGTTATTGTTCTAACAGATGTCCGATAGGCCCACAAGGCCGGAAACAAATTTAAGTGTCAATCTCATTTGTTCTCCTTAACGGTCTTAAGGAGGATGGACTTTAACGTCTTATTCGTAGCCTCAGCCTATCCATTGGCCTAAGGATAATAAAGAGAAGCCATGTGGTGACTTATTTTGAACTTTGCACACAAATCACGTACTTTGTCTTTTTTAAACGATGTGCCATTATCCAAGATAATGACTTGTGGAACCCCATACCTACAAATGATTTGGTTCAAGATGAACTTAGCGATTACATATCTAGGTATGGTGGTAAGAGGCATGGCTTCTACCCACTTGGTAAAGTAGTATGTGGCCGTGATTATGAATTTATGGCCATCTATTGATGAGGGAGAAAACTTCCCTATCAAATCTAGGCCCCAAGTGGAAAAGGGCCATGGGGTTGCGATCGGTTACAGAGCTTGTGCCGGTATGTGGATCTTGTGGGAGAACTCTTGACATTTATGTCATTTGCGCACAAACTCTATTGCATCATGTTCTAGTGTGGGCCAGAAATATCCCATCTGATGTATCTTCCGAGCAGTGGCATGGCCACCAAAGTGTCCTCCACATATTCTACTATGTGATTCATAAAGATTATTTTTAGATACATTTGCATCAACACATCTTAACAACATTCCATCAAAGATCCTATGATAGAGAACTTGATCCAAACTAATGTATTTAGCGGAAATGATACATCAACTCGCCTTCTTTGTTGCAATGTTTCCCCTTCTGGGTACGTATGGTCCATTATAAAATTAACGACGTTGGTATACCAAGGACACGCAAAAATAGGATGCCTAGTTTCGAAAAAGTATACACACTCATCAGGGAAGTCTAAATCTACTAGATTGTTCATCTAATAGATTATCAACCAACGAGTCTGTAATGATTTTTCCTTTAAAAAACTTCTGATTTACAAATGTTAACTCAAATTCACCCATCAGAGTTATGAAGTGCCCTACTTTCTTAGATAAGGATACTTGGGTGAGAAATGTCTGCAGGTGATATGATCTAACAATAACCCTCATTTCTTGATTCAACATCTAATGTCTTAAGCGCTTTGTCGCAAAGACTATAGCAAGGCATTCTTTCTCTGCCTGTGTGTAACATGTCTTGTAATCAAGCAAGGTTTGACTAATGAAGTAGACCACACATTCTTGTTTATCAGCATCTTATTAAGCCAACATGCAGGCCAATGAAACATTTAAAGGTCATGAGTATAGGATCAAGGGGCAATCTGACCTGGGCGGAATGAGCATGGGAGGGGATAATAAGAATCATTTAACCAACTTGAATGCCTCATTAAACTATTCCATCCACTCAATGTTGTAATCCTTCTTCAAAAAAGTATTGATTGGGTGAGTAGAAAAGGTCAAATCTGGGATAAACCTTCATGGATTACACCAAGTTTCCCAAGAAAAGATCTGATGTTAGAATCATCTGATGGTGGAGTTATTTCTAGTATAGCTTAGATTTTGTCTATGATCAACATCAATCCCTCATGAAGATATGATGTAACCCAAAAGTTTTCCTCATGTTACACTGAACACATATTTTTCTTGGTTCAACGTGACGTCGTATTCGATCAGACGAGAAAGGATGATATGAAGCACTTTTGGAGATCGTAGCATTTTTTGGCCTTATCTAAGAGGTCATCCACATAGGATTCCACAATATTATGGATAAGATCATGGAATATATATGTCATTTCTCATTGGTATGTAGCACCAGCGTTTTTAAGCCTGAATGGAGTGACAACATAACAGTAGGTTCCCCAAGGAGTTATGAATGTAGTCTTGGTCTGGTCCTCTTCAGAGATTCTGATTTGAATGTACTCAGAAAACCCATCCATGAGAGACAACAATTCAAACCCAACTATAGCAAGGCATTCTTTCTCTGCCTGTGTGTAATGTGTCTCGTAATCAAGCAAGGTTTGAATAATGAATTAGACCACACATTCTCATTTATCATCATCTTCTTGAGCTAACATATAGGCCAATGAAACATCCATAGCTCGTGAGTATAGGATCAAGGGTCAATCTGACCTAGGCGGCATGAGCTTGGGAGGGGATAATAAGAATCGTTTAACCGACTCAAATTCCTCATTACACTCTTTTGTCCACTCAATGTTGTAATCCTTCTTCAAAAAATTATTGATTGGGTGAATAGAAAAGGTCAAATCAGTGATAAACCTTTGGATTGCACCAAGTTTCCCAAGAAAATATCTGATGTCAGACTCGTCTGATGGTGGATTTGTTTCCAGTACAGCCCGTATTTTGGTTGGGTCAACATCAATCCCTCGCGAAGATATGATGTAACCCAAAATTTTGCCTCATGTTACACCGAACATGCATTTTTCTAGGTTTAACATGACGTTGTATTCGATCATGCAAGAAAGGACTATACGAAGCACTTTTGGATGATCGCAGCATTTTTTGGCCTTAGCCAAAAGGTCATTCACATAGGATTCCATAATCTTATCGATAAGATCATAGAATATATATGTCCTTGCTCGTTGGTATGTAGCACCATCATTTTTAAGCCCAAATGGCATGACAACATAACAATAGGTTGCCCAAGGAGTTATGAACGTAGTCTTGGCCTAATCCTCTTCAGAGATTCTAATTTGATTGTACCTGAAAAACCCATCCATGAGAGATAACAATTCAAACCCAGTTGTCACATCAAAGATAACATCGATGGATGGTAATGGGAAATCATCTTTGGGACAAGCCTTATTAATATCCTAAAATTCTATGTAAATGCAAATATTTCCATTCTTTTTAAGAACATGGACTATGTTAGACACCCATTGTGAGTAATCAACTGGCTTGATGAATCCTACCTGCAGGAGATTCATTACTTCTTCATTCACCATGAGAGTCACCTTTTTCTTCATGGGACTTGACTTCTGTTTAATTGGTTTAGCATTCGGCTTGGTGATGAGGTTGTCAACTGCAATGTGTGGTCCAGTTCCTATCATTTATTTGTAGGTAAATGCGAAGGCCTTTTGATGCTCCTTAAGGACTTGGGTATGTATCTCTACCTCCTCCGGAGTTAGGGAGGATCTCAGCTTCAAGATTCTTGGTCCCTCCTATGTCCCTATATTTATATAGATTTTTCCCTCGATTAAGGAAGAGTTTTCCTTCCTCAAACTCAGGCGGGGCTAGAGGTAACTCTAAATCCCCTTCTTCTCCTACCTTATAAATCTCAAGATCCTTTCTCGGGGAAGACTCTACAATGGGATTCCTGAAATAGGAAGAATAATGTGGAATTAGACAGAGATAAACCTCGTGATGTGTAAGATGTAATTATGTGAGATCATTTAGCTATCTTAGATTTACCTCATCGCTATCTATGTGGTCTGAGATGACAGGATCATTCTCAACTTCTACGTATGTCAACATTGGGATAACCACTGCTTTACGAACCAAGGTTTCAACACGAACCGAGAATGTGAAGTTTGTGTATTCCAACTCGCCACTTGGAGTAAACAAGGAAGCAGAAGTGATTATGGATTTTTCCAGAAGGTTTTGTCGCATGAGATTGCTTCAATTGATATGAATTCAAACCCTTTTGTTAGTCTCAGCATTGTTGTCTTATAGAGTTGTAGGTGTTCAGCTCTAGTCTCATATACTTCATATACTTGATTTGTAACTAGTTGTGAATCACCCAATACCCTGATCTTAAGAGTGCCCACTCTCTTGGCCACAATGAGACCAAGGAGGAGAGATTCATATTCAGCCCCGTTGTTTGTGCATTTGAAATTTAATTTGAAGGAAAATGGTAAAATCCTTCCCTCTGGAGAGGTAAGAATCACACCTGCCCTGATACCATAATGACACTTGGCTCCATCAAAGTGGAGAGTCCAATAGTTTCTCGAAAAGATGGATGTTGGATTATCCTTTGAATCTTCTTCATTTACCTTAGTTACTTCAACCATACAGATCTCATCTGTTGGAATAGAACCAAGTCCCACGGTACGTCCCATACCCATAGAATTGAATGGAAGAAGAATAGGTACATCTTTTTCCAACATCTTGACAATATTTATTGTAGTCCCCAATGACAATGTCTCTACAATGAAGGTTTCATCTTTAACCATCGAGATGCCTTCAATTAGCCTTATGACCTATAATTCTGTTGTAGGGACCAAATTTTCTTCTAGGGCTGAACTTGTGGGCTTGTCTAACTGATTTGTAGGAAGATCAAATTCAGAATGGGCCCCTAGCTTCTTCTTTAAGTTAGCCAATATATATGTCGAAGGGTTTTGGGTCACCCTGCGCCACAAAGAGTTTGCCTAAGTGTAGGAATCTAACTTCCTGAAACAACATGGAGGGAATTGCCTTCATGCAATGAATCCAAGGATGGCCAAGGATCATATTATAATTGGTTTCCCGGTCTATAATATAAAACTCAATTAACATTTTCTTAGGCCCAAGGGTGACTGGAAATACTATAGTGTCGATTGACGTTGCCTTAAGGCTATCATAGCCTCTCGGTGTGTTCCGTGTTGAGGAGAAATTTTTTTCTCCGTAACCTAACTTTTGCATAAAATATAAGGGAACTATGTTAGATGTTTCCCCATCATCAATCATCGCACGCTTTGCATAATTGTTGTAAATCTAAACTTGTAAAAAAAGAGCTAGATCACCTCTATGGGCTATTTCAGCATCTGTGGGCATCTTGTTGATGTTAAATACAAATCCAACATCTCTTTCAGGATTCCTTGGTGGATAAACATCAAAATCCACATGGTTTATTTTTTCTTCTGGAGGAGGGGTGACTTTAATTAAATGACCAAGACCCAGTGCTTCTAGTAAAGCGGCTATGTGAGTAGGGGAATTATTTAAGAGATCTAACAAGGAAATGTGAGAGAATGTCTTAGTTAAGTCACTAATCAAGTCATAAGCTCCTACCGGCTTTCTTAACGTATCACGAACATTGTCTAATATAGTCGATTAGATTGGGATTGGCTATGAGGAATAGTCTTTGGTCCTTATGGCAGCATTAATCTGAGGTTTAATGTCCAACTCCACCAACCCCACAATTTTTGTTTGTTGGCAGCCATCCAAATGAGGTGCCACTTGTGGGTTTGATGAAGTTAAGGCTTCACGATCACGATTTCCTATTATAATAACCTTGTTTGAACCATTGGGATCTAGTCTACCAGCTTTTGGATGCATAGGAAGAGGGTCATTAAAGATTCTGAGTGATGTGTTTTATGGGGCAACTGGTCCCATGTATGTGTTCTAAGTTGGTGCGATTGGTTTTTCCAAAAACACATCAACAAACAACTGTCTTTGATCTTCTGGAAAGCACTGTAAAAACTTATTACAATCATGGCATGTTCATGCATCATGCTTGTAAAACCTATGGAAGCCGTAATATAGATCATGATCATAATCTTGAGGCCTTTGGTTTGTGCCTTGTTGTGATCCGAAACTATGAGTATTGTTTGGTTATTGATTGTTGTAGTTAAAATTTTGGAACCCTTGCCTTTGGTTTTGGAAATGGTTTGGGTACCTGCCTGGGTATTGATTGGGGCCTGTGGTCTGCATTTTTCTTTCTTGTTGAGGTTGTTGTTGTTGGGGATGATTAAAATCCATAGTGTTTACTGAGGGTGAGAATTTATTATTTCTCTGATTATTGCCATTGTTATTGTTGTTGTTTGCGGTGTTTGTATTGGGAGTATTAACAATGTTAGGTTTCTTAGGTTGGTCAATCACACCATCGGTCGTAACTCCATGATTCTTATTAAGGATTTTTGGTCCTTGATTTTTTTTCATGTTGTTGGAGTAATTGGGGTTATTTTGGTTAGGAATGACTAACATTCCATTGCTCCATAAATATTACGACCACTGTCAATGGCTGCTTGGTCAATTCAAAGGGCACCGTCTAGAACTTCTTCATAGCTCCTTAGTGGGAACTTTTGAACCTCTTCCTTTGTTTCCCTATTGAGAGAGTGGAGAAATAAATCACAAAGTTCTATCTGGTCCACGTTTGGATCACTTGCAGAGTAGTAGAGAACATGTCGCCACCTCTGAATAAAATGGGCTACATGCTCATTGTGATCTTGATTGATGTGAAGGAATTATCTTATTCTTATTCTTAAGAGCTTGTTCATATCGAAAGCCTTTATAAATTTTGACACAAGTTGTTTGAAAGAGTGTTTTGAGGCCTTTGGTATCCTATAGTACCATTCAAGAGCGATGCCTTTTAGCATCTTAGGGAAAATCTTCGCAACAACCGCCTCCCACGGGATTAGATCTCAAATGGTCGTTGTGTAAGCTTTGATATGAGCATTAGGATCGCCCTCCCCTTTAAAATTCAGAAGATTAGGAAAGGTTCTTGGGAGCATGACTGCCCGGATGGAAAAGTCTAGAGGCTCCTTTAGATATTTAGAATAAGTTCCCATTACATATGTTTCAATCATTGAAGATCCTTGTTGGGGAGGTGGAGGTTGCATTTGTTATTGAAATGGCACAGTGTAAAAAATAATTTGGGCATATGGCATCCCCTTTGGATGACCATAAGGACCTAGGTAAGTGTACATATCCCCAAGTGGTGATTTAGAGTACATGTGTATGTAGGGAGGTTGACCGCTTTGATATGGAACTGAAGGCATGAAGTTAGGGAATGTTGCATTTCTTGTCGATATGGTGTTTGAGAACACACTTCCGGTCAGTGCATGTTGTAGATATCCATATGTGGCATGTGGGGGCATACCTAAGGTGCCTATCTCATTTAGTTTATCCCCATGTTTTGGAGTGCTTGTATAAACCAAAGGATTCTACGCAGTGGGTCTTTTTCTATAACCCTGTGGATAATGAGAAGTTCTTGCTTGCCCCGTGTATGAATTTAAACATTTTGGGTAAGCTCTAACTCCTTGAATTTATCTACTAACACTGAGATGATGTCCCCCATTTATGGGTAAGTGTTCTGTTTAGGTCCTTGTTGTTGAACTTTTGGATTTTGTTGAGGAGTGTGATATCCTGCTATGAATTGTTCACTATGTTACCACCCCTCGTTGGCAATATTTTTCGTTGTTAGAGGGGCATTGTTATTATTTTTAAGTAGGACATCATCGAGTCTTTATAACCTATCAAAATCCCTGATTCATATTCTAGAACCGTTATTCACTCGTGGCGTACAGTGATAAGTACTTCTCATCTAGATGTGGGAGTAGGTCTGATTGCATCTTAACGGGTTCTCGAAACAACACCCAAGGAGATGAACTTGATTCTCCAGTGAAATTCATGTTGTTATAACTTGATTTTTCATGTGGATATGTCTGTGTAATTTGGTTGAGTTCCTCGATATGTACAAAAGAACCAACATTGACTCCCTAAAGAAGAGGATTTTGGGCATTTAAATGATTATTTGCCCATGTTGAGAGCAGAGGCAACTGTTGTTGTCTACCTACTTGATAAATATATATGTCATAACCCGGAAGGGGTTGACCGTATTCCTCGAATCCTAACATATTTGGGGGGTGTAAGAATACCCACTAAATAAAGGGAAAACAGAAAGCGAATGAAAAATTGGAAACATTTGGAGACTAGATCTTCACGTCGGGTTTACCAATTTTGTACGACAGAAAATCAGCATGCAACCTTCTTTGCACCTGACCTCCCAAGGTCATGTCGAGACAGTTGGTGTAGAATGGAAGTGGATGTGGATGTGGTGGTGATGAACAAGATAATTGGGAAACCTTACGTCTTCTACACTCAATATCAGGATCTATGAGTCTAAGGAAAAGACTGTTCTCCTAACCTAAAGTTGTGTGATGGACCGATCAGATATGATAACTACTCGGAGACTCCAATCAATGTCGAGCTTTTCCGAGATTCTATTTGTTGGTTGTTGAACTATGTAATGATATCTGGCAGAAGTGGTGAATGACCTAAATACTACAAACTAGTGTCAATATCCAATTCATTGGGTTGTGGGACCTAAGGATCACAAACAAATACTCTGGAGGATGTGGCCTTTGTACAAGGTCAAAACCTGGGGGTAAAGATGGGAGGCGTGATGGAGCTGCAGGAACCTTGTCCAAAAATTCTCAGGCCATTTTCTTGAACGCAAGTATGGAATATATAAGAATTTGGGATGGGAAAGGTAATCCAAAAATAAATGTTTTTGTTCTTTTCTATTTTTAAGCAAATGCATGCAAACTAAATATAAATGATTAGCCGGATGTAGAATTACTTGTGTGCATTTGTGGTTTAAATCTAAAACAATTAGTCTATGTAATCAAAAACTCTTCAAACCCTACCTCAGAGGGTGAAGAACAAATCATAACCTAATTAAGAGCTATCTATTCTTCAAACTTCCCCTGAATGTCAAAGAGATGAAGGAGAACCAAGCAATCAAAAATATTTTTTGACGATTTGGCTCAAGGATGCATTCTTGAAGTGAAGTGCCGCATGTTAAAATTATGGATGAAGAATCCTTGAAAAAGAGGGTAGGATACACAAATACCGCTAATAAGAGAATGGAATGCTACCCTGTGCAAGGCAGCGGTCATGTCACTAAAGACTAAAACATACACAAGAAGAAGCAAGGAGATGGAAAAAAGCATGGGAAGGCTATGTAAGGATGTCTAGGCTACAAATATACATTGCAAATGGGTTTTGGAGCTTGAACACCTTCTTGGAAGGACTTGAATCATCATTGGGGATTTTGGTAACCATTTTCTGACAATGTAGCACATGTAATTTTGGGTGCATATAGCGACCCTGATTGTAATGCCCACTTCTCTTTGACACTTATTATATTATATTTTGATTACTGTTTACTAGATATATGGACATTAGCATATTTATATTAGCCTATTTGATAGATAGTATGGATTTTTAGACTTTTGACATGTTGCAATTTGGATGATGGATTACATGCATGGATTGATATTTCAGTATTGATGATGATTAGAGTTATTGCTTTATATATATATATATATATATACTGACACCTTGGATTTTGACGTATAGATTCTGTTAGACGATCTAGTTATTCTTGTGATCTAATTGTTGTTAGAAAAATAGAATTGAAATATTCTAGAATTATAAACAATTGATGAAATTGTATGATTTTAGTAATGATTTAGTTGTGTTGTTTGATTATGTGAATTGATACATGTATATGCCTTTTTATTATTTTGATTTCATTAATATGGCCATGAGGCCGAAGAGGTATTACTTGATTTTTGAAAGAAATTATAACATAATGAACAAAAGGGGCTAGGAGATCAACAGTGAAAGAATTTTGAGCATTGGTAACTAGTCACCTTGGCAACTTATGTTTTTTTGTATGTTGTTTGGTTGTTGATAAATTTGTTAGGAGGTCCCCATTGGGGGGTGGCCTCAAATGTGACCATGGGTAGATGTGTTGTTTTCCTTTTTCATTTTTATTATTTTGTGAGTATGTAATGTATTATTGTAATGTGATTCACTTTATTATTGTTAGTTAATGAGCTCTTATTTAAGTTAATTAATCATGTTAATTAAATTAATTTGGGATGTGACCAAGGGTTATTTGATTTTGGTAGATTTTTCTTGATTTTAATTTCTATTTGGAAAGGATTTTATTGGTTTTAGTGTTGTGTACTCAACCTTGCATGTTAAACTCGGATTTGGGCTTAAGGTCCATTTCTGGAGGCTTGGGGAATAAGTTAAGCTTGTCCCACACCTCTTAATTTCACCTACCAACTATATCTATGGGGTAAGGGGTCATAATTAGGCCCCATTATGTGATTTAGAAGGTAAAAATGTGAAATTATTGCATCTTCTTACATGAGCTTTTAATTTTGTCCTTTGGGGTATGGTTATGGGTTGTGTGTGGAAGGAGAACTTGTCACTTTCTCACCCACCAATTTATGATCTTTGGGTTTGGTGTTTGACCATGTGATGTGGAGTTGAGGAGAAGTGATGTGGCATCCTACATGGAGCCACCTCACCCTCCTCCTCCCTTTTTTTTATTTATACAAGTTTATTTGATGGTTTTTTGGTTACATGTTTTATTTGGACTCTTGCATTTTGGAGGAACTTGTTTTTGGTGTGCTTGTTGTGAGCTTGGAATGTTTTTTTGGATCTTGTTTTGGACTTGGAAAATCTTGGAGCTTGTGCTTGTGGTTTGGAGTTTTCTTGCAATGGCAAGGTAGGGACTTCACCCATGTTTTTTTTTTAATTTGTTGTGAAAATAGTTGTAAATGAATGAACATTGTGTATTTTGGTTTTGGGAATAAAATGGCCTTAAGGTTGTGTAGGAGAAAGAAAATGGGGAAATATTGAGGGAGGGATAAGAGTTTATATTATGCATTTGGAGGGATTTTTGGGGTTAAGTGTCCTGCCTTGTGATAATAAGAAAGATTTCTTATTTATCTTGATATGTTTATTGAGGAAGGGATAAGAGTTGAGGGAGACATAAGAGAAATTGAGGGAGGGATAAGAATTTGGTTGTGGGTTGTGTGAATGAAGTTTTGGAGGATTTTTAAGGTGGACGCCTACACCCTTTAGGAGGCATAATCAATTCCCCATGTTTCTTCTCTCCCTTGGCTTGAATTTGATCCTTTGTGCTTGGGAAAAATTTTATGTTTTTTGTTATTTTTGTATTGTGATTGTGTGTGGAAAGTTTTGTGTAAATGGATATTGTGGAAGCCTTGTAAAAGTTATCATGGTTTCTTGATACCCTTTATTTCTTCATTGTTGGGGCTTGGGGGGTAATGAGGAGGATGGCTTCTCATTCTCATTGGATTATAGGTTGGGTGGATAGCATTGCATACTCCCCTTTCCTTGTTGTTGTGTTTGAAGTTGAAGATTACAGGAGTCATGCTATGCTGGAGCCAAAAAGGATCACCTTTGTAATGGTATTCCTATGTTGAAAAAAAAGTGAAAGTTCTAACTTGTAAATTATTCTTTCATATTGTTAGAGAGAAGAACTTTTGTATTGTAAGAAAATAAACTATGCTCCTTGAGAAAAATAAAGTGCATTGTTTCCTTGTTGAAATTTGTATTATTGTAAAAGTAGGTGTTCTTGTAGATTTTATTATCAAGATTTTTTGTATTTAAAAAGGGTGAAAGAAGAACTTTTCAAAATTGTAATCTATTGAAAATATATTTCTTTCAAATATGGAAATAAAATCATAGTTACTTGTGTTTTCCTTTGGTAAAATGGTTGTGTTTGTATTGGAAGAATGTATGAAATTTATACTTGATTTTCCTTGTTCAAATGGTTATCACTCTTATTGTGAAAACAAAAGAGACACGTTCTCATTTTGATAGTAAGAGTTAGTATATTGAAAAGTTTAAATATATTGGTATGGCACTACCCTTGTATGCAAAATATGAAGATGTTGAAATGCAATATGTTAAACTAAAGTAGGAAATAATGAACCTTACTTCAATGTAATTGGGATGGTGTATACATTTGATTGATTATCTTAAAGTTAGTTTAAAATGAAGAAATGACATCAACCTATCAACTATTGATTGTAGGCACCATAACTATATTTAATAATACCCTAAAAACTAACCCAGGTAGAAAACATTTTGGAAAATGCATGAAATTGAGGTTCTATTTTTGTGAAAAAAAATTGTCACCCTGTGCAGAGCGACAGTTTCAGAACCGCCACCCTGCCCAAAGTGGCAGTTTCATGATCGTCAATCAGACAGGGAGGCAGTTTCAAAATCATCACCCAGACAGGGCAGTGGTCATAGGACCATCATCTTCTCAGAACCATGGTTTCATCACTTCCGACAGAAAAATGAAATATGTGATTGTGCAAAATCCTGAATGAATTTAATTAAAATTTGAGTTTTAAAACTACAAAATGGAACTACCATCAACTAATAAATGAATAAATTCATTTATTTGAGCATGTAAATCCATTTATGGGCACCCAAATGTGTATAATTTCATAGATCTAATAAAATGGAGTTTTTCCTAAATAATGAACTCAAGAAATGAGAATAACTTAATAGCAAAACTAGATCCATAGTGGAATATCTACAACAAAGAAAATGTATAACCTTATAATATTAAACCTAAGAATAAAATAAACTATGAAGAGAAGAATGAAGGAATATTTCCTCATTTGTAAACTAAATCTAAAGAAATTTGTCCATAGTTTCACTTCTTGTTTCCATGGCTTCCACTCCTCCAACCTACAAATTAAAATGGAACAAATGAATGGGTTAGGGTAAAAGAATGAATAAGAAGACCCCATAAGGGTTTTTAGGGTTCATTTTAAAATACCTAGATCAAAGGGTGCATATCCATTTAATCTAAGGATTGAGGATCAACCCTACACTTTTCAAGTTGTGGCACTTTATAGGATTGGGTAATTTTAATTAAGGTATGTGTATCTAATGAATGGGGCCAATTAATGGTTAGGGTAAGTTGAAAAATTAGCCTTATAATGTTAAGTAAATAAATGGCTTTGGTCCTTTAAGGGTTCATTAAATAATGATTGTGAAAGGGGTAACTTGGTTAATGATTTATAAGGGTAAATTAATTAGAATTTTTAAATATTTAGATAGATAATCTCATGAAGGACAATATTGTTAATTATTGTGAGAGGTAAGAATTAAACTAACTTAGGAAATATTAGCCCAGTTGATATTTTAATTAAGGTGAATTAACAGAAACCCTAGAAAGGAATTTATCCCGAAGTGATCTTAGTGTAAATTAATAATGTTAATCATTAATTTAATATTTAAGAAATTTTCAAGTGTGAGAAATTTATTAAACAAGAGTTAATTAAAAGTAGTTAATAGTACTTTGTTCCAATCCTTTTTAAATAAAAAAATTAATATCTCATAATTTCCTTAATTAATTATTGAGTTTGTCTTGAGTTTTGTGCATCGAAAAATGTGGATGTTACACAAATCGAAGGATATCATGAGATCCTCAATTCCACCCATGACATGAAAACTAGGAGCCCCAAAAGTATCTTTGTGTAACAATCCCCAAATAGCATGTTCCCACCAAGGAATCTATCTTTACATATTTATTGTCTTGATTATGTTGTCTCTCCCTTTAAATTAACATCTCGCAACAATATTATAGTTTTTGAAATGGAAATTGTGGTTTGTGATACAAACTTTGAAATTTCATCCCAAAGATCTCCCGTAAGGAAATGAATCTCTATATAATATAAATTTAGACATTCCTAGATTTGATGACATATTCTTGAATTTTATAACATATTCCGACATTATGAGTGATGTTCTTTAATAGATGTTTTTAGGAGACATCCCTTTAAAAGTATGCTCAAAATTTGGGTTTAGGATACATGGACCCAAAAAGCTATTAGGTTGGGGGCTATCCAAAATGTAGCCAAAGGATTTATTTTTTTTGCGAACGAACAACTTGTCTTGCATATTTTGCAGTAGTAATCCACTTTGTAGGTTTTAATCTCCCTTCTTGTTATGTCGTCTTAAATGTGTAACTTTATTATTTTGGAGAAAATTCCCCTTATGTTCCCAATCCAGAATGAATTGTTGCGACTTATCTTCATATTTTTCTACTTTATTGTAAAACAAATTGGTCACTATAGGCCACGTTAGATGTCAAATATTGTATAAATTCTATTTGAATCGACACCATAAATGGGTTTATGTCAAATTCAATATTTCCTAATTAAGGATTTTGTTACTGTTCAAGGGTGATATTCTTGATATATAAAGAGTCGTGTATATTAATATTCCCAATATTACTTTTCATTATCAATATTTTAAATACAAAATTAGATTTTGGCAAATTAATCTAGTGAAACTCTTTAGCCTAATGGTGAAGGAGGTTGTACCATCGATAGTGGATACAAAAATTTATGTAATAAGGATGTGGCCCAAATCCTCTATTATGGTGAGTCCAATACCAAAATCACAAATTCAAACCCTATTTTAGGTCATGTTATGTAAAATGTGTTTAAGGAGTTAGTGTTAGTCATTTAATTCCTAGAGAGAACTTTCAATACTAGGTTGAAACATATGTGAATGTAGAAAAATATAGGTTTCTCAGTACACTCCTGGAAAATAAATATCTATCAGTTTCTTAGAATATTTCTTAAGATTCATAATTTATTACTTGATATGTTTCTTCATACTTTTTCAATCCACCTCATCATTTAAATAGAGAATAAGTTATAGATACTTGGTACTAGTTTCAACAAACTCAGCAAATTTTTAAATTCGATGACACATTCCTAAATTTAATAATAGACTCAAACATCATGAGTACATTTCTTTAATAGATTATTTTGTAAGGAGACATCCCTTTTAGAAGTATGCTCAAAATTTGGCTTCATTCCACATGGAACCAAAATTGTTTTTAACTAAACACTATCCAAAATATAACCAAAGGCATTTTTGTTGTCTTGCCAAATAACAATATGCATTACTTTCACATTAGTCCTCCTCTTTGTATGTTTGTATCTCTCTTCCTGTTATATGTATCCTTCAATGTGTAATTACCTTTTTGGAGAAAATAATCCTTATTCTCCCAATCTTGGTTGAATTCATATAGTTTCTCTTACTATTATAGCACTTTATTATATAAATAATATCCATTATAGGCCATGTCATATGTCAAGAACTATATAGACTCTATTTAAATTGAATTCTTGAATGGGATTATGTCAAATTTGATCTTTTATTTGACATTAAGAATTTTATTGATGTTCAAATTGGTTGTTCCTGATATATTTAGAAATTTATATATATTAATACTCGTAGTACTCATTTTTTGTTGTCAAATTTTTTAATACAAAATTAAGGATTGGACTTTGTTTTCCTCTCAAAATAATACCATGTAAAATCCATCTACTAAAAATCTTTAGCGTAATGATGAAATGGGTTTCATCATCACTATTAGATACAAAATAGATATAATAAGGGTTTTAACCAACATACTATATATTAGAGTGAGTCCAATACCAAAATCACAAATTCAAACCCTAGTTTATGTCATGTTATGTGAAATGTGTTTAAGGAGGTAGAGTTATTCATTCAATTCATAAACAAAACTGTCGTTAACAGGTTAAAACAGCTAAGAATATATAAGAATATATGTTTCTCAATGCACCATTGGAAAAAAAAATGATCTATCACTTTCTTACAATATTTCTTAATGTTCGCAATTAATTATTTAATATGTTTCTACATGACATATAGTATCAACATAATGCTCTTGTAATCCACCTCATCATTTAAGATGAGAATAAGTTATAGACATTGGGAACTAGTTTCAAAAAAAAAAAACTCAATGATTTTTTACTAGAAAATTAACAACAATTTATACATAATAGTTTTGGATTCCTTTTAGGCTCAATTTCAGAGAATATGTCCCTCCACTTTTGTTTACCATGAATTATTTATCATAGAATGTGAAAATTTTCACAAAACCACCTTGCAAGTACGTAATACATTATTTTCTCCATCATTTTCTAGAAACAAACATTATTTTCCAAAAAATAGCTAAGGTGGTAATATCCTTTGTGTCTTATTTAGTATTGAAGATTATTCATTTAGTATGGTCAATGTTAACATTTCATCTCTAATTAGAAAGTATTACATTAAAAACTTACTCAATGTTCTGTGAGAAAATTATTTTAAATCAATAATTCAAACCCTAAAAAGTTAGGCACTATAAGAAGTACTTTGTTTGGTTATGTTTGAGTTTAATGTCTGACACTATCAATTTAAATTCTTACATTTCTTTGTGCTTATATTGTGTTTTTTCTAGATTTATCATCTATCTTTAGATATTTATTGTCTTTCTTTAGTTGTCTCTTCCTTTAAATTGGAATCAAACAACAGTAATATAGTCTTTGAAATTGGGATTGTGGTTTGTGACACAAATTTTGAAATTTCATCCCAAAGGTCTTCCATAAGGAAATGACTCTCTAT